>JAVSCE010013654.1:0-473935 GCA_032199065.1 Smutsia gigantea
ATAGGAATGCAACAGATTTCTGTGTATTAATTTTGTATCCCGCAATTTTGTTGAATACAGATATAAGATCTAGTAGTTTTGGAGTGGAGTCTCTAGGGTTTTTTATGTTTCTATATGAAGTTTTGAACAATCTGATTCTGACTCTTTATGGAGAGTTATTGAAATGAGAATATCAATGTTGGGAAGCAAATCCTCCATAGATGTAGGATATTTTTGCATGATTTAGCCTTCTGCACAAAGGACATGCTTGAATAACAGATGTGCCTTGGAAATGAGTGTTAGTTTATGTGCTTTGGAGAGATTTAGAGATGTGTTTATTCCCTGGAGGCTTACTATGGTGTTAAAGTTTATCAAGTCCTTTGTCTCTACTCTTCAGAGGCATTTTGTGCATTCCAGAGTACTAAACCTAAGATACGTGCCCTCTCTTTGCCTAGAGATTAGCTTATATTTAGGGTACTGTATAATCCATCTCTGGAAGGAAGAATGGGTTTATATATCCACAGCTCCATAAAAGCACAGCATCTCCTCATTTGGGGGTCTCTACTGCACACCCGATGGTGTGCTCTGGTAATGTCCAACTATCACCCACCAGGATGTCACTCTGCCCACTGTTTTTACTGTGAGTAATAAAAAGCCTATTATATTGCCCCCAAAATTTTGCATCTTTTTGTAACAGACACATACATTTTTTTTGTGTATGCTTGTTCATGGAAAAAACAAAACAAAACATATGTATTTAGTGCTGTGTGTAGGTACTTGCTAACCTGCTAGTAGTAATATCTTCACTGTTTCTGACTTAACAATAAACCTCAATTTTATATTTTTTAGTGTCAACACAAACAATATTAGAAAGTGAATCATAGAGACTCACTTTATAACAATATTCCATGTGCAGTAGATTGAATGATGTCCCTCTGTCCCCCCTAAAAATATCTATGCCCTAATTCCAGAGGAAAAGGGACTTTTCAGAAGTGTTTAAAGCAGATGTTGTGAAATAGGGAGACTTACTTGGCTTATCACATGAATATTAAAGACAGAGAAACTTTCCTGGGTAAAGTCAGAGAGAGAGAAGACAGAAGACAAGGCAGGAGAGATGAAAAGCATGAGAGAGATTCAACTTGCTTTGGGTGGCTTGGAAGATGGAGAAAGGGAGTCATAAGCCAAGAAATAAAGGCAGCCTCTGGAAGTCAGCAACGGCCTTTACCTGGAGGCCAGCAAGGAAACTGGGACTTCAGTCTTACAGCAGCAAGGAGCTGAATACTGCCAACTATTGAATGAGCAAGGAAACAAAACCCCTGACCCAGAAATTTCAGCAAGAAATACAGCCCTATTAACACTTGATTTTAGCTCAGTGAGACCCATGTCAGGCTTCTGATCCACAGAACTGTGAGACAATAAAGTTACACTAATTTAAGCCACCGTTTGTAGTAATTTTTAATGTCAGCAATAGGAAGTAAACATGTCATTTTATACTCCATGAAGTTGACTTTGTTCACAACATGCATTTCCATATTCCTCTAACAACAGTCTTCTGTTTTTCATTTAAGAAATCACATCTCCCTCATACCAATCTGTGTGGTTGGGGTAAATGGACAAACATCCTTGGCTCTCACTGGCCATTCAATATATGTATTCTTCTAGTAAATATTTTTGGTTCAGGGATAAGCAAATTGCCTAATAAGAAACAAGGAAATACTAGATGCATTTGTTAGAGTTGCTAAGATACATTTTTCTCTCTCTTTCCATGTGATTATAAATTCTGAGTCTATAGCTATCTTATGGCCATGAGTGGGGAGTCTACAGCAGTAGGAGATTATTAACAGTCTAAGAAGAGATAAATCCTACTGAGATTATTTAATCCTCTTCCCTTAAGCCTAATAATCAGTTTTTCTGTTTATATGAATTTGAGTTTGTTTTCTCTCCTTCACAATAAAATCAGTCTAACATACATACCTTTGAATTTTGCATTCAAAATTCTGAAGTTGGAAATGAACAGTGAATTTAAAATTTCTAATGCAGTGTGTTGGGGGGATCGATTTCACAGGAGAGTTACTTGTGGTGTTTGTTAAAAATGAAGAAATGAAGAGCTACTATTCATATTCTTTGTGAATATGAATCTTTAGGTATACAAACCAAAATCTGCATATTTGTAAAATTCCAATGTCATTCATAAAATTCACTGAAGTTTGAGAATCAGTCCTCTAATAATGACTAAAATAGAATATGACTTCTAATTGAATTTACCAATAAGTAACTGGTATTTTTCCTCTTGTCATATAGAACAACATGTTAAAATGTATTTGTTCCTGTATAGGGATACATAAACTTAATCATACAGATTATGTAACTGAAATTGATTAGCATGGTAGACACCTGTTCTTTTCCTCTTCAATCTTTAGTTACATTAACCACACTTCTTTTGATAAATCGGTATCTCAATTTTCTTCTAGAGGAAGCAATTCTCTGACTCTTGAATCACTATGTTTGGGGAGAATTAAACCCACCTTTGGCTGCAGAAATGGCCTTTGATTTCCTTAAATGAATCAGTGTATTCCATCCTCAGTCTCAGTAGATAGATGTGACAATCAAGCAGAGCCAGTGAGGCATGAACAGATGATGTTATAAACAGTGGGAACATATACTATTTTCCTGCATGCTATGGTTAAGAATGAAAGGCTATGGCTTTGGCTGCTCCTTTTGGACATTAGAGGGGTGCCTAGAGCTGTCACTGTGAGTTGGGGAAGGGAAAGGCACTTCTCATAAGCTGAAAATGAAACCTTCAGAGCAAAGTATAGAATAAAGGAAGAACTATGACCTTGGTGACACTATCTGAGTCATTAGATTTAGTCTTGACTGAAGCCAGCACTATCCTTGGACTTTTTCATTACTTGAATCAATAAAATCAGTTTTTGTCAAAGCCAGTTTGAGTTGGATTTTATATTACTTATAACATCTTGACCTAACTCTCAATATTTCATGAATGTTATGTGATCTTCTATAAGATTTTATCACATGTTTATCATAAATTATTTTTATATATTTCCTGATAACCATGACATTCATAAGATTGAAAAAATTATGAATGTAAACATTTCTTAATATACTTATGTAACTTATAGATTGCAGGGATAGTATTTATAAAAGTGTGACCTCCATACCAGCATCCTCATTAACACCTGGAAACTTGTTAGAAGCAAGTTTGGAAACTACTGGTTAAAAGGGGGAAAAAAATTACTATTATCTAATTCACTCATCAGTAGTTTCTATTTGTTATCTCACAATATAAAATAAATTTAATATTGTGTAGCAGTCAACATTGGTGAGCCTTTAGGGGAAATACAGATTTGTTGTTTATAATAACATAATTCAAAAAGGAAGGAATGGGCATTGATTTTTCAAGATGGGTTATTGATAAAATGGAGAGATGGTTACCTTGATACGTATACTATTTTCTTAACCATTGTAGAGTGAATTGTGGTAGCTTATTTTTTCCTCTGAATATAAATTTTCCAAACTTCTTTATTCTAGTTACAGAAAACACACAGCATGTGACTCAGGCCTATCTATATATCAAATCTATTTTCCTGAGAGAGAGTGACAAATGATCAAGTAGTAGCAAGGAAAAAAAAGTCCATAATTCCATATAAACTCTGGGAGAACCCTTTTACTTCCTGTTGGTATTATAAAACTACACTTTGAACAATTTAGAGGTAGAACTCAGCAAAACGAAGGCAAAAATGAGAAGTGGAATTGCAGCCCTCTCACTCAAAAAAACCTCAGCAGATGGAACCTGAGTTATTTCTTTAATCCTATGTGGGTACTCAGTACTTATGATAAAATTCCTTTTTTGCTAAAGCTATTTGAATAGGGCTTCTGTCACTTGCTAATCATATGTGCAAAACAGTAACTATCAAATCTGCATATATTTAATAGGGTGGAATAGAGTCCAATATATTAGCATTCACTATTACCCTCATGAACTTTATTCATGCTATACTTTTCCCCTATAGTTGGTAATTCTATTAAAGTTTGCCAATTTTTGACCTGATTACCAAGATCAAATAAGGATGTTCCCAAAGATCCCAATTTTTTCTTGTTAGTCATTAAAGAATTAAAATATTTAAATTAATCTGATATTTTTGGAATTTGCTTAAAAACAAACATAGACTGAATATTTATTCATTTATTTAGACTCATTCTAATTCTGAAATATTTTTAAGAAATGAAAATATTATCTTAAAATACAGGCAGTATAATCCATTACCACTTTCATTTTTACTGATGTCTGTTAATTTACCTTTATGCATAATCCTTCTACCATTTGGATTACTTAATCCAATGGTTCTCAAGCCTGGCTTATGTAAGAATCATTTGGAGAATTTAAAAAAATCTTTGAAAATTTAAAAATAAGTAAAATAAAATTTCAGTGTCTGTGAACAACCCTAGAAATTCTGATTTAATATTCTTGGCATGGTTATCTGCTTTTGAAAGTGGCACAAATGATTTATTGTCTATCCAGTGTTGTATAGCACTGATTTAAATCATCATCTCAAATTTAAGCATCATCTAAAAGTTCATCTGTTAATTCTTAGGTCTGTTTTATAGATTCTTTAAAACATGTAATATACTAAATCAATTTCAGTATATTTACACTTCAGAAAAATATATAATACACATATATGCATTTGCTTGACACTTTTTTTCAGCTTCTGAACAGGCTCCCTCCTCTTATAAAACATTTTTCATAACCTCATACCAACTCAATTTATTTACATCATTTGGCCCATGGCCCCATTTTCTATACCTTATTTGATTAATCAAATAGTGTTTACAGCAGATCTTAGCCTCAGAAAACATTTGTCTGAAATGTTTTCCTTCCCATTAGTTTCTGTGCTTAGGATAAAATTTAACATCTTGGATATGACAGACTCTTTGGCCCTTGCAATTCCAGTGAATTTTCCTACTGATCTTTTGTGTGTGTGTGTGTGTTTCATCCATATTGATCTTTAGTTTTCATTTTGCTTTTTTATTTAAATAAACAAATACTCAGAAAAACAGCACAGTGGAGTTTTAAATAGAGACCCTAACATCCCCACGTTTGCCACTTTAATGTGTTACCCATGCCAAGACCTCATTCAGATATGCTTTTGATATTTATATCTTAGAGTCATTTTTTTCTTCTTATATAAATTTTCAAATATAGAACCTCATGTTCTAGGGTTAAAAGACATCTGATAACTAATAATAATTGTGATATATATACTAGGTATATCTCTCATTGTGCTGAGTATTTTTATGATGTATTATTTGTACAGTTAATTTGAAGAATATTTTTCTAATTTTAGAGATGAAGCTAAAGATTTCTAGCTATGTATGATAATGTAGCCACTGTAGTCTGATTCTAGACTGATTCTATTTTTTAACAGTTTTATTGGGATATAATTAACATCTTCTACAGTTCACCCATTTAAATCACACAGTTCAATGTATATTGTGTATTCACAGGATTAGATAATACTCTCCCACAATCTAAATTTAGAGAACACTAAAAAGAAACCTTGTACCCACTAGCGGTCATCCCATTTCCATCCACCAAAGCCAGGCCTTAGGAAACCTTGTTTGATTTCTCATATAGACCTGTGTGCTGGCCTGTTCTTCGACCTGATACCACATTAAGCTAATTTTGATTATCGGTAGATATTTACCCATAATTATGTTATATAAAATATTAAGCTAAAACTATATAGTTATATTTCAACTATAAATAATTATAATTTATAGAGCATAATTATTTTAGGGCATAGTATAGGTAAATATTATTTTTCTAGCTATTAAATCATTTAAAAATATAAATATATTAGATTTCTTTAAAAGGCTTAACACAAATGAAGAATGATTCAGACACAGTGTCTACTGTGTATTGTAAACTTAGACAGAGACCCCTATATATGTACTTAAAATTAGACTATTTTTTTCTATCATCTGGAAAAAAGTATTAGCCCCCAATCACAAAAGTCTTCTCTTTTGGTTTCAGCCAAAAGCAAAGCAGTGTTTTCTGTATTTCTATGAGTTATTTCGGCAGCTCAGGCAATCATACAGCACAGCTCCCTTATGCATCGATTAGTACCTCTTCCCAACTTTGCATCATTTTTTTTTCTAATTATTTTAGTGGATTCATGGACACTTATTTGAAAACCATGTTTTTCCCCCCTCCTTCAGTTAAGGGAATTCTAGTTTGGAAAACTGACAAGCAAACAAAGAAACACACTGGATTACGGTGATTCCTGAAATTCTTCATATGGCATCCAACTAACTACATGGCTCCCTTTAAATAATCTGACTTTGGGTTTATAATCTGCTTACCCTGCTCATGTACTTAACACTGCACAAAGAGACTGTACACTTCCACACTATCGACTGTTTTACCTGACATTGGTTGGTCTCTGTTGGTGGGTTGAAAATCTAAAGTCAAAGGTGTAAAGAACTTCCCTAACTATGAGATGAGATGTGAGCACCTTGGCAACTCATATCTGAGACCACAATCAACATGGATGATGAAAGTATATGTCAGTGATAAACCCCCAAAACACTGCTGATTCTCTGCCTCATTAAACACTTCTTCTCAATCCTGTACTCTGGAAGGACAATGTGGTACGGACGATGATACGCAAGGGCAAGACGTTAGTCCTAAATACTGAATATGAATGACAGAGAAGAGTTTCACAGAACTCAGATAAAACTAATGCTGTTTAAATAAAAAAATATTTGTTGAGAAAGCCAATTTAGGTTATTTTGAAGTGAAGTGAACCTGAACCAAAATGTCAGGGGATTATCTGACTATTTTATCATTTACTATTTAAAACAAAATTATTATTCAGATAGTTGCAATTAATATATCAGAATCCTAAAAGTAAATCACCGAGTAACTGTTTTTGTATATGAAGTGAGCAATACATTTTGACATCATGAAAAAATAATCAACACAAATGTTATTGTTGAATAATAACAGCTACCATTTAGTGAGAGCTTACTATTTTCCAGGTATTGGCGTATGTTCTTGGACATATTAGCTCATTAATCATCACAACAAACCAAAAAGGTAACATTACTCTCATTTTCACTAATAAGGGAACTAACCACAGAGAGGTTAAGTAACTCCTAAAATCATGATAAAGTTAGAATTCAAACCCAGGCAATTTGAGTCACTGCTCTCAACTGCTTCTCTATGCATTTTATCAATTATTATTTTGACTATATCTTCCCTGTGCCTACTTCTGTTTTATGTATGAAGTTCTGAAAAACAAATCAACCCATAATCCAACATGTGTAAGCTAGCACATGATAATTTTAGGTAATATTTATTATATAATGGCATACATATCGTACCACTTAATCAAAAAGAGTAAATGTTATAAAAGGACTGATCAGGCTCCCTGGAGAAAGTAGTGACACTTCAGTCAGTCTTGCATAAGATACAGCATCTGTATAATCAGAGGTAGAAAGCAGTCCAAGCAGATGTATTTTACAATATACAAAACACCATGGATATCAATAAAAATGGTTTATGTTAGGGGCATGTCAACCCAACCCCTTATTTCTGAACGCTAGTCACCTTATTATCTCCACTGGTAAATGTTCCTTGTTTAGATTCCTTTCTTACTCATAAAATCTTGATTTTTAACTTATAGGAAATGGAGATATGCCTCTAAATTTGAGTTTCACCTAATCTCTTAGACTCATGAGTTGATGAGTTTAATTTAATGTCTATATGTAGGTATAGGAAACTTGGCATTCACTGTTGTAAACTTGTTCTAGAAGCTGGGAGATTAGTACTGAGGAAAAGTTGATTTGAAATAGTTGAGGTCAGAGATGAGATGAAACTATAAATTACAGAGATTGACTTTATTATGTTACTTTTCAATAACCTTGAATTTATTTCCTAAAAATGTTTCCAAAATACTGTAAATAATGGGATTTCTTAAATAAGAAACTACAAGTTCATTTTTTGAAACTGCAACAAAATTCTAAAGCCTATCAAGACACCACTGTATAATAAGAGCTAGAAAACTGAGGGACTATACTTGACTATATTACACTTGATCAGTTTTTAAGAAGACAACTATACTTGAAAATATGAATGAATTAAGATGATTTTATTTATATGAAAGCTATATCTTTGACCCTTGTGGCAACCAAAGGAAGTAAAAGGATTTTAAAACTTTATCTGAAATTAATGGAGAGCTTCCCAAAGTGAAGGATTTGATTAAGTATCTGTATTTAAAATTTTACTACAATGTAACTGCATTTCATAAACACACCACCTAGGGGGGTGTAAGAGAAGAATTACTAGAGGTAAAGAATTAATAAATCGTTGCTCCTAGTTGATATCAAAAGTACCAGTAGTATAATATCAACCCAAATTCAACTCATAAAGGGCATAAGCTACCTGAGAATTAGGTGCTATATAATATTTTGATGTGGGGGATGGAATAATTTCAGTTACTTCTCATAAACTAAATTCTTATGCTATACTTATAGTTGAATCTTGCAAATAACTTTAAATATTTTTTTAATGTGTATGCAACAATTTCTATTTTCAGAAAGATGCAGGGCTATTTAATATAAAGGGCAATTTTCTCTTTCGATCAATAGACTACAAAGGCATATTCAATATGTTTCATCAGGATTTCTAATTGGCCTAGTCATTTCTGAAGTTTAATAAAGGCTACAGTGCCATTAAGAAATCTGTGGTTTGCTACTTTTATAATTTTATACAGATAATGAGTTATAGTTTTGTAATGCAATTGAATATTGTGAAAAAAATTATAGAAATTATTAACATAGTGATAAATATTCTAACAAGTAATAGGTTAATAGACAAGTATGACTATAAATACTGAAATGATCTAAAAATTTAATTTTAACAACTTATCTTTACACATATTAATCAGAAGTCCCGTTTTAAAAAAAGTTAATACAGATCAAGGCTTTAAAGTAAATCAGAGTATATATCTATATCTGTTTTAAAATTTAACTAAAACATATTAAAGAAAATCGTTAAGAGAATGAGTACTACTTAAACAAGCTGTGTCCCATTAGTCACTGTCTGACAGACATATTTGGAGAAGGCAAAACCAAGAACTCTCATTTTATGTTGTGTGGAACTAATTGAAAAGTAAAATAAAAGGAATAATGATGGTGATACAATTAGAAACAAAATATTTATCTATTTTTTAAATGTAGAGTGTACTCTTCTTCCAGGTCTGTGTTTTATTTGTTTATATTATTGTCAAGAATTGTTATTAAAGTAGTCATGTGACAAATAGACTACTAACATAGACTGTCTATAAACAGTATATCCAAATGAAATTACCTAAGAACTTGCCACTGAAACTGTAGCACTTTGACTGGCTTTCTAGAAACGGAAAGTCTCAGGCACAAGGCTATATCTAAAAAATCAGATTTTGCATTTAACAATATCTCCACATTAAAATTTGAAAAGCACTGTTTTAGGATGTATTACTCCAGCCAAATTCTGAATATATCAAGTGTTTACAAATGTGCAAATAACTATCTTCTTTTTCTGTATGAAAAAAAAGCATCCGGCTAATATTCATACTCTCAGTAATATGACATGCCTTCATTGAAGGAATTATTTTTAAAATGAATGAATGGGTGAGTATAGTGATTGAATTATTTATTGGATTAAAATGGAGGGAAGGCATTAAGAAAAGGCATAAAGATTGACGTTAAATGTACAAACCACACTCAAAGGAAGGAAAGAACTGGGATTAGCAGGGAAAAGACCTGTTTCTTAGAAGCACAAAGGTTCACCAGAAGTGGTATCAGTACTGTCAGCTTTTATGTATCAGCACCTCAACGTCTGTGATTTGATGAAGCATTTATAGCAAGGAAAGCAAAGAATTAACTTTTTTTTTCTTTTTGATAGCTCCTAGAAAGTTGAAATGAAAGACTCAGCAGAGTGTTCCATGGTTGATGTGGGCTTTGGACTGGCAGGGACAAGGTCCCAACACTGAACTAAAGGTAGTATTTTCTGCCACAGAATGATAGCAAGTGAGGGGGATGATGGCTGGGAAATGAAGCTATAATAAATGTGGAAATATCAACATTTGTGGCAGTGACACACACTGGCTAGAACAGCAGCAACAGGGAACTAGTATCTCAGATGCTGTGGTAGTAGAGGGATATAACTTAGATGAGATTCTGTGTAACTGGATGGTTTACAGACTTATAAATCACTCTAGTGGACTACATTAAAAAAAAATACTTTCCATCTTTAATCCAATCTCAAGCCAAATACTCCCTCAGACACTGTGTGAATCAAAGTTCACCATAACCAACTGAGCAACGTAGTAATGGGAAGGTGATGTACAGGTACTCCAAGCAGATTAGACTTAATAATTGCTAAACATTGATGCTTTCAATAATAACGTTTAGAAGATTTTTTACATTACTATTAGTCCATGGAGTTGAAGTGATTCTTGTTGCACATACATTTCATTGCATTTGACATTCTACCATTTGGACTCTAAAGACTCTTATTAAAATATTAAGACATTATATAGTAATACATATGTATTATACATACAATGTCTAGTGCAACCACTAAAAATTTATTATGAGATACTGGAAAACTCCATAGATAAATAAAAATAGAATTCTAAAGTATATTCAAGTAACACCCAGGAAAGAAGGAAAAGAAGCAAAATATTGAGAGAATGGACAGGAAAAATTGTTAGCTGTAAACTTTAACATATGAATAACTGCACAAAACATACAATGTCTATATACACCAATTAAGAGAAAGATTGGCAGAGTAGATTAATAAATGAACCAACTAGATGCAAGAAATTCACTTCAAAAATAACAGCATAGGTAGTATGAAAGTAAAAGAATGGAAAAATGTAAGTACCATGGAAACTAATCAAAGCAAAGGAGTTCCTGTATTAGTATCTGAAAAATTAGACTTCAGAACAAAGAAAATTACTAAAAACATATCCCACCAACCAAGAAGACCCAGCAATCCTAAATGTTATGCACCAAGCAAAATACTACAAATCATGAGAAGCAAAACTTGACAGAACTGTAAGAAAATAGAAAAATCCAAAATTTTAATTGGAGACTCCAACAGCACTCTTTTAACAACTGACAAAAAAAACTAGAGACAAAAACCGGCAAATGTACCAACTCAAAAACACCATCAACCAACAGTATTTAATCAAGTGACAAAGCAATTACTGTTCATCCAGCAACAAAATACACATTCTTTTCAAGTGATCCCAGAAGTTATACTGAGACAGGTCATATCCCATACCAATAAACAAAAACATAAACAGAGTGAAAAGGATTGAAATCCTAAACAATGTTCTCTGGCCACAGTGAATCAAACTAAATTAATAACAGAAATAAAAACCTTTCCAAACACTTGGAAACTAAATTGCACATTTCTAAACAATCCCTTGGTTTTAAAAAAAAGCATCAAAAGAAAATTAAAAAATATATTAAACTGAATGAAAGTGAAAGTACAATATATCAAAATATGTGGAACACAACTAAAGAATGTTGAACTGCAGTCCTTTCTTTGGCACTAAGTGATTACATTAGCAAAGAGGAAAGGTCTCAAATAAATTAAATTCCTATCAGAAGAAACTAGAGGAAGGAGAAAAAAGTAAGTCAAAGCAAAGTGGAGGGAAGAAGTAACAAAAATAAGAGCAAGAATTGCAATAAAATAGAAAGAAAAAACCAAATAGAATATTAATGGAACAAAATCTGATTCTTTGAAAACACTGATAAAATTAACAAAATTCTAGTAAGACAATAAAAGGGAAAAAAAGACACACTACTAATATTAAGACTGAAACAGAGGATATCATCACAAAAGCTGCAAACATTAGAAAGACAATAAGGGAACATTATAAACAATGCTAGGAACATACATTTCATAATGTAGATGAAATGGACCACACACTCAAAAAGTATGAGCTAATTTAACACAACATTAAATATGAAATAAATAATATGAATAGCCATTTAACTATTAAAGGAAGTGAATTCATATTTTGACACCTCTGGAATAAGAAATTGTGCAGTCTTGATGCTTTCATTGGAGTGTGCTACCAAGTGTTTATAGAACTAACTTGAATTCTACAGATTCTTTTCCAGAAGAAAAGTGGAGAGAACATCACCTAACTTATTCTAGGAAGCAATTATGATAGTTGGATACAAAAGCTAAATAGAGGCAGTACCAAAAAAAAAGAAACAAAGAAAACTACATACAAATCACTTTCATTAGTACAGTATAAAACTTTTCAATTAGATTTAGAAATTAGATATTGGCAGTTAGAATTCAGATATATCTATGAAGAATTATATTCAATGATCAAATTCATGTAAGTCATTCAATATTCAAAAATGACTGCATGCACGACTTGCAAGATGGCGGCGTGAGAGGTGGGATGGAGCGCTCATCCCAAAACCACAAATTGTACAAAAATATAGTTAATTAAAACAACTAACCTTAAAACAGCAACAAGAAAGTAGGCTGAACTGACTGCAAACAGACCTCACGAACAGAGCAGACCTCATGATACAGGGTAAGGTAGGAAAGCCTTAATCAGGTGGGACCCAAGCCCTTCTCCCACCCCAGCTCACCGGCAGGAGTAAGAGAAACAGAGCAGGGGAGGGGGTGGAAGCCTGGGACTGCTGGACACCTAGCCCTGGAGATCTGCTTTGTAAGCAGAATCCTACAGTGTGTGGTGCTCTGGATGTTGGGGAGCTCGGACAGGTGGAGTACTTCAGAAATTGACATTCCAACTGTTTGTGGAGGATGGGATCCACACCCAGGCACTCCGTGTCAGAGGTAAGGCAGGTGGTCTGAGAGTCTTCCAAGCGGCTAGAGGGCTGCGGAAGGGGCAGGGTTTCCACGGAGTTTGCTGTGTGGGAGAAGGGAGAGCTGGAAAAGGTTGCCTGGGTGCACTCTGCCCAGCTGTTTGGGAAATTTAGGGAGCAACAGGTGCTCCACCCCCTGGATGCCTACTCAGCTCCGAGGCCCACCACTGTGACACACAGCCAGCCAAACCTTCCTACTGGCCTGCAGGCACCTGCTTGCAAACAGGCAGTCACTGCACAGGTGTCAGGACAGTCAGAGGAAGGCCCTGCCTACAACAGCTAGAGACGCAAAGCACAGAGGTTTACACGTGTGTACGTGGCCCACTGGCTCAGACACTGGAGATAGGCACCACAGACAGGAATCAGAAAACAGATCTTTCCTCCCCCCAGGCAGCAGCTCCACTCCCCTATGACCGCCAACCTCACTCTAGGGGCTGAGCAGCTCCAGAGACTGGAGTTTCTGTGTACTAGTGGGCACCACACAGAAATATGAAACGACAAAAGAACATGGTTCAGACCAAAATCTCACAAACCCCAGAAAGAGGGCCAAATGAAACTGAACTCACCAGTCGTTCTGAAAGAGAGTTCAAAAAAAAAAATTATATACATGCTTATGGAGGTACAGAAAAATATTCAAGAACTCAGGAACGAATTTAAGTTGGAGATTTAATCATTAAGAAATTCTATATCTGAAATGCAACATACAATGGAGGGATTTAAAAGCAGATTAGATGTAGTAGAAGAGACAGTAAATGGAATGGAAATTAGAGAAGAGGAATACAAAGAAGCTGAGGCACAGAAAGAAAAAAGGATCTCTAAGAATGAAAGAATATTGAGAGAACTGTGTGACAATCCAAAAGCAACAATATTCGCACTATAGGGGTACCAGAAGGAGAAGAGAGAGAAAAAGGGATAGAAAGTGTCATTGAGGAGGTAATTGCTGAAAAATTCCCCAATCTGGGGAAGGAGATAGTCTCTCAAGTCATAGAGGTGCACAGATGTCCCAACAAAACGGACCCAAGGAAGACAACATCAAGAGATATAATAATTAAAATAGCAAAGATCAAGGATTAAGACAGATTTTTAAAGGAGCTAGAGAGACAAAAAAATCACATACAAAGGAAAACTCATCAGGCTATCATAAGACTTCTCAACAGAAACCTTACAGGACAGAAGGGAGTGGCATGATATATTTCATGCAATGAAGCAGAAGGGCCTTGAACCAAGAATACTCTACCTGGCAAGGTTATCATTTAAATTTGAAGGAGGGATTAAACAATTCCCAGATAAGCAAAAGCTGAGAGAATTTGCCTCCCACAAACCACCTCTACAATGCATTTTGGAGGGTCCTATAGATGGAAGTATTCCTAAGGCTAAAAATATGTCACCCAAGGGAAGACAAAGAGTACAGAATATGATTTATAACATACAAAGAATGGAGGAGGAAGAAAAAGGAGGGGAAAAAAAAGGACATTTAGGTTGTGTTTGTAATAGTATATGAAGTAAGTTAAATTAGACTGTTAGATAGTAAGGGAATTGTCCTTGAACCTTTGGTAACCACGAATCTAAAGGCTGCAATGGCAGTTAGTATGTACCTATTGATACTCACCCTAAACGTAAATGGTCTGAATGTGCCAATCAAAAGACATAGAGTTACTGAATGGATAAATAAACAGGACCCGTCTATATGCTGCCTACAAGAGACTCACTTCAAACCCAAAGACATACACAGACTGAAAGTGAAGGGATGGAAAAAGATATTTCATGCAACTAACAGGGAGAAAAAAGCAGGAGTTGCAGAACTTGTATCAGACAAATAGACTTCAGAACAAAGAAAGTCACAAGAGACAAAGAAGGACATTACATAATGATAAAGGGGTCAGTCCAACAAGAGGATATAACTACTATAAATATCTATGCACCCAACATAGGATCACCTACATATGTGAAACAAATACTAACAGAATTTAAGGGGGAAATAGAATGCAATGCATTCGTTTTAGGAGACTTCAACACACCACTCACTCCAAGGCACAGATTAACCAGACAGTAAATAAGTAAAGACACAGAGGCACTGAACAACATATTAGAACAGATGGACCTAACGGACATTTACAGAACACTCCATCCAAAAGCAACAGGATACACATTCTTCTCAAGTGCACATGGAACATTTTCAAGATTGATCATATATTACGGCACAAAAAGAACTTCAGTAAATTAAAAAAGCTTCAAATTTTACCAGCCAGCTTCTCAAATCACAAAGGTATGAAACTAGAAATAAATTACACAAAGAAAACAAAAAAGCACACATACTCATGGAGGCTTAATAACATGCTCCTAAATAATCAATGGATCAATGACCAAATAAAAACAGAGATAAAGCAATATATGGAGAGAAATAACAACAGTAATTCAATACCACAAAATCTGTGGGATGCAGCAAAGGCTGTGCTAAGAGGGAAATATACTGCAATACAGGCCTACCTCAGGAAGGAAGAACAATCCCAAATGAACAGTCTAAACTCACAATTAATGGAACTAGAAAAGGAAGAACAAATGAGGCCCAAAGTCAGTAGAAGGAGGGACATAATAAAGATTAAAGCATAAATAAATAAAATTGAGAAGAATAAAACAATAGAAAGAATCAATGAAAGCAGGAGCTGGTTCTTTGAGAAAATAAACAAAATAGATAAACCCCTAGCCAGACTTATCTAGAAAAAAAAGAGCGTTGACACACATAAACAGAATCAGAAATGAGAAAGGATAAATCACTCAGAAATACAAGGAATTATGAGAGAATACTATGAAAAATTATATGGTAACAAAGTAGATAACCTAGAAGAAATGGACAACTTTGTAGAAAAATACAGCCCTCCAAGCATGCCCCAGGAAGAAACAGAAAATCTGAATAGACCAATTACCAGCAGAGAAATTAAATTGGTAATCAAAAAACTACCTAAAAACAAAACCGCTGGACCAGATGGTTTCATGGCTGAATTTTATCAAACATTTAGTGAAGACCTAACACCAATCCTCATTAAACTTTTCCAAAAAGTAGAAGAGGAGGGAATACTTCCAAACTCATTCTATGAGGCCAAGAGTGCTCTAATACCAAAACCAGGGAAGGACACCACAAAAAAAGAAAATTACCAATACCTCTGATGAACATAGATGCAAAAATACTCAACAAAATATTAGCAAACTGAATTCAAAAATACATCAAAAAGATCATCCACCATGATCAAAGGGATGCAAGGATGGTACAACACTCGAAAATCCATCAACATCACCCACTAAATCAACAGAAAGAAAGACAAAAACCACGTTATCATCTCCATAGATGCTGAAAAAGCATTCGACAAAATTCAACATCCATTCATGATAAAAACTATCAACAAAATGGGTATAGAGGGCAAGTACCTCAGCATAATAAAGGCCATGTATGACAAACCCACAGCCAACATTATGCTTAACTGCGAGAAGCTGAAAGCTTTTCTGTAAAGATGGGGAGCAAGACAAGGATGCCCACTCTTTCCACTTTTATACAAATAGTTCTGGAGGTCCTAGCCATGATAATCAGACAACACAAAGAAATAAAACACATCCAGACTGGCAAGGAAGAACTCAAACTGTCCCTGTTTGTAGATGACATGATATTGTATATAAAAAGCCATAAAGAATCCACTCCAAAACTACTAGATCTAATACCTGAATTCAGGAAAATTGCGGGATACAAAATTAATACACAGAAATCTGCTGCATTCCTATACACTAATGATGAACTAGCAGAAAGAGAAATCAGAAAAACAATTCCATTCACAATCGCATACAAAGGAATAAAATACCTAGGAATAAACCTAATGAAGGAAGTGAAAGACCTATACCCTGAAAACTACAAGGCACTCCTAAGAGAAATTAAAGAGGACACTAGTAAATGGATATTCATCCCATGTCTTGGCTAGGAAGAAATAATATTGTCAAAATGGCCATCCTGCCTAAAGCAATCAACAGATACAATGCAATCCCTCTCAAAATACCTACAGGATTCTTCAATGAACTAGAGCAAATAGTTCTAAAATTCATGTGGAATGACAAAAGACCCGAATAGCCAAAGCTATCCTGAGAAGGAAGAATAAAACAGGGGAAATTATGCTCCCTGACTTCAAGCTCTACTACCAACCACAGTAATCAAGACAATTTGGTACTGGCACAAGAACAGACCCATAGACCAGTGGAACAGAATAGAGAGTCCAGATGTAAACCCAAGCATATATGGTCAATTAATATACGATAAAGGAACCATGGATATACAATGGGGAAATGACAGCCTCTTCAACAGCTAGTGTTGGCAAAACTGGACAGCTACATGTAAAAGAATGAAACTGGATTATGGTCTAACCCCGTACAGAAAAGTAAACTCAAAATGGATCAAAGACCTGAATATAAGTCATGAAACCATAAAACTCCTAGAAAAAAACATAGGCAAAAATCTCTTGGACATAAACATGAGGAACTTCATCATGAACATACCTCCTCAGGCAAGGGAAACAAAAGTAAAAATGAACAAGTGGGACTATATCAAATTTAAAAGCTTCTGCACAGCAAAGGACACCATCAATAGAACAAAAAGACATCCTACAGTAATGGGAGAATATATTCATAAATGACATATCCGATAAGGGGTTGACATCCAAAATATATAAAGAGCTCATGCACCTCAAGAGACCAAAAGCAAATAAGCCAATTAAAAAATGGGCAGAGGACCTGAACAGACACTTCTCCAAAGAAGAAATTCAGATGGCCAACAGGCACATGAAAAGATGCTCCACATCACTAATCATCAGAGAAATGCAAATTAAAACCATGAGATTTCACCTTGCCCCAGTTACGATGGCTGCCATCCAAAAGACAAACAACAACAAATGTTGGCAAGGATGTGGAGAAAGGGGAAACCTCCTACACTGCTGTTGGGAATGTAATTTAGTACAACCATTGAGGAAAGCAGTATGGAGGTTCCTCAAAAAACTCAAAATAGAAATACCATTTGACCCAGGAATTCCACTCCTAGGAATTCACACTAAGAATGCAGCAGCCCAGTTTGAAAAAGACATATGCACCCCTATGTTTATCACAGCACTATTTACAATAGCCAAGAAATGGAAGCCACCTAAGTGTCCATCAGTAGGTGAATGGATAAAGAAGAGGTGGTACATATACACAATGGAATATTATTCAGCCATAAGAAGAAAACAAATCTTACCATTTGCAACAACATGGATGAAGCTAGAGAATATTATGCTCAGTGAAATAAGCCAGGCAGAGAAAGATAAGTACCAGATGATTTCACTTATTTATGGATATAAGAGCAAAGAAAAAAACTGAAGGAACAAAACAGCAGCAGACTCACAGAACCCAAGAATAAACTAACAGTTACCAAAGGGAAAGGGACTGGGGAAGATGGGTGGGAAGGGAGGGATAAGGGGTAAAAAAGGGCTATTAGAATTAGCACACACACTGCAGTGGGTGTGGGAGTGTGGTGGGGGGATACAGGGAAGGCAGTATAACACAGAGAAGACAAGTAGTGATTCTAACATTCTTCTACACTGATGGACAGTGATTACAATGGGGGTATGTGATGGGGACTTGATAATGGGGGGAGTCTAGTAACCATAATGTTGCTCATGTAACTGTATATTAATAATAGCTAAAAAAAGATTAGAGTTAAATGTTATCAAAAAAGATTAAACATAAGTGGTGGTGAGGATGTGGAGAAAAGGGAACCCTGTGGAAAACAAAAACACTACTGCATGCACAATAAAAGCAGCTGAAGAAAAAAAATATGAGATTAATTTATGCAGAAATATGCATTCAATAAAATCAATACCCATTCATCATAAAATCTTTCTGAAACTGAGAAGAAAGGTAATTTCCTTAACTTATAAAGAAAGTCCACAAGAACCTAGAGTTACTATTCTACTTGATGAAAGACTAATTGGTTTCTTTTAAAATCAGTAAATGTCAGGGATGCTGGGATGTCCACTCCGTTTTCTGCTATTCAACATAGTACTTGAAGTTTTTTCAGTGTAACATGGCAAAAAAAAAAAAAGCCATGCATACTAGAACAGAAAAAAAATGTTTCTACTTTCAGGTAACAATATTTTTTGTATAGTATAGCCCAAGGGATCTATAATAAACCCTTTTAGAAGTAATAACTGAGATTAGCAAGTTCACAAGATACAAGATCAGCATATAAAACTTAAGTATATTTCTATATATTAGCAATGAACATGTGGAAAATGAAATTAAAAATATAATCCACTTGTTATTGCTTAAAAATAGAAACATTTAGGTGGAAATTTCACAAAATGTGTATAAGGCTTACATACTAGACACAAAATGCTGCCGAAAGAAATATCTGATTAAGTGGAGAATCACACTTTGTTTCCTGGTTGGAAGGTTCACATGGTAAAGCTGTCTGACATCCTCAAATTCACACAAATTTAATTCAGCCTTTAGTAATATCCCTGCAATATTTTTTTAATATAGACAATATTCCTTAAAAATTTGTAAGAAATGGGAAAGAAACCAGAATTTCTAAAACAAGTTTGAAAAGAAAAACAGAGTGGGAGGAGTCACTCTAGGTTCATGATTTATTATGTAGCTACAACAATCAATACTGTGTGGTATTACATGAGGGAAAGACACATTGAACCAAATAAATAACTCATAAATAGCTCACAGAAGTATGGCCAACTGACAGTTTGCAAAAGTTCAAAAGCAATTTCACGGAGGAATGACAAAAAATGGTGCTATAGCCACTGCATATTCATCACGAGGAAGGAAGGCCTAAACTTCTAATCTTACAAAAATTAGCTCAAAATAGTTCATAGATTTAAAAATAAAATGTAAAACTATAAAACTAGAATGTAGTATAAGAAAACATTTTTGGAAACTAGGGTTAGGCAAAGAGTTCTTAGACACGACACCAAAATCATGATTTATAAGTTAAAAAAAAATCAGTAAGTTGGACCTGATCAAAATTTAAAAACATTTGCTGTGAAATATCGCCTTATAGGAAGAAAACATAGGCTACAGACAGAAAAAAAGTGTTTGCTAACCCCATATCCATATCTAACAAAAAGCTCATATTGAAACTATATTAAAAACTCTCAACAGTCAACTATTTAAAACTAAAAAAAGCCCCAAACAATGCAATTAAAAATGGATGAAAGACATGAAGAAATATTTTACTTGTGAAGATATATGAAAAACAAACACATATATGGAAAGATGTTAAACACCATTATCATTAGGAAAATGCAAAGTGAAACTACTCTTAGAGATCACTACATCTATTAGGGCAGCTAAACAAAAAATAGTGACACCATGAAATGCTGGTGAGCATGCAGACAAAAGGTCATTCATACAATGCTAATGAAAATTTAAAGTGATACAACCACTATGGAAAACAGCCAGGCAGTTTGCATAAAAAACTAAACATACATTTGACTTATGACACTGCAATTGAACTCCTGGTCATCTATCTCAGAAAGGAAAACTATGTACAGACAAAAATCTGCACAACATTTTACACAGCATCTATAGTTGTAATAGCCCTCAAAACTGGAAACAACCAAAATGCCCTTCACAGGTAAATGGACAAAAACCAAACTAAGACAAACCTAGTCACATCTATAACACGGACTATCACTCAGAAATAACACAAACAAAAACCACTGAAGCATACAACAATTAGGACAAATTTCCAGAGATGTTTCCTGAGTGAAAAAAAGCCAATTCCAATAGTTAACAGTGAAGAAATTAATTTCTATAACATTCTTGAAATGGCAAAACTTCAGAAATTGATAACATATTAGTGGCTGTCAGGGATTAGGAATGGTGGAAGGAAGAAATAATTTTCCTGTGAAGAGAGAGACCAAGGGTATCTGTGGTGAAAGAATAGTTGTACATCATGACTGCAGTAGCCATTGCATGAATCTGTATGTATGGTAAAACACGACCTGTGAAAATGCATACATAGTGTGCTAATGTCAAATTTTGGCTTGATGTACTATGATTATGTAAGATGTAACTGTTGGGAGAAATGGGGAAAGCGTACAGGAGTCCTCTGTGTACTACCTTTGTGACCATCTGCATATCCAATTGTTTCAAAGTTAAACGTTAAAAAGCCATTAATTATTGGAGAAAAGAAATTGCATAAAGACCAAAAATTTAAGCTAAAGCTTTGAGAATATATAGGGAGTGCTATAATTTACCTAGTATTGTATCTGTCTCACTGTTATGAAAGCCTTTCTGCAGAAATGTGATTCAAGCACTGACAGCGTCAGCAACAGCCGGGAACTTGTTAGAAATGCCACGTCTAAGATCCATCCAGTATCTACTGAATCAGGGTTTACATATTGACAAGAACCCCAAAGATTCAAATATATATATTAAAGTTGGAGTGAAGAAATAAATGGTATTATTTCAGTGCTGACTTAAATCTCAACTGAGTCTTGAAAACCTCTAGTTCACTGTATTCACCCAGTCACTATTGCTTTCCTGGTATCTTGGCTACTATTGAGGACCACGTTGGGTAAATCTGAGTGATTTAACCATTGCAGCCCGTAATCAGAGTACCAGTGGAATGTATATTTTTCCTAACTCTTCTATCCTACCTGGAATGGAAGAAGCCTTTTTGGTTCTTAGTGATAATTTAGTTACTTTACATTAAGTGCAGAGGGTGGAGATAAGCCACAACATATGAAGGAACCTTGGAATCTCTTAACTGAGATATGTTTAGTGCAGATACACCCATAAAATCTAGCATTTGTTTCCCTAATCTACTCAATGGATATAACAAAATGAATATTTCTATTGCACCCTGTCCTTTAAAAGTAATTCCTGAACAGATGAATTTTATTTAAAAAAAAGAACAACACAGAATTTTAATTCTGTAGGATATACCCAAACTTGAAATCATACAATTTTTTTAAATTTCGGTATCATTAATCTACAGTTACATGTGCAACATTATGATTACTAAACTCACCACTTCATCAGGTCCCCCCACTTACCCCATTACAGCCACTGTCCATCAGCGTAGTGAGATGCTATAGAATCTCTACTTGTCTTCTCTGAGTCGTACAGACCGCCCCTTGCCCCTCCAACATTGTGTCTGCTAATCGTAATGCCCCTTTTTCCCCCTTGTCTGTCCCTGCCCACCCATCCTCCCCAGTCCCTTTCCCTTTGGTAACTGTTAGTCCATTCTTGGGTTCTGTGAGTCTGCTGCTGTTTTGTTCTTTCAGTTTTTTTTCTTTGCTCTTAGGCTCCACATACGAGTGAAATCATTTGATACTTGTCTTTTACCACTTGGCTTATTTCACTGAGAATAATACACTCTAGCTCCATCCACGTTGTTGCAAATGGTAGGATTTGTATTCTTCTTATGGCTGAATAATATTCCATTGTGTATATGTACCACATCTTCTTTATCCATTCATCTACTGATGGACACTTAGGTTGCTTCCATTTCTTGGCTACTGTAAATAGTGCTATGATAAACATACGGGTGCATATGTCTTTTTGAAAACTGGGCTGCTGCATTCTTAACGTAAATTCCCAGGAGTGGGATTCCTGGGTCAAACAGTATTTCTACTTTGAGTTTTTTGAGGAACCTCAATACTGCTTTCCACAATGGTTGTACTAATTTGCATTCCCACTAGCAGTGTAGGAGGTTTCCCCTTTCTCCACATCCTTGCCAACATTTGTTGTTGTTTATGTTTTGGATGTTGGCCATCCTCACTGGTGTGAGGTGATATCTCATTGTGGTTTTAATCTGCATTTCTGTGATGATTAGTGATGTGGAGCATCTTTCCATGTGCCTGTTGGCCATCTGAATTTCTTCTTTGGAGAAGTGTCTATTCATATCTTCTGCCCATTTCTTAATTGGATTATTTGCTTTTTGTTTGCTGAGGTGCATGAGTTCTTTATATATTTTGGATGTCAACCCCTTATCTGACATGTCATTTATGAATATATTTTCCCAAACTGCAGGATGTCTTTTTGTTCTACTGATGGTGTCCTTTGCTGTGCAGAAGCTTTTCAGCTTGATATAGTCCCACTTGTTCATTTTTGCTTTTGTTCCCTTGCCTGGGGAGATATGTTTATGAAGAAGTCACTCATGTTTATGTCCAAGAGATTTTTGCCTATGTTTTTTTCTAAGAGTTTTATGGTTTCATGACTTACATTCAGGTCTTTGACCCACCTTGAGTTTACCTTTATGTATGGGGCTAGACAATACTCCAGTTTCATTCTCTTACATGTAGCTGTCCAGTTTTTCCAACACCAGCTGCTGAAGAGGCTGTCATCTCCCCATTGTATATCCAAGGCTCCTTTATCATATTTTAATTGACCGTATATGTTTGGGTTAATGTCTGGATTTCCTTTTCTGTTCCACTGGTCTGTGGGGCTGTTTTTGTGCCAATACCAAATTGTCTTGATTACTGTGGCTTTGTAGTAGAGCTTGAAGTCAGGGAGCGTAATTCCCCCTGTTTTATTCCTCCTTCTCAGGATTGCTTTGGCTATTCGGGGTCTTTTGTGGTTCCATATGAATTTTAGAACTATTTTTTCCAGTTCATTGAAGAATGCTATTGGTATTTTGATAGGGATTGCGTTGAATCTGTAGATTGCTTTAGGTAGTATAGCCATTTTGATAATATTTATTCTTCCTAGCCACGGGCATGGGATGAATTCCCATTTGTTAGTGTCCTCTTTAATTTCTCTTAGGAGTGCCTTGTAGTTTTCAGGGTATAGGCTTTTCACTTCCTTCATTAGGTTTATTCCTAGGTATTTTATTCTTTTTGATGCAATTGTGAATGGAATTGTTTTCCTGATTTCTCTTTCTGTTAGCTCATCGTTAGTGAATAGGAAAGCAACAGATTTCTGTGTAGTGATTTTGCATCCTGCAACTTTGCTGAATTCAGATATTAGTTCTAGTAGTTTTGAAGTGGAGTCTTTAGGATTTTTTATGTACAATATCATCTCTGCAAATAGTAACTATTTGACTTCTTCTTTACCAATCTGGATGCCGTGTATTTCTTTGTTTTGTCTGATTGCCAAGGTTAGGTCCTCCAGTTCTACGTTGAATAACAGTGGAGAGAGTGGACATACCTGTCTTGTTCCTGATCTTAGATGAAAAGCTTTCAGTTTCTCGCTGTTAAGTATGATGTTAGCTGTGGTTTGTCATATATGGCCTTTATGATATTGAGGTACTTGCCCTCTATACCCATTTTGTTGAGAGTTTTTATCATGAATGGATGTTGAATTTTGTCAAATGTTTTTCAGCATCTATGGAGATGATCATATGGTTTTTGTTCTTCTTTTTGTAGATGTGGTGGATGATGTTGATGGATTTTTGAATGTTGTACCATCCTTGCATCCCTGAGATGAATCCCACTTGATCATGGTGTATGAACCTCTTGATGTATTTTTGAATTGGGCTTGCTAATATTTTGTTGAATATTTTTGCATCTACATTCATCAGGGATATTGGTCTGTAATTTTTTTTTTTTTTGGTGAGGTCTTTGCCCGGTTTTGGTATTAGAGTGATGCTGGCTTCATAGAATGAGTTTGGAAGTATTCCCTCCTCTTCTGTTTTGGAAAACTTTAATGAGAATGGGTGTTATTTCTTCTCTATATGTCTGGTAAAATTCCGAGGTGAATCCATCTGGCCTGGGGTTTTTGTTCTTGGGTAGTTTTTTGATTACCGATTAAATTTCTTTGTTCGTAATTGGTCTGTTTAGGTTTTCTGTTTCTTGCTTGGTCAGTCTTGGAAGGTTGTATTTTTCTAACAAGTTGTCCATTTCTTCTAGGTTTTCCTGCTTGTTAGCATATAGATTTTCATAGTACTCTCTTATAATTTGTATTTCTGTGGGGTCATGATTTTTCCTTTCTCATTTCTGATTGTGTTTATGTGTGTAGATTCTCTTTTTCTCTTAATAAGTCTGGCTTAGGGGTTTATCTATTTTGTTTATTTTTCCAAATACCTAGCTCTTGGTTTCATTGATTTTTTCTATTGTTTTATTCTTCTCAATTTTACTTATTTCTTCTCTGATCTTTATTATGTCCCTCCTTCTGGTAACTTTGGGCCTCATTTGTTCCTCTTTTTCCAATTTCAGTAATTGTGCCTTTAGATTATTCATTTGGGAATGTTCTTCCTTCTTTAACAGGCCTGGATTGCAATATACTTTCCTCTTGGAACTGCCCTCTGCGTCCCACAATAGTTGTGGCTTTGTGTTATTGTTGTCATTAGTCTCCATATATTGTTTGATCTCTGTTTTAATTTGGACATTTATCCATTGATTATTTAGGAGCATGCTGTTACGTCTCCTTGTTTTTGTGAGCCTTTTTGTTTTCTATGTACAATTTATTTCTAGCTTTATACCTTTGTGATCTGAGAAGTTGGTTGGTAGGATTTCAATATTTTTTAATTTACTGAGGTTCTTTTTGTGGCCTAGTATGTGGTCTATTCTGGAAAATGTTCCATGTGCACTTGAGAAGAATGTGTCTCCTGCTGCTTTTGGGTGCAGAGTTCTGTAGATGCCTGTTAGGTCCATCTGTTCTAGTGTTTTCTTCAGTGCCTCTGTGTCTTTACTTATTTTCTGTCTGGTTGATCTGTCCTTTGGAGTTTGTGGTGTTTTGAAGTCTCCTAAAATGAATGCATTGCTGTCTATTTCCTCCTTTAATTCTGTTAGTATTTGTTTCACATATGTCGGCGCTCCTGTGTTGGGTGCATATATATTTAAAATGGTCATATCCTCTTGTTGGACTGACCCCTTTATCATTTTGTAATGTCCTTCTTTATCTCTTGCTACTTTGTTTTGAAGTCTATTTTGTCTGATACAAGCACTGCAACACCTGCTTTTTTCTCCTTGTTGTTTGCATGAAATATCTTTTTCCATCCCTTTACCTTTAGTCTGTGTGTATCTTTGGGTTTGAGGTGAGTCTCTTGTAAGCCGCATATAGATGGGTTTTGTTTTTTTTATCCATTCTATTATTCTGTGTGTTTTGATTGGTGCATTTAGTCCATTTACATTTAGAGTGGGTATTGATAGATATGTATTTATTGCCATTGCTAGCTTTAGATTCGTGGTTACCAAAGGTTCAAGGGTAGCTTCTTTACTATCTAACAGTCTAACTTAACTTTCTTGTTAAGTGTATTATAAACACAGTCTGATGATTCTTTATTTCTCTCCCTTCTTATTCTTCCTCCTCCATTCTTTATTTACTAGGTGATTTATTCTGTACTCTTTTATGTTTCCTTTGACTGTTTTTGTGGATAGTTGATTTTACTTTTTGCCTTTAGTTAGTATTTGAATGGTTTGCTTTCTTTGCTACGATTTTAATTTCTCTGGTGACATCTTTTTAGCCTTAGGAGTGCTTCCATCTAGAGCAGTCCCTTTAAGATATCCTGTAGAAGTGTTTTATGGGAGGCAAACTCCCTCAGCTTTCGCTTGTCTGAGAATTGTTTAATTCCTTCCCCAAATTTAAATGATAATCGTGTTGGATACAATATTCTTGGTTCAAGTCTCTTCTGTTTCATTACGTTAAATATGTGATGCCATTCTCTTCTGGCCTGTAAGGTTTCTGTTGAGAAGTCTGATGGGTTTTCCTTTGTAGGTGATCTTTTTTCTCTCTCTAGCTGCCTTTAATACTCTGTCCTTATCTTTGATCTTTGCCATTTTAATTATTATGTTTCTTGGTGTTGTCTTCCTGGGGTCCCTTGTGTTAGGAGATCTGTGGGCTTCCATCGTCTGAGAGACTATTTCCTTCCTCAGCTTGTGGAAGTTTTCAGCAATTATTTCTTCAAAGACACTTTCTATCCCTTTTTCTCTCTCTTCTTCCTCTGGTACTCCTATAATGCGAATATTGTTCCGTTTGGATTGGTCACACAGTTCTCTTAATATTCTTTCATTCCTAGAGATCCTTTTATCGCTCTCTGCCTCAGCCTCTCTCTATTCCTGTTCTCTGATTTCTATTCCATTAACAGTCTCTTGCACCTCGTCCAGTCTGCTCCTAAGCCCGTCGATTGCTTGTCTGATTTCTCAATTGTCTTTCCTCATTTCCTCCCTTGGCTCTTGCACATTTCTCTGTAGATCCATCAGCATGGTTATGACTTTATTCTGAATTCTTTTTCAGGAAGATTGTTTAAGTCTATCCAATCAGGCCCCTTCTCTGGGTTTGTCTGGCTAAGCTTTGTCGGGACCATATTCCTCTGTCTTTTCTTGGGGATAGAAGTGGTCACTGGTAGTCATCACGTGTGTCAGCTGGGAGAACAAAGTCCCTTCCTCCTTGTTGTTCTTCTTTCCCTTATCAGGGCCGAGCTGTTTTCCAGCACACCGGGAGGCTGTCTCTGGGATAATCCCCTAAGCTACCTGTGTGCAGGCCACCTCAGCTTAGCCTATAGCACTGTGGGGGTTTGCAGTCTTGTTGGGTGCATTCTGGTCCCCTTGGTGCCTTCTGAACCTGGTTATGGGGCTCTTCCCGTTAGCTGCACACCCGCCAGGAGGTGATTCTGTGAGGATGCTCTGGGCAACTCTGCTCCTCCACTGTTCTGCAGCAGTTATGGTTCTGCTGGACCCTTTGCAGCTCTGGCCAGGCAGTGGGGAATGAATGGCAGCCTGCTGATCTCTGTGGGAAGCCTCGGCGCAGCTGCTTTGCCCGGCTGCTGGCCAGGGGATCTGAAATTTCCCAAGACTCCCAGTCTGCTGGGCTGAGTGCCCTGGAACAATTTTGTTCCGCTTTTGGGCCCTTGTCTCTTTTAGACTTTTTTTAAAAAGTGCTCGCTTTTTTTTTTGTCCTGGGGAGCCTGCTGGGGGGACCCGGTTGCGGTCTCTGTCTCAGATCCTGCACTTCTGTTTCTCTAATCTCCGATACACCGCATGATGTATGTCAGTGCTGCCGATGCAGATCACCAGGGCTGGTTATTTGGTGGGCCTGTGCTTCCACTCCCTCCTGGTTCTGATTCTTTTCCTCCCGCCGGTCGCTGGGGTGGGGGAGTGCTCGGGTCCCTCTGCATCACGGCTTTGTATCTTATCCGCTTCATAAGGCGCTGAATTCTAGTAGATGTAGCTGTAGCCTGGCTGTTGTACTGTATCTTCTGGTCTCTCTTTTAGGAATAGTTGTATTTGTTGTATTTTCACAAATATATATGGTTTTGGGAGGAGATTTCCACTGCCCTCCTCAGGCCGCCATCTTCCCAGAAGTCCCGAAATCATTCAGTTTTATGGTATTTTGAGTTATAGGTTCTCTGTGTTAATTATACTAACTATATTTTTAATTCATTGAAGAAGAAGTTTCTAGTAGAGAACCGATGAATATTTTTAATGAAATAAACTCAAAAGAGTGAAATTTTTATTTTATTGACAGTTGAGAGATCATTTTTTAAGAAGGAATTCCTTCCTTTTGGCAACGTCCTAGATAAACTGTTAGAAAATGACAGCCTGAAGGTGTAACCTAGGGGCTATGTAAAAAATAAATAAAGAAAAAACTGATTAGAGAAATTCCTAATAGGACATTCTGAAAAATTTTAATGAGCTGGAGTTCAAAGGAGACTATAGAAAGATACATGAGATAGAGGATTGGAGAAAGGGTGACAGGAAAATTTCTCTTTTAATTTCTTCCTCTCTGTTGTTCTTGGGCTCTCTTTTTCTCCCCCACAGCTCCTGTGATTAAACTATTATCATTTTATGTTTTATTGGTGGGGGGCAACTTCATTAGGGCCATACTGCTCTGCAAATTTGCCCTAACAGTCTATTCTTTTACCAAGAATATGTAAAGCTTCCTTAATCCCCAAATCCTTACCATATTTGGTATCATCCACCTATCTGTATGTTGCACTCCTAATAGCTATAAAGTGAAAACACATCTTAAAATTTGCATTTATATGAATTTGAATAATTATCCCTTTCTTGTTTATTTGGACCAGTCTCTTGCATACTCTAGATATTGATTCTTTATTAATTTGGTATGTTGTGGTTACCTATTCACATTTTAAATAACTTCTTCCATCCTCAATATAGTCTACTAAATGGATGAATATTTGCATAACCATATCATGTAAGGAAATTAATGAAGAAGGTGAATTATGGATTACATCAACAACATACAAAACAGAGATAACATTCATAGAAAAAGACGTTTGATGGCAACGTAAGCCAGGGAACAGATATTCGAATTTGTGCAGAAATCTTGTAGATGGATAGAAACTTCCCTATGGAACCAAATTTGAAGTTGAGCCAATCCTACTTAAACATAAAGCAGAATGAATTCACCAGATATCTGCTTGGCACAGTTCAAAAGAAAAGATATATAACCAATGTTTCCTTATGAAAACCATGTGCAAGTTATTGTTACTTTTATGAAATAAACAATTAATTTCTGCAGTCATGAAGAATGAAATGAATACAAAAACTAAAGAGAAATTAGTGCAATTGTAACTTAATTATAATAGCTCTCCTTGTGGGTCATAGTCCAATCTTAAATGGGCAGCTGTTTTCCTAACACTGATACACTTGTACAATTTAATATGCTTTAAAGCAACATGTATATGAAAAATTAAGGGCCACTAGTAAGGCTTATGGCTGAAATGACTATTTCAGTTGGTCTACTCTATCATGGCAGTACTTCCATTGATTTTGGACTTATAATTGTATCAGATACAATATCTAGTTTTCTAATTATAAGAAAGAAAAGTGAAGGAATTCTATAACAATTCGGTTGTTTGTAGTGATTTCTTTTCTTTATTTGTCATTACACTGATTCTTCTCTCATGCTTAGACTCCGGGAACTCCCTTCAGATGTTAGTGTTTTATAAAGACCATGCCACATGTATTAAGAAGATCCCAGTAGAAAAACACAGGATGCTATTCAAAAGTATTAATTCATGCTACTTCTGAAAATCAGCTTTGAAACAGAGTTGTCTGCAATCTACTTCTTTCCCTTTGGACCAGCCTCTGTGGTATATAGTAAAGTAAGCACACTTTACTCTGTTAACATAAACAGTGTTAAAGACATATAATACATAATTTCTGTTGATTACTTAAAATACATATTAACAAAGCATAATGTGAATTCTTGCTACAGATTTATTAATCAATAAGTATGGCACTGTATCCATCATGAAAGATAACTGGGGATACAGAAAAAAAAACCCTCCTTTTCTACTTTTAATTCCTTAATGTCTGAAGACTTTGAAAGATAATCAATATTATGAATCAATGTTTGGGAGAACTGTGCTACTACATCAGTCTGCATTTTCACTTTAATTGTTTTGTTATATAGTTTAGCGAGAGGAAGCAGAAAAGAACAGATAATGAGGAGGACAATAATAGAAATAGATATGAACTGAAAGCTTATGAAATAATATAACCTATCCATATAAACTTTATTTCTTTTCAAAATATTTGTTTAATAATTATCCTTAAAAGCTACACAAGATGTTTGAGAAATAGTGTGAAAACTTAGGTCACAGCTCTGTTACTACCACATATAACCTTTATTCCATTCAGTGAATTTCTTCAGAGCTTAATTGGCTTCATTACTACACTAAGAATTTAGGACATATAATGAGAATCATTAGGAATATGGTAAAATTTGAAATTCTGTAACTGAAAATAAAATTCTACTTAGAACAACTTATTGCTTAGTAGGTCATTTAATTTGTAAGTAATTTGGGCTTTTTGTAGGTCAAGTCACGTTGGTGACTTTATTTCTTTATTCCATTATTCCTCCCTTCAATCCTTCATGCTTTCTACATGCATTTATTCAATGCTCTATGCCAAGCTCTAGAAACACAAAGATGAACAAAGTACTTGGAGCTGTTTTAGTCTAGCACAGTGTTTGCCAACCTGTGGCTTGTGAATCCTTAAGAGTTTTAAGATGTTGTAAGTGTTCTTCTGTTAAATGTAAAAATGGCCTAGGTCAAATCACTATTTCGTTAGTAATATGATGATTTGCAAATCTTCTTTAAAAATGGGACTGTTTAAGAATTTTTGAGCATGTACTGAATAAGCGCATGCCGATTAGTTAGGATCAGATAAGCTTGCTCAGGATTCAGTTAGTTGATATTTTTGGGTCTTATCAGCTAACTTCTCTATGAGAAGATAATTAATTTCTATGTAATTTTTTTACACACCACTTAACTGAATTCATTCAATGTGTAAAACACATTTTTCCTCTTAATTTTATCATGGTAATTTAAATTATTAAACTATTGTAATTTGAACTTATTGTATATTTTTTTATTCTGTCCGAAATTGACATTAGATTAACTAGAAACAAATACGTGTCAAAGTACAAGTTAATGAGGAAAACCAATTTTATGATTATTCCATAGATTGCTTTGAGATTTGGAGGTATATAACTCCCATGTGCCCAATCAACATATTTATATAACACATTAAATGTTTCAAAACCTTTGAAAATCAATATAAGGGTGAGAAAATATAATGACTAACATATTTAATAAGACTATTTATTACAAATAAATTCTCCAAATTATCAAATTCTATTTCTAAAGAAGACCTTGCAAATACAAGTCATATATCCCTTCTTTTATGGCATCATTGACAACTAAAAAGAAAATTATACAAGCAACCTGACTGATGAACTCACAGAGTGCAAAAAAAAATTATCTAAACATCAGATGATGCAAGAAGTTTGCTCAATTTATATGAAGCAATATAGGGTTACATTTCTGTCCAAACTCAAAATATTTCTAGTTCCCAGGCCAATTATAATGTAACAAATTTATGAGGTGGTGCGGCCTCTCGTGCGCCTCCTGGACACACAGAGGGACGGCATCCAGAACTACGAGGCTCTCCTAGGCCTCACCAACCTGTCTGGGCGGAGTGACAAACTGCGGCAGAAGATCTTTAAGGAGAAGGCCTTGCCAGACGTTGAGAACTACATGTTTGAGAATCATGACCAGCTGCGGCAGGCAGCCACGGAGTGTATGTGCAACATGGTGTTGAACAAAGAGAGTAGCGCCGTGCCTGTCGATATGACCCCATCAGACGTAACAACAGGGTCAGAACCGGAGGCTCTTCCCGAATATGAGGACCGGTCCTCAGCCCTCCTGAAGGGCCCCGCGTGAGACCCACCAGGCTTCCCCTCAACTCTTACTTAACTCTTCCCCTCTCAAGTCAAGTCTTGGATCTTCTTGCTGTTACACCTGACCCATGAAAACCTGTTAAAGGCTTTCCACAAAAAAATAAAGCTAAACAGACTCTACCAGGCTGGCATGGGGGCCTGGTAGCCACTTGGGAGGAGAGAGTGTGTCCAAAGAAAGGGAGGAGGTGGACAGTGGGAGGGGGAGCAGCCTTCCCCCTGGGAGCAGCAGCTGCTACAGTAACCAAAATAAAAATACTCAATACTCAGTGGTCCCAACAACAACAACAACAACAACAACAACAACAAAAAGATTATAATGTAACAAGACTTACATTTAAGGTCTGTAAAATTGTTCTAAATTTTATTATTTAGGATAAAATCAGAAGTATATGTGTGAATGGTTTCTGAAAGCTGTTCAAAATTAGGGTTGAACATAATTTTAGTTTGGTCTGAATTTATGAATATGACTGTATTTGCCAGATATTCTGGACTCAGTGTGCTAGGTCAAGCAGATGGGAGTGTTTATAATCACTTTTCTTCATAGGTTGACAGAACTGTATTCAGTAATGGGCCATTAAAACTAAATTTGAGATGCCAGAAATTCTTGATTATAATGTAGTGAATAGACTTCAAGAATACAGAGAAATAATTTTGAGTGGATTTTTCAGGTATAAGACACTCACTTAACCCAAACAATGCCCTTTGAATGGACCCAAAGGTCATTTCACTCACCAAGCCATTAGGATATCACTGAAAAGGTCTTTAAAAAGTGGTTCTAGATTAACCATTCTCTGTAGGGAGATACTTCAGTAAAATGGGCTTCTGATTTCAATTGGAATCTCAGGATTCCCAGGATGGCAAAGTCTAAGAAAGCATTTCATAAAATGTCACAGGCATCTTCCATAAATTGTTCATAGACTTCCTCATATATAATGGCTGCTATTTTTTTCACAGTAGATATGTTCAAGGAAGCCAAAATATCTGGACATTAACATTTAAATATTTGAAACTATCTCTCAGCTAACCACAAAACCAGAGCAAACTGAACACCTCTGGGTCACTGAGAGCAAAGGGGTTTACTTTGTCAAATGACATCTACTTTTTCTTAATGAGCCTTATAGTCACATCTAAAATTATTTTCTTAGTTTTTAAACATATATAACATCTTTAGTTTAGTTTTCTAACAGCACTTGGCAGAATTCTCCTGTCAGCTCAAATCCTTATGTGATAACTTCAGCATGAGAGCAAAATTAAAACATCTTTCCCCCCAAATAATAAACCAAAGACAAGCTTCACTTAGGAATCACTGAAATTTGTGGCACTACCAAAATTAAAAAATATGATTCTCTGTTTATCCTCAAAAGAATTCAGATAGTTTTGAGAGAAAGTGGTATAACAAATGTATTAATTGTCAATTTCAAATTCAGAGATTTTACCTGACATGTAGACTTTACTTGAGGAAATCAATACAGCCCTAGGTTTTGATAAACAATTAAACTCCAATAGTCAGAGAATACTAGAAGCAGAAAGGAGAGATGACAGTATATGTCCATTCCGTCACACTGAGTTTTACTCAACCTTTGGCCCTTTGACACAAATTAGAATAAAAGGGCCTTCATTGTCTACTTACTATTCATTAGGACATGACAGAATAAATTCTTCATATCTCTATGTTGATACCACTTAGAGAACATAGACTATCATGTATAATGCATGCTGTTAAGAATTATTTGGGGTATAAAGTAGGGGGTCAATGCCATAAAAATTAGGTGTCTGTCAGAAACATTTCTGTTGGTCTACTGTTTTAGGTATAGAAAATGACCTTTACCAAAATGAAGAGACATGATTCTTTACAGTAATCTTTAAAGCCACAAAAACAGCATTTGCTGAGCTTATCTTATCATTTCCAGGAATGGCAGTACAGGAAGGAAGTGTTTCTAGATGTGTACATGACAGTTCTCTCACAGCAAAGGCACATACATCAGAGAAGATTGATTATATTTAGAGTAGTCATAATGCTTTCTCACGTAAAGAGATAGTTGTTTGTGATGTGAATTTCTCTCTCCCACTTAACTGCCATACCAGCATATAATGACAATGATTTTTCTGTAAATAATCCCCTGTAAAAGTACATACTTAATATCATGGTTTGAGTTTTATGACATTAACAGGTGGGGTGACTTTAAATCCAGGTTTGTATGGGACAGGCCTAGATTAGAACAATTTTTGTGGCACACTTGTTAATATCATCTTCATTTTTCTCTGTCAGAATCCTCAAAAGTATTTCTATTTGTATGATCAATACATTTTTTTGACCTACTTCCTTCACTGGGGTTATATTCCCTATCACATTGGAACATTGGTCCTTATTATATGGAAAGACATTGAATATTGAGTAATAAAGCAAGTCAGGTGATAATATATTTAAGATTAGTTGAGGAGCTGTAGCTATGAACCAGCAACGTACGATGGTGTTTCCTTTTTATTTAAAAAGTAGTGTTTAAAACAAAAATAAAACAAGAGAGGAAAACAAACCAGAACATGAGAGGTAGAAAAAGGAATCATATCTTTCACTAGTACCTCTGATGATCACTGGGAAAAAACCCTCTGCTTCCCACCCCCCAACCTCCACCTGGCCTATTAAAATCATCTGGCTTAGAATTTTTTCTCTCCAAGTGAGACATATTTAATTTGTGTACACATGTTGATTCATTCCTTTAATAGACAGATGAGATTTTTACTGAACTAGCAGACAACAAGAAATTACCTTGATGAGTAAGGTGACTAATCTTAACAATCAGTGTTAATAAGGATACTGATAACTTAGGTCCAAAGAGAAAGGTAGCTGAATCAAGAAAGTTCCCTAGGACATCCTCTTTGATGATTTCAGTGAGGATGATTTAAACACCAAGGGTTCAGATTTCTCAGGAATCAAAGTGTGGGTTGTGCTTTGGGTAATAAACTACTAAATTACTTTGAACTTATTTCAGAGTATTTTCTTAAATTCCTGAAACAAAGTAGATGAATACAATTCTCTCTTGCTAATCAATTACTCTTCTGATAATGATGAGAGGGTCATGATGATAGATAATATTTATGTATTTCTTAATATATATCAGACACTATTTTAAGTACATTCCATATACAATTAATTTAATCCTATATTCTAAGGTAGATATTATTATTAAGATTGTGTATTAGGACACATAATTCTAAAAGATCATTTTTATAACCTCCCTAAACATATCAATGGAGATGGAGTAAGCAATTCCAGAGAAGTAAAATAGGGTTAAATTTAAAGACCACAGAGGACTGAAAGTAGAGTTAGGAGAGGTTGATAATCTAATCAGTTTGACCATTTTGTCAAAGCCAACCTCCTGGAAATCTTCAGTGAAGTTGGTGCCCCAGCTCTCCCTCTTTTTTCCTTATTTTCCAGTGGCTTTTCCATTCTACAACTTAAATATAAGATGAACGAAAGCTATAGATTGCTAAGCAAATAGAAACATCATTATTACCTTTACATATAAAGTCTGGTGAAAAATTTTGGTTGATCTCAAACATCAGAATAATTTAATCAATTTCTTTGAATCTTAACATGAATATAAAAGTATTTGCTAAACTTTCTTCATGGTCAACCACTCCATGCTACTAGCAATCATTCTGTGTCCTTCCTTTAGTTTTACAGTTTCCTGAAATGCATATGAATCAAATCATACAATATGAAACCTTTGAATCATGCTTGTTTCACCAGCAAAATACATTTAAGATTCATTCATGTTGTTACATGACTCAGTAGATCATTAATTTTCTTACTGAACAGTATTTCATGGTATGATCTGTTTATCCATTCATCTGCTGAAGGACATAATTTCTTAAAGAAGGGCAATTTGAGCAGCAACTCTGTCTTTTGAGGGAGACATACTCTTTATATGATCTGCCAGAGTTGAGAGTCCATGTCACACAACCAGAATGTTCAGCAGAGGACTTCAAAGGTTTAAGATCTAGTGGTAAATGTTAGTGTACTTAGAGTAATGATTAATTGAAACCTTTTTACAAAGGTGAAAAATTGGCCAATACTAACACACTCAGAAATGACAGAGATAATGAATTACCACACAAGGAATTTTTAAAAGCTATTATAGATATTGTCAATATATTCTAATAATCAACATGCTCCTCACAATGTGGTAAGAATTTTATTTTAAAATAAAGAATGAAATGAGAATTTTAGAGATAAAATTGACAATATCTGAAATGAAAATCTCATTGAATGAGATTGATAGCTATTATGGATAAGGCAAAATAAGTCAGTGAACTTGGAGACATAGCAATAGAAACGATTAAAACTTTAGCACAGAGAAAATAAAGTTTCTTTTTAAAGAAGAAGAGGTACAGTGATTTGTAGGCTGACATAAATATTATTACAGTGTACCATTCATCTAATTGAGATCCTAGAATAACTGGTACAAGAAAGACAAAAAGCAGTATTTCAGTGTAATGGCCATATTCTTCACAAATGTGGTTAAAAATAAGTGGAGATAAAGAGCTACAAAATTCCAATTGTGAAAGAAATTAATACAGGAATGAAAGTACCACATAGGGAATACAGTCAATAACTTTGTAATACCATTGTATGTTGACAGATGGTAACTACACTTACTGTGGTGAGCATTTTATAATGTATGTAATTGTCAAATCACTATGTGGTACACCAAAATCCAATACAATACTGTATATAAACTGTACTTCAATTAAAAATATATGAACCAAGAGTTGGAAAAAAAGAAAACAAAACAAAAAGCTAAAATTAACTACAATCAAGATAAATAAATGAAAAGAACTGCCACCCTGTGCTACAATGTACTCATTACTGAAAAGAATTGTAGAGATGGTCTCAAAAGCAGCCCAGGACACAGAAATATACACAAAGGAATAAGGATTATTGAGAATGGGTGACTAGGCAAATATTATAGATTTTTTTCTTATTATTTATAGATCTTTAAAAGATTGTTGAGCATTTAGAGCAAAAATAATAGCATTTGTAAGGAAGGGTTTGTAATATACATGAAGGAAATGTCTGACCACATTGTGCAAAGGCTGGGTGGAGGAAAAGGAGGCACACTGATGTAGGGTCTGCTACTGAGTAATATAATATCGCTTGAATGTGGATCATAACTTTTCATTCTCAGCATTAGTGCCATTTGGGCTAAATAATTATTTTTTGGGAGGGGAGGCAATCCCTGCTCTGTGTGTTGAAGGACATTTAGTGAGAAGGGAAAATGACAAAGTCCCATAGGAAACATCTGGGGGTAATGGTACACTCATTCCCTTAACTGCAGCAGTGGCTTTATGGGTGTATATATATCTCAAAACATTCATATAAATCAAAACATATCAAAGCAAACACTTCAAATGCATGTTGTTTATTGTATGGCAATTTCATCCAATCAAAGCTACTAACTATTATAGGTGTTATTATGATTCCCAAATCTTTATATCTTAGCCTGAATTCACCCTTGAACTAAAAATTCACATACCCAATTCTCCACCTGATATCACTCCCAGGATTTCCAAAAGGCCTATCTAACATTACACACAAAGTTTGATATCTCACCTCCAAATCTCCATCTTTTGTAGTAGTGAACATCTCCATGAATGGTAATGCAACTTATCCAGTATTTTAGCTTAAAATCCTTAGAATCTTTTTGATAATTTTCTTTTTCTCATAGCCCACATCAAATTTCTCAGCAAATCCTGCATGCTCTGCCTTCAAGTTACATGCAGAATCTACTTCTCAACACCATCAGTACTTGCACCATAGCGTACATCATCACCAGCTGCAATAACCACCCATTTCAGCAGCCTTTGAGCTGTGAACTCATCTCTATTCCATTCTATATATAGCAGCCAGTTGTCCCTTGCATACATTAATATAATTGTATCACCAGCTCTTTCTGTGTCTTCCTATTTTTTTCAGAATAAAGTAAACTTCCTTTTCCTTGGCTTTAAAATTCTACATGATCTGGTGTCCCTGCTCTGACTTACCCCTCTCTGGTAAGGCTGCTCCAGCCATTCTCAAGTGTGCTCCTGAGGGACACGTTTGCACAAGAGGAGGCTGCCTGCGATCTTCTTCACTGAAATATTCACATGGTTCACTCTAGTCCTTCATTCAGGTCTCTGTCCAAAATTCATGTCTTTGGAGACATTATCACATCTACAATAGCACTACCTGCACATTTTCTATCACCTTGTTCATTATTTTCATAATATGTATCATTTAACTAGATTGCATGATTGGTGTACTTGTTGTTTGTATCTCCCATTAAAATAGAATCTTCTTAGCAGTAGGAACTTAGTGCTTTTGTTGACCTCACTTTGATATCTTCGTTGATTGATACAAATCAGCTGATTTAATGAACAAGCCAGTTGATGCATCTGATCAATTGAGTCAAACTGACCATCTCAGAAATCAGAGAGCTACAAATCCTGGCTCATAGAGCCAGCAAATAAAGATGTCTCTCAAATGTTAACTATGATGGGATCATTCAGATTCAGTCTCCTGTACTCTTAAAAATATCAAGACAACCAATCAATCTAGTAAGAAAAATGGCAAAAATGTTTCACAGTATCTTGTAACTAAACTGGATGTTTATTTGACTATCATAACAAGTGTCTTAAACTGTATGTTACTGCCTTATTTATTTTTAGCATTGTATTAACAACATAATAAATTATATTCACCAGCCTTGCTTCTTCGTTGTTACCTACACACACCTTTCCCTCACTTGCAGCAACACATTTAAACCCAATTTAAATGTTTAAATTTTCATGATGCTTTTGTTGATGATAAATGCAGGCGCGTGACTTTTGGCTTCATAGAGCACATATCTTATTTCATACTCGATGTTTTAACATAGGTTACATATGTATTAAGTATTTTTGTATCTAAAGGTTAAAAACTAGCAAAGCGTACATGCTTAAACATAACATCAATAGTTAAATGGGAAAATGTTCATTCAGTTAGTTGACAATTTATAAATAAAATGGTCAATTAACATGTTTTCCTAAAACTAACATTTGTACCTATATCCACACTCTCCACATAGAATCTTAGATAATGATCTATTATTCCAGTAAATTACCTACATTTACTCTGTGAAATGACATGGTTTTAACTAGATGATTACTATAGTACTTTTAGCTATCAGTTTAAATCTAATCCTTGATTAGAATGTTCTAAAGAAAAATGTAATATTCTACTACTTCAGTATGACTAAATTTTATAATTTAAAGTTAAATATATATATATTTAAAGTCCCCCCCCCCCAATATTGTTGGAGGATGTTCTCTAGAGTATGTGACAACCAGCTGACCCAAGAGCTGGACCAGGCAACTGGAGACTCCTTATCCTCTGCCCTATGCTTGAAGTATGTTCTACCAGTATTCCCATACTGGCATTGTATCAAGGACACAGCCCTGAGAGAGTAATGTGCTGTTGAGACCATTTGGGCTGGATACTGACTGAACTCTGTGAAGGTTTCTGAATAAACTTTTAAGATTCTGGCAAGCAGGTTCATATATCTTATCATCTTGTGACCACCCAAGACAAGTATCATATATAAATTCCCTTACTAATTCAACTACCACCTACCAGTATGGAGTGGTCTGCTTCTTTCTTCCATCTCTCCTGCCCTCCATGTATGGGAGCCAGTTTTGAATTTCACCTGAGGAACTATCAAGGTTGCAAAACAGCAAATATGTGCCTGTAATATAGTTGGTATTAAAAATTAAGTTGCTTATGTGAAACCTTCATAAGAGTATATATCAATGATACATTAATAAAAAATAATAATTAGCAATAAATTCCAAGAGCAGAAAGATATTTCTAACACATCACACAGTGTTCTTTCCAACTGCTATTTGTAATTATTTATGTTAAATATACATAATTATTTTTTTTCATAATTGCAATCATCAAGAATGTATCATCTTAAGACAAAGACTACATTAAGAGACAAAATCATCATACACAGATACAGGGTCAATGCAACAAGATGATATAATATTTGCAAATAAGAATGAATAAAGAAGTTGTGATATATCTGTGTCTCTTTCTCTCTGTATGTATATATTATTCAGCTATAAAGAAAGGAAGAGAATCCTGCAATTTCCAACAACATGGATGGACTTGGAGGGCATTATGCTAAGTAAAATAAGTCACAACAGAAAGACAAATACAAATACTGTATGACCTCATTTATATGTGGAATAAAAAAAACCCTCAAAGACACAGAGAAAGGATTGGTTTTCAGAGGTGGGGGTTGAATGAGGGGAAAAGGGTGAAGGTGGTCATAATAATACACACTTCCAGTTATAAGAGGAATTGGTTCTGGGGATGTAGTGCATAGTATGGTCACTATAATGAACAGCACTGTTAATTATAATTATAATTAATTATTATATATATATTATTATATTAATTATAAATAATTATAGTGTTAATTATAATTGAAAACATGTAATATATAATTTATCATTTTGTAAAAAACAACTAAATTTCTGTATGTGATTTTTTGAAATATTATTTTTATTGTATTATACAAATAAATGAATACATAAAGGGTGACAGAGGAATAACAATGGAGAACTATCACAAAGACTTGTTTTAATTTGAATAAAACCAGAAAATTTATATCAATGAATATCATAGAAAGGAATATTAAATTTATTATTGAGAACAATGACTTCTATATTTCCCATTTTGTTTATATGGTATATGTTTGTGGATTATGTTGATATAATATGAGAAATTATGTTTAACATATATGATCAGTAACAGTTTATTATATGCTAAATAATATCCTGACATTCTCTTTTTAAACTGAACTATAGCTGACATATGCTGTTGTATTAGTTTTAGTACAACATAATGATTTGATATGTGTATATGTTTCAAAGTGATAACCACAATAAGTTTAGCTAACATCCGTCACCACACATAGTGATATTTTTTTTCTCATGATGAGAACTTTTAAGGTCTGCTGTCTTAGCAACTTTCAAATATATAGTTATTTGAATTATTGCATTATATTTCATTTAATTGTGGAAATTTATTCTGGCAGATTTTAGGTTTTCCAAGGTAATACACATTAATGGGGTAATAGCTAATGCCAGAGGTTATATTTTATTTAAGTATATTTTATTGTATTTCACTCTTACAGCAGATAATACATTATAGAAATTCATTATTTAATAATTTCACAAAGTATACATCAATTTGCAACAGTTGATGTAAAAACCAAAAAGGGAAAATAAGGAAAATGATATAATTTGCATATTTTATAATTTTATCTATTCCCTATCTACCTGCCTTGAAGTGAAATGAAAAGCTAACTAGTTTTACTTTAAGAATTGATTTGTAGAATATTCTTGTGTTTGAGTCAACATCTCAGTATGGGCTTTGGTATGTTTGTTACTGAGTAACATCTCAAAATTTAGTGGCTAAGATTTAGTTTATGATTCTGTGGATTGCCAATTTCAGCTGTGCTCAGCTTGGTGGTTTTTCTGGTTGAAGCTTATTTTTTTCATTCATCTGTTGCCAGATGCATGCCAGGGGTGGGTTACTTTACTGATTTTGACTCATATTTGTTATATTTCTAGAGCCTTGGCTGAATCAGCTGGGAGGATGTGGTTCTGGTCTACACAATCTCTCATTCTACAGCAGGCTAGCCCAGGAATCTTGCACAGGAGCCAAAAATCCAAAGATGTCGAGTGGAGGCAATCAAGAACACCATCATTTCTGTTAACATTCTATTAAAGAAAATCATTTGGACCTACACAAATCAAGGGGAAGAGAACTAGATTCTACCTCGAAATGAGAGAAACTGCAAAGTCAGATTGTAAAGGGTAAAATAAGAAAGAATTTAAAGAAGTACCCATTTCTAAACTAGAAATAGGAGAAATAGTTTCTAATAGAAAGAAAATAGTTCTGATAAACCAAACATAGTACTTAGGTTTCATTGCAATTAATCCAACGACTATTGCGGCTATAACTTTTACTGTGTCTTTTTTTTTCTGGCTTTTATCTTTTACCCTGTCTTAATCTTTGCTATATTGCAACACACACGCGCACACACACACACACACACACACACACACACACTCCTCTCTTTCTCTCTCTCTCACACACACACACTCCCTCTCCTCAATGGAAATTTTGCTATAAATGCAAGTAAGTGTGTTGGGTTGTTTAGTTATTTTATGGATGATTCAGCTTAACTCTTAACATTTTATTCTAACTGGGCTTTCCTTTTTCCCCACTACAAATTTTTCTTTTCAATTTCAATGGATCTGATTAAGAGCAAATTATTGTTTTGTTTTTCCTTCACTTTTATCTTAGACAGTGGGAATTTGCTATTAAAGTGAATTTTAGCTAGATGCGTATCTTAAATCCATCAATTATTCTTGAATGAACAACATCAAGTTATGGAAAATAAACTAAACAAATGATAATAGGATATTAAAACTGGTTTTTTAATAATAAAAAAAAGCTTACCGATTTTATGCTGCTGTAACTTCCCTAATTACATCTATTTCTGATTGTCCTGATAGATTCTTAGTAGTATATATGGGATTGGAAAATTTCCTTGGGCATTTAGCAACTTGGGATTTTCAGAGTTTGAAAGATTCTGAGTTTTCTGTTTACAGAGGCTACAAGTGTATTAGAGAATGAAGAATCAAAAAGAAGATGGCACCAAAAGAACAATATTTTAAACATTTATATATAGAAAATGAGAATCTTTAACACAAAAAAATATATTTATACAGCATATATGTATTACCCTAGCTGTGGTTACAAGAAGCGTACAATTATGAGTTTGTGGAGCACACAGGCAGGTGGTATGATCATTTAGGTTTTAAGAGAAAAGCTGCATGTTAAAGGCTTCTTTCAATTATGTGCTTATCCTTGTGGATGGATGTATAGCATAATTGAGATGTTTGATCCAAATTCTGAACTTGAAGCCCCTTATAAATGTTCCTCTTGGCACCTCTGTGAGAAACCCTACATCCATCCATTTGTGTTTTTCATCATATATCTATTCATAAATGGGCATTTATTTGAAGACTACCTGGCTTCTTCAAGCAACATGTTAGAGTAATGTTTTCAAGGTCAGCCAGTGCATTTTAGTAAGGAAAATTATTAGATGAGGAAAATAAAACCTTCAAGTAACTTTAACAGAAAGTTAGGGCTAACAGTCAATAATAATAATTGATGGCAAAGAAGAAGGATTTTTATCCTGACTTGTCTGCAGGAGTGAAGATTGTTTCCTCTAGTTGTTGACTGATATTGCCTGAAAAAATTAAGTGACCTTCTGGAATTTTGATGTGGGAACATCTGTTTTATTAAGGGAGTCTTATTTATTTATTTACTTTTGTCAGTGTCCTGGTCAAGTGTCATCTGTCTTTAAGTGCTCTAATAGAGACTAGAAATGTCATCTAAGGTAAAACTGTTCCAAACACTTTATTTTCAGGATTGATTTTGAAAATGTAGTCATAATAAATATTCCTAGTTTTCAATGTTTGGACGTAAATATTGTTGTTAATTATAGGTTAAAATACCTGGAATAAAAATACTACTTTTATAAATATATTAAGGTATACATATTGCCAAGCTAGTAGACAGTAGATCTGGTTTTTAAACATGTAACTAAAAAGTAGGCAATTAGGCTTGTATTTTCTCATCTGTAAAGGATTACAGAGATAGATTCTACAGACACAATATTATATTCTTAATAGGATGAAGGAGTTGACATCTGATGTGTCATTTTTTTACTGCGTGAGGTACAAGGAGGATTACCAGTTTAAAATTTGAACAGAGGAAGTGAAATGGGTCAATTAATTCTTGCAATTATGTCCAGGTATGTTTATTTCCTCAGTGGCTTCTGTTTGTTCCTATGTGACCCAGCACTATCTTTAATGTAGCCTGAAAGGTCCTTTGTGAACTCTCCCCAACCAAATCTACCTTATTTTTACCACATTGTTACATGTAAGTAGAAACAGTGTTCCATAAAAAATGAGGCTAGTTCCTCCCTCAACAGAAAAGATTGTAAGAATGATCTTCGTTAACATGAGCACTGCACTCTCCGCAGAAGTCCTTTGAGTGGTTCCAGGTTGCTGCACAGAATAACAAAAAGACAGGTGCTGAAGCATCACTACGTAATACAATTAAAATTTTTTACTTCTTTACCAAGGGATTCTTCAGTGCAACAGGCATTTAAATTTTTTTTCTGCAAGTGAGCGATAGTGAAGAATAAAATGCCTACTGATACAATTTGCTTTATGCTGAGGTCCAGGACGTATTTCTCATCACCACTTTTGCATGATCAATACAAGTCTCAGCACAGTTAAACACCACAGTTTTGACCTCATGGATGTCCTGAAAGGACCTCAGGGATGCTCTAGGGCTCTACTGACCACACTGAGAAACTGCATTACAAGACTTTTCACATTGACTCAGTTTGTATTACTGTTGCTCTACAACCCAAGCTACCTAAGAAACCTCATACATGTTTTCAAATATAAAGTTACAAAGTCTCTTGATAAGAGCAATTGTCTCTGACAGATCTGGTATCATCTTCATAGTAACATACACTTTCCTTTGAGAGTCTCATAAAGTGGAATATTCTCATTAATTTATTTCCTATTTGAATTTTTCATCTTCTAAGAGATCACAGATCATAACATCAAATAACTGTAGACCCAGAGAGCTCATGCATAAAATCATTAAATTGGACAGTTTGTGGGATAGAGGCAGTAGACAGAATAGGAAGTGAGGAGTGCATAATACTGTTAAAAGATATTCCAATCCTGCCCCCTGGGGGCACAACAATCTGTTGAATAGTCAGTCAAGATTTATCTTTGAGACACATTTTCATCCCAGACTTGATTGCTTCAGTCTAGAGTAACCATACAGGCCCAGACATTGTGTGTTTTGGTTTGATTTTGCTTTTTTAAAATTTTATTTAATTTACTGTTACTCCAGCACCTAGCACTGCACAGTGAACATCTTGAATCCTAAGATAAGTCTAATAAATGAAAGAATACAATTTTAGTTATAGAATATGAACACATATGAATATATAGAAAATTTGGTGTTCAAGAGGGTAGAATAATTTGATGTTCAAGAGAATAAGAATAACTCCAGGTGGTTCAGTGGACTAGTGATTATAAATTACAAGTGTCTTTTGGGCTATATGAGAAATAAATTACAATTGGGTACAAGAAAGGTCAACTATGATGCTGATAACACTGTGTGCCTGCAGGACTGTGTGGAAATCAAGTTGCAAGCTCATAAATAATCAGAAGGAGTAATGATAGCTGTATGTTTTCCCTTCCTTTTATAGTAAATAAACTTGATCCAAGCCCTACAATCTATGAGATGATTACATTAATAAAAAAACAAACAAAAAAAAAAGAAGGGAAAAGAGAGAAATGTGGCAATCTGAGTAAGAACATGGGGACAGTGCTAAAACTCATGTTCCTCAGTCAATGGAGCTGAGGTTCAAGAATATTGCTAAGAATTCTTATTCCCAGTTCTTAAATTTCAGGCCACTACAGGGGAAGGTCAGTAATCTTAAACATGAGTTACATGTACATAACAGGGAATGCTAATTTTGTTAGGGAAGGGAGACTAAGGAATATTCACAGGCATTTGTTTTTAGACTTTTCTCTACCTTTGAGACTGCAATGGACATCCTTATAACCCTGTGTGGATACATGTAAGTATACTGGAGGCATGATCTTATAGACGTGTACCTATTCAGTTAAGGAGGATATTTATTTATTTTTCAGAATTTTGCCAAATAGACCTCCAATATATGTTATATCAAATTACAAACCTACATCAAAAAATAAATGGACACTTTAAACCAAAAACGTATCATCAAAAGAGCTTTTTTGGGGGGTACTTTTAGTTTTTGTGATTATACTTGTGATTGTACTGAATCAGCAAACCAATTTAGAAAAATTAACTTCTTCACAATATTAAATTGTCCTATCTTTGAAAACGGTACATTTCTCCATTATATAGGTCTGTTTTACACTTCTCATCAATCCTGTTGTAGTTTCAATGTAGAGATCTTGCACATTTTTTGTAGTTATGCATGATATTTCATTCTCTTTAAAACCATACTTTAAAAAATTCAGTTTCACCTTCCCTCGCTCTGGTGCTGTAATGGTGATCTAACTGGATTTCTCTCATTGCTACTGCACTTTGTTATTTGAGATTCTTCTATTTAGATGATTTGTCCCATCTTGCCATTTATTTATTTATTGTATTATTATGTAAAATTTTCTGGACCTTTTGTTTTTTTATTGTTTGTTTTAAAATCCAATAATGTCATTGCTTATTTGTTGTTTAAATTGTTCTAACTTTGGTCATTAAGAGCATATGCAGATTAGCTTCTGTGTTCCTTTGGCATGACCTCAATATTTTTTAAGCTCTTCCTTACTTTCTGATATCACAAGATGCTTCAAATATGCAAATATGAATTCATTCTGATATCTAAAACAGAACCACAGGGTTCTAGCCTCCCTCTTGTAATCTGTAACTTCTTTCTCTGATTGAGAAAACTGACCCCATTATGTGTAAAATATTTATTCATTATTTACCCTTCTACACATTTGTAATTAATAACAAAATTAATAACCTCTATCCATGTGAAGAAAAAATATATCCACTAGAGTCCAGTTCCCATGTGTAAGACTTTGTCTTCATGCTTACACATGGTGAGCTCACTTGTTTCTTGTTCCCTTCAGTGTGGCTGACATCACACATTTAAAACAGAGTTAGACTGCTTTGTAACAGTCTGCATTCCATACAGATGTCTGACAAAATACTGCTTGATTTTGTTTTATCTGTATACATTGAAGTTCACTCTTTGTATTGTACTGGACTATGGATTTGACAAACGCAGAGTCATGTAATTGCCATCACAGTGTCACACAGAACTAAAAGTCACCCTGAAATTCCCTTGTCAGGCCCCTTTGTAGTAATCTCATCTTTGTAGTAATTCCCCCAATTACTGCCAACTACTGACCTATTTTTGTCCCTAAAGTTTGTTGTTTCAAGAATGTCATATAAATAAAATCATACAATTTTTAGTCTTTGAGTTCTGGTTTCCATATGTTGTACATTCTATGGTTCTGGTAAATAAATAGTGACATATGTCCACCACACAGTATTATAATAATACCTTTGTTGCCTTAAAAATCTCTGTGCTCCATCTAGTCAGTCCTCTGTCTTTCCTCCTGAACCACTGCCAGACACTGACCTTTTTGCTGTGTTCATAGTTTAGAGTTTTTCAGGATATCATATACTTGGAATCATACTGTATGTAGCCATTTCAGATTAGTTTCTTTCACTTAGAAATATACATTTAAAATTCTTCTGTCTTTCTTGGTTCAACGGTCAACTTTTTAAAGTCACTAACTAATATTCCATTTTCTGGTTGTAGCAGCGTTTGTTCATTGATTCATCTATTGAAGGACATCTTGCTTCTTCCAAGTGTTGACAATTATTAATAAAGCTGATAGAAACATTCATGTTTTTGTGTGGATGTAAGTTTTCAGCTCATTTGGGTAAATGTTAAGGAGTGTGACTACTGGATTGGATAAGTAAGAATTTTGCAAGACTGTATAGTTTATTTTGTAGGAAACCACCTATCTTTCAAAGTGGCTATACCATTTTGCACTTACTCCAGCAGTGAATGAGAATTACTGTGGCTCCACATCATCAGCAGCATTGGGTGTTTTCAGTTTTTGGTATTTAAACATTCAGACAGGTGTATAGCCTTGCTTTTTTAAAATATTTTTTCTTGTAATATTGCATAGGACAAGTCTTCCAAGACAATATTGAAGAGAAGTGGTTTGAGAAGACATCATTGACTTGTTCTTGACCTCAGGAAAAGCACGTTGTTTTTTTTTAACCAGTATTATGTGTTAATTATTTTTTATAGAAGTTTCCTGTTTTATTCCTTTGTAAAAGTTTCCTTCTATTCATACTTACTGATTTATTTTTATGAATTGATGTTCAATTTTGTTAAGTGTGTTTTCTGCATGTATTAAAATGACTATATGTTAGACATAATAGCAAAGTTAATACACAGTACAAAGTTATGCATGTTAATATGAAGACTGTTAACATCTAAATCTTGCTGAATGAAGTCTAAAAAAAAACCACTCAGAACACTTCAATCAACCACACTTTGATGCTTTTGATGATTGTTTGAATGTCTGCTGCAACATTCTAACACAGCTATCCAAACTTGTACTTCAAATGTCAATCATCCCCAACACAGCTCCTTCCACAGTTGTTCCATTTTAAATAATTTTACTCATTTCAACCAAATGTTTCACATTAGTGTTTATGTCTTTGTTCTAACATAACTTTTGGGCCACTGGAGTAAATTTAGCTCTTTTTCTAAATGTATGCCTATAAATATGTAAAAGCAATGTGACATATGCCACTAAGGTCTAATTCTATTCCAATCTGTAATTTCTAAATTAAAATCATTGATTCTACTCCTCTAATTCAAACACAGCAGAATCATAAAATTCCTCACACTTAGGGACCTATTTACCTCAGTTCCTATTACTTGATACAATGTACCTGGCTTTCAACAAAAAATGACAAGGTATTACAAAAGACAAACATAATTTTTAACTTTAAAAATCAGTCTGAAGAGACAAAGTAATCATCAGAACCAGGCTCATAAATGACACATATGTTGGATTTATCAGACAAGAAATTTAAAATAATTCTACTTAATATATTAAATGATCTCAAGGAAAAAGTAGGCATTATGCAATACTGAGTGAATAATTTCAGCAGAGAATTGGGATCTATAAGAAAAAAAGCAAAAGGAAATCTTGAAATAAAAAGAAAACTCTGAAACAGAAATAAAGAATGTCTTTAACAGTCTCATTAGCAAATTTCAAAACAACTGAGGAAATAATTAGTGAGTTTGAAGATAGGTCACTCACTATAAACTTTCCAAACAAATTCAAAAGGAAAAAAGAAGAAAAAAGAAAACAATAACAAACAAAACTGATTAGGATTTTCAAGAACTGAAGAATAGTACCAAAGGTTGTAATAAAACTATAATTGGAATAACAAAAGGAGAAGAAAGAGAGGATAGGGTAGAAGAAATATCTGAATCAATAATAACTGAGAACTTTACAAAACTAATATCAGACATTAAACCACATATCCAGAAAGCTCAGAGAACATCAAACAAGATAAACACAAACACACATCTAAGTATACAGTAATCAAACTGCAGAAATGCAAAGTCAGAGAGAAAAAATCTTGAAGAAAGATAGAGGGAACAAACCAAACTATAGGGGAACCAGGATAAGGCTTACAGTGGACCTCTCATCAGAAATCATGCAAACAAACAAACAAAAAAGACAAGTGAAATCTTCAAATGTTGGAAGAATAAAAAACTGCCAACTTAGAACTATATATCCAGCAAAATTAACCTTCAAAAGTGAACAACAGATACATTTTTCAAATAAATACTGAAGGTATTCATTACCAGCAGACCTGGCTTAGAGCAGAGTAAAAGGAAGTGGTTCAGGTAAAAGAATGTGATATACATCAGAAACTTGGATCTACATAAAGAGAAGAAACATAGTGGAAAACAAAAACATAAAAATGAAGTAAAATTTTTATTTTCATTGTCCTAATTGATCTAAAAGATAACTTTATAGCAATAATAGTAACAATTATTATACTATAGTATGTAATGTAGATAAGTGACATGAATGACAGTAAAATCACAGGGCCTGAGAGAGAAATACTGAAAATACTATGTTAAAAGGAATCCACGCTACACTTAAAATCAGCAAGTGTTATTTGACAGTATACTTTGATTATTTAAAAAAATATTTTTTAAACTCTAGGGAAACCACTCTAAAGTGTTTTTTAATAGAGTGTAACTTCTATATCAAGAGGAGATAAAACTGAATGATATGACATGCTCAGTGAAAATCAGAGAAGGCAAGAACTCATAAGACTCAACACCATTAAAAGCAAAAACCCAATTAAAAAATGGGCAGAAGACCTGAACATACATTTTTCAAAAGAAGAAATACAGATGACCAACAAGGACATGAATAGATGCTCCAAATCACTAATCACCAGTGAAATGCAAATCAAAACCACAAGATACCACCTCACACCAGCTAGAATGGCCACTATTCAAAAGACAAGAAATAACAAATGTTGGTGAGGTTGTGGAGAAATAGGAACCCTCCTACACAACTTGTGGGAATGTAAATAGGTGCAACCACTGTGGAAAGCAGTATGGAGGTTTTTCAAAGAGCTAAAAATAAAAATCATATAGCCCAGTAATTCCACTTCTAGGAATTTACCCAGAGGAAAAAAATCTCTGATTCAAAAAATATATGCACCCCTCTGTTTATTGCCACACTCTTTGCAACAGCCAAGATATGGGAGCAGCCTAAGTGTCCATCAAAAAATGAATGGATAAAGAAGATGTGGTACATATATACAATGGATTATTTTTCAGTCATAAAAAAAGAAAGAAATCCTGCCAATTGCAACAACATGGATAGACCTAGAGGGTATTATGCTAAGTGAAATAAGTCAGGCAAAGAAAAATACTGCATGATTTCACTTTTATGTGAACTACACCAGTTGGGGAAAATATTTAATAATGTAGATAACTGTTCATTACTACATTGCATACTTGAAGCAAATATTATATTTGATATAAAAATTAAAAAATAGACATGGGAATGGGAAAAAAAAGAGAAAGAGGAGAGAGGATGGATTTATATTTAAATGCTGCTAGTGATTATCCCTGAGTGGGAGATTAAAAGTGATTTTTAGTTTAAAAATAAACAAATATAAACAAAGAGTAAAAAAAGGAGTATTAGATAAGGCAGAAAAATGGAAGGAAAAACAATAGACTAAATGAATGATTTAATATATAGGTCTCATAGATTCTGCCATAGTTTTGAACTTATACATAGAATTACATGAAAATGGTCATCCTCCAAGAATTTATAAAGTAATTAAATAATTTAAGCATTGAATTCATTTAGATAAAAATTATGTTCTAGAAACATTCCTTATAAAACCAAAAATTAATATACCTCAAAAATAGCCTGTTTATAAAATTAATAATATAATGTAATAGGTTCATTTAAATATGATTTAAGGAAAACATACTTAATACTACAGGTATGAATGAGTCAGGTTTAGATCTAGAAGGATCAAGAAATTATACTTCATTCAGTCCTCTGTGTTTACCAAATATTCTGAGAGATTGTGATATTTAGAGGTGAACATCAGTTAAGCATTAGCACATAACAGACTGCAACTTGTCAGAGCAGATAATGACATTTATAGAGACTGATTTGTTGCTAACACTTCACTGCTCATTTGATTTTTTTTTCAAAAAAAGAATTTGTTAAAAGCTATGCAGTGAAAGTCTCTGAGACCCGTATGACCCTTACGCCTGAGGGAGGAGGCAAGTTCTTCATCTGAGTTTGTCAAACAGAACCTCCAAGGAATGGAAAGAGAAAATATTGAGCTGTGCTCATGTCTCAGAAAGAAGTAAAGGAGATATCACACTCATCCAGCATTCACTTGGGAGAAAAATAGAGTTCTACTGTACAACTTTTTTCCTAAAGGCAGGGATGGATGCTTTCCTTCAAAGGAAGAGGCAGTGATTTTAAGTTAAAGGGAACCAGTATTAGAACAAAGAAAATGTATGTTGTGCATACAAACAATGAAGGGCATGTGGTTTTATCCATATACATCTCAGCAGAGCTGAATAATTTCTTAGAGCTTTTCTGTCATCTGGGCCGTTGGACGTAGAAAGCAATGATAAAATAACAGGATATAGAAAACTACTGAGTTATATGCCACATTTGTCAAAACTTCAGAGGTCTTTTTAAAAAATTCCACTGGTAACCTATTTAAATCTCTATCTGCCTTCAAAAATATGTAACAGCAAGAAGCAAATATGTCACCACCAGTCAATGTTATTTAACATTTCTGGGGTCAGAGATTAAAAACATTGATATAATTTTATATTTTCTCCATACAGATAGTAGAGTCAACCTCTGGGAATAAGAATATGGGGTTTGATCCCTGTTTCTGAATAAGTTGAAACTATAAGCTCCCTTCTCATTCATTTCTTCTTTTGTATAACAATGGAATAGTGTATGTTAACTAAATAAACCCTTACCAATTCTCTTACGTTATTAAAATGTTAGAAGATAAGTGACCAATGTACAAATATAATGCTATTTTAAAATCTAACACTAATCTGTTAGGTTACTGTTACTGACTAAATTACTTGATATTTAATTTTAATTCAATTTTTAAAGTTAAATCATGTTATTTGATTAAACTAATGTATTTTAATATGTACATAATTGAAACAAAAGTGATATTTCAAAGGCATAAGCCACTAACCATAGTCCCTAAGAACCCTTTGAGAAAGATTAGGGGAAAGAGGATGCAACACAGTGCATTCACTGTCACATATCTGTTCCTGTCTCTTTAATTATATATCAGGATAGCATACCGACTATATAATCACTATTCTAGCTCTATAAACAACATTCGAAATGAAGACCTAAAGATATCAAAAGTGTGCTATGTCACTACTGAATCATAGATTTGCTCTTCTATAAAACAGCACAATAACTAGAAAATCCCCAGGAATTGAGAACTCTTCTACCTTAAGCAACATTAAATCCAAATTGGAGCTAACTACAAATAAAGAATATTTTAAAAATACACACTGCTATGCATCTGGAAGTTTATGGAAAAATAAACAAAAAAATCTAATAAATGTTTTCTGAGATGAATATCAATAAAAAATAATCAACAAACAGGAAATATATTAATGGAATAAATATGAAATGTGATCAATGTCCATTGTTTAAAAAATTACCATGAACTGGTATTTTTTATGTGAATTCTATAAAACAAGTTTTAATCTGTGGAGCTGCTATATGAAAGACTCCAAAATCATTCAATTAACCTACTCCAATACATATTCCAAAATAATAAAACAATTAAAAATAATAATAACAATAAAAAAAGCAATCTTCATGAATATTGGTTAAAAATTTTAAATACATTTTATTTTAAGCATATGTAACCATGCCACAAATAAATGAACAATTGTGATCAATGGCATATAAATGCACACACAAATAAATTTTCAACTTTGTATACCAGAAACTTTCAGAAAGCAGTATAAAATGGTAGAGCAATAAAGTATTCTCATTTAAAAATTTTGAGAGAAAAACCTCTATTATTACTGCTAATCTTAGCATTTAATACTGAGTGTAATAAGATAGGAAACAATTTTAAAATTACAAATATTGGAAAACAGTCATTTAGGATAATATGCTAAATACTTAGACAATTCAAAAAAATCAACTTAAATGTGTCAGAACTAATAAAGTGGTGGAAAAAGGGTCCATTCAGAAAGGTAACAAAAACAAATCATGTGTGAATAAAATGAACAAGAAACACATCATTTATATATCTATTGATGTAGATGAAGAAAGCATATCCTCATATAATGGAAGACATATAAATTGTGGACATTTTGTGAAAGGCAATATTAATACAAGTTTAAAATAGGCATAGTTACCAGCAAATTAATTTATCTTACATAAGTTAATCTAAAAATATTAATAATTGCTAAAATAGATAGGAAAAGATAAATCATAAATAGGAAAAAAATGCAAAGGATTTGAAAAATTTTACAGCAAAAATATTTCAAATTCTTAATAACTCTATATAAAAAGATAATTAGCCAGAATCACAATTAATTTTTTTTTTTTGCAAGAGAGGAGAGTTTATTTTTGCATATTTTTTTGCAATAGTGAAAGCATGGAATCAAATATATTGTCCACAATAGAGAACTGGTTAAATAAATCACAAAAGCACATAGAAAGTTATATGATACTTGTATTAAGAATGAGGTTGATCTCTATTTCTACTATGGAGTTATCTCTCAGAGTGACAGGTTAAAAAGAGACAAACTAAAGTATTTTTTACAGTCTCTTTTTAAAAAAAATTATGATCTATAAACTGTGTGCACTGTTTTTGTTTGGACATACCCTAGAAATCTATCACTATGTGGAAAGGAAGACCTGAGTTGAGAAGAGTTTTTACATTTCATTTAAATATCCTTCTACTTAAAAAAAAATTAATAGAAAAAGGAGTACCTGGATGGAAATTCTATTAGTTTTTTTAAAATTTCTGCATAACAAATTACCACAAATTTAACTTTATCTGAAACATCTTTCACAGAATAACCAAGGCAATGTTTGATTAAATGACTGGGAAATGTGTATACACCAGAGCCCAGGAATCTTGGGGGCTGCTTAGATTTCTTTTTAGTCCATTTGGCCTTTCTCTCCCTCTCTCTGCCTCTCTTTCTCCCTCATGTGTTCCTTCTCTTTCTCCTTCTGTCTGTTTTTCAATCTCTTTCCCCTAATTTGAGATGATGACAAGTACCATTTCTGTTTTCTTTTTTCTTTTCCCCCAGTGGAGACTACAGATTTTCTGCAATGAGCGTATTTGCGGTTTTGCAATTAAAATATGGTAAATATTTTAATATTAAAACCAAAGACACATAAATATGACTCTCCAAGTCAGATAATTTACTAAAAAAGAAAAAAAAACGCAAGGGATTGAAGTGCATTTATTAATGAATGTTGTGTGTGTGGACATATCTGAACATACTAAGGTTTACAAAAGATAAATAAAAATGAGATGATCTGGGATGGGAAGAGGAAATTACTGCTAGGCATAATATTTATATCTTTTTGATGATAAAAAGGTGATGATAAAACACTCAGCATTACTTGTATGTCAATACTAGAAAGGAAAGCTGAGATAATAGAAGGACCTGTTTATAAATATTTTCAACTTCTTTAGATGCTTCTTTTAGAGAACTAGATTAAATATTTTGATTTTATTGTAATTTTGGAGAATATAAAATTAATTTTAAAAGGAAATTATTTCAGTTTCTAATAACATGTATTTCACTTAGAATAAAATTCTAGATTAAATTTGTACTGACATACTAGTTAATTTGTTATTCCATTACCTAATTCTCACATACAACTATAGGAACTATTAACAGAGTAAATCATTGCCTCGATATTGCTGCTATTATTTGGTACACTGCTTTGAATATACATGGGAAACAAAACAAAACAAAACATGTTGTTTTTGTCAATTAGTTACCATGAAAGTAAATGTTATCATACTACCATCCCAGTTGTAAAGAAGAAAAAAAATCTTAACAAGAACAAACAGTTAACTTGCCTAAGACCACACAGGCAAGTGAGTAGGAGAGCAAATCCACTTTCCGGAATCTGTGCTCTGCACTGTTTTACTGCCCTGCCTCTCTTGCCCACATGATTGATCCACATGATGATCTGACAATAGGAACAAGTTTGTGTTGTGCAAAAAATGTTATGTTCATCAGAAACTAATGAATAAATGCAGGTACACGGCATGAAGTGGATGAGTCCTAGAGGCATATTTCTGTGTGAAACAGGAGGGAGATACAGGTATTTGACATATGATTCCAAGATTAATCCGTAGTGTAAAGTGAGAAGAGTGATTACCTTTAGGGATGAGTGACAGGAAGTGTGTGTGATGGGGACTTGGGTGCTTGATTTGAGCTGATTACAGCTGTACAGTTGATTAAAAGCCAAACAATATCTGTTTGTTTATGTCTATTATACTTAAATAAAAGAAAAACCTATCTAATAGAAAGGTGCTAGTACATTTTCATCAATCTGATCATGAATACAGTACACCAACTGCTTCAAGGAAACTGAAGCTAACATTAGTAGGCTATGACAGTACATATATCATCATCTTTTACATATTTGCTTCTTATTCAACACCACTTCATTTAATTCCATTTATTTGTTTCTTTTATCTTTCTATGGATGGAAATTGAAAAGGCAAAATGTATTGAAAGGGACACGAGGCAGATATCCTGTACAAATATTGCTTACTTAAGTGTTTAGAGACAACCATTATGAGTAGTTTATTTTTTATTTTTCAGTTTTGTTGATAGAGATCTATGTATCCTGGAATAAGAGTGCGAACATAGCATAATTATATGTGGTATTTTTAAAATTTGATATCTCATTTAGCAATCCCCATATTGAACAGAAAAGAAGTGAGATAGCTGGACCTTTCCTTTTTAGACCCTTGGATAAAAGACCCCTGTGCTAGGCAATTGTTTCATATCTTGGCCTTAAATTGTCAAAATGTTTCATTGAACCTCTTACTCATATTGCTGTTTACATAATTTATTTACCTACTTGTAACTATCACTCAGCAGTGAGTTCCAAAGACTGGCTTCTAAAACCTTATGGTATAATGACACTTTATAGTCTCTGGCAATTAGTTGATATTTAATATATGCCTTCTGGCTCTTTTAGTGTCCCTGCTCTCAAATAGGAAACACCCCTGCATCACTGAAGTTCTTCAGTAAAACTCCTGTAGCTATACTCGTGAAGACATCTGAAATGGAATCTTGTTTTAATGATATAATACAGTGGTACCAGCACTTTACAAATGAGAAAGTGGATGGATGGATGGCTTTTCTGGTAAGACCATATTATTTACTGTTCTGTGATATTAAGTCACCTTTTTTTTTTTTCAGAGATCATGGCATATTATCAGTAGTGTTTGTAATATCACTAATTGTGTTCTGGAAATCTTTCAAAACACTGAGTGCAATTTAATGGTATGTTTCATAAGAATGAAAGAGTACCCCAAACAATGATTCAAATCTCAAAGTTTATCATTTCCCCAATAAGAAAAAGGAATTAAGTGACCTGGCTGTATAGTTGATTTCACTCTCCCATCAGCTAAATGAGCAGACAATAGGAGCTATCTAGTGATCAGTCTGATAAGGAAATGTAGATTATCAATTTCTTCTAAAATAGAGCACTTGAGCTTCAACTAGATTAAGAAATATTACCACTTGTCAAAAACTATGGAGAAACCAATATTTTATATTACAAACCTCAATGCTTTGGAACCCAATGGCGACACTATCTTTTGAAGTTTATAGAGTATGTGTAACTTTATATGAATCTTTTTTAACATTCTTTGGCAGATATGAACTATATTATACTATGACACAGTTTTTGGCTGTTTATCCTTTATGGCTATGCTTAAAGAAAAGACTTTAGGTTATTTATGTCATTTTCATTGCTTAAAAAGAACAGTTTCTGCTGGGGGAGGCAGAATCTAATGTTCTAGGCAATGGACAATTGAAAAATGCAATTCTGAATTTTATTTATTTCACTTATTTTGATGATGGTGGGGGGCAAAATTTTATATTAATTTAGAGGTTTGTAGGGAAATTTGCAAACTATGTATTTTTAAACAGTATCTGTCTCTGCAGGAAGGCCCTACTATTGCAAAATATGGTCTTTAAGTTACTTACACTAGTTATGCACACAAATGAACATTAACTTTAGAACATTTACTAAAACTAACACTAGCCAATAACCTTGTGTGAAATACTTAATAACTATTAGCTTTTGTTTTTTTGTGCCTAAAACTGTCAACAATAACAGTATCTATCTGAAGTGGTTGTTATAACTATCCAATGAGTTCATACTTGCAAAAAGTGTTGAACATACTGCTCATAAATAGTAAAACATAATGAGTAACAGATATTATTATGATTGACCAAGGAAACAGTATTTTATTTTAGTAAAATATATTTATAGAACATGTAAGTTATTGATAAAGTAAATACATTGTTTATATTAACAATAATTGTTCATGAAATAACCCCAAAAGGAAACCTCATGTACTGATGGTGGGGATGTAAACTGGGGCAACTGCTATGCACAGCAGTGTGGAGGTTTCTCAAAAACTAAAAATAGAAATACCATGTGACCCAGTAATGCTACTTCTGGAAATTTACCCAAAGAAAACAAAATCACTAATTCAAAAGGTAAGTGTACTCCCATGTTTATCGCAGCATTATTTACAATAGCCAAGATATGGAGGCGACTTAAGTGTCCATGGATAGATGAATGAAAGAAGAGATGGTACATATACACAATGGAATATTACTCAGTCATAAAAAGAAAGAAATCTTGCCATTCACAAAAACATGGATGGACCTAGAGGGTATTATGCTAAGTGAAACAGATCACATAGAGAAAGACAAATGCCATATAATTTCACTTACATGTGGAATCTAAGAAACAAATGAACAAAACAAAACAGAAATAGACTCATAAACAGACCAGACGGGTGGTGGCATAGGGGAGAGAGAGGGGGATGTTGAAATGGGTGAAATAGATGAAGGGGATAAAGAGGTACAAACATCCAGTTACAAAATAAATTAGTCATGGAGATGAAAGTACAGCATAGCAAGTATAGCCAATAATATTTTAATATCTTTGTTGACAATCATCAATTACACTTACTGTGGAGAGAATTTAGTGATGTATGTAATTGTCAAATCACTATGCTGTATGACTGAAACCAACATAATATTGTATACAACTATATTTCAATTAAAAATAAAAATAAATTAATAAAAAAATAATAACCCAAAATCAGAAAGCTGAATCTGGTTCTTTATTTTGATAGATCCATCTTCTTGAATACCAGGCTGTAATTAAAACTAATTATGTAAAAAATATCTATACCAAAAAAGTCAAATGTATACTTTTCATTATTAATTGAGAGAAAGAGATTCCAAAATAATTTATGTTTAACATACATGCTTGGTAAAGGAGATTATCACTTGGCTATTGAATGTGATTTTTATTAGTTATCTAAGTTTTTCAAAGATACTATAGTGTCTTTTATTGATTTATAAATAGAAAAACACTTTTTATAATTATAAAACTTAAATATCCATATTTTAAAATAAATAGCCTTAAAATGAAATTTACAAGGAAAAAAAAAAGTACACACTTAGGCCTAACAATACAAGTAAACTTAAGTGCCTAGTAAGAAATCTGAGGTGTGTAACTCCTGACTAAAAATTTATGTGGGACTTTTCAGTCTCAGCCATAGGCTACGACAAAGGCTTCATCTAGCCAACTGCACAGGAGGAAGCCGACCCCATACCAGAGTCAGTGCATAGCCAGTGCATCGCAGTCTCTGGGGGAGTTTCTGTTAAAGACTCAGACCTTCTGAGCTGGCCATGCTCTTATCCAAAGCTACCTTCCTAGCCCAGAGGTCTCTTTATCAAGCCTTTGGCTGAGGCCCTTCCTTAGCAACTCTGTAGAGGTAGCCTTATGGGTGAGGGGGCAACTTGAAAGACAATTTTCTCCACTCACACAGTACTCAGGAGCCACCTGATCCTCACCTGGTAAAATGGAACAGTGTGGGCTGGGGGTTGGCACTGTTTCCAGTTTAGCCTCTGGTTTATTACTTTATCACTGTAGGTGATTAAAAGCTTGCCTGTTCCTTTCATTTGGGTTTGTTATCTTAATCTACTCTCGGATACCTGTAAGCTCAGCTCTCTGCAGCTAAACTGAGCTCTCATCAAATAAAATGAATTGACTTGATTTTCAACTTCATTTACTCTTCTTCCCTTGTCTACACTGAAGTTGTTAAATAATAACAGGGTCACTAGCAAAACAGTTAGGAAATAACTTTTTAATATATAATAAAAAGATAAGTAAGAACCAAAATTCTTACCATCTCTTCAAACCATTAATTGATCATTTTCAATGTGAGAGGCATTGTCAGGTGGGAATGGGGTAGGAAATATGAGAGGCCCTAAACCTGCAAAACCTAACGTTCTAGAGCAGAAGGAACCCCATCCACACATATATGTGCAATACAATGCAATGTATAAATGAACCAGTGCTATTGGAACACGAGCAAGGGAGATTTAGACTGTAACAGTCCGTGTTAGAAATCGCTTCTCAAAGGAACTACAGTTAGATTTGGGGCATGAAACTAGTAAAGAGGTAGAAAAAGTAAACAAAAGAATTTCTGGTTGAAAGCAAAATCCAAATTAAAAGAAAATATAGTGTATACGCACATATGTATATAAATGTATTTTCTTTTGTCTCCTTCACTTCTTTCCTTCCATCCCTCTTTCCTTTATTTTTCTCTATTACACTTTCCTCTATAGAGTGCCTGACTTTTTCATACACTGTCCTAGGTTTTAGGGACACAACCTTGGACATAACAAATTAAGTCTCTGCTTTCAGGAGTTATATATTCTAATATAAACATATTTATAGATATGCATATAGTGTATAAGTGTACCTATATTTGTGTGTATGCATGCACATATGTGTGTATATACATATGTATATATATACACACAGACATATGTGCTAGATTTAAATATAAGACTTTACATATAAAGAATATATAAATTATGTTTAAGTGTATAATACACACATACACACACTCACATTCTTAACTAAATTAGGGACTTAAAAAAAAGAAAAAGAAAAACCTATATCTGACAGATAACTTTTCCAGAATAAAGAGACAAAAGAGCAGAGGTTTTGAGGCAGGAACATCCTTGCTGTATTTCAGCAAAGAAGGTAGTGTTGGAGAACCACGGACAGGGGAAGAGGTGTCAGAGAAGATATGCAGTGCTAGCCAAAATAAGGCCTTGGCATGAAGAATAAGAACTTTAGATTTTGCTTTGTTGGACTATCAGGGTTTGAAGGAACACAATGGAATGACATAATATAATTTCTGTATTGATAAAAACACCTCTGAATTTTGTGTGAAAGACTCTGAAAGAAGAAGAATAGAAGCATGGAAACCTCTTAAGGGGTTACCATAGTTTCCATACTACATGGTAGGATGATGTTTGGAATAAAGCATCAGTGGAGGGGAAGAATATATATTGAAAATTGTGTCTGCAGGATATCATGATAGATTGATTTTCAGGTCTGAGGATAGGAGAAGATTCAAAATTGATTCCAATTATTTTAATGTAAACAACTGGAAAACAGATGTTTTGTTTATGTAATGGGGAATGCAGAGTAGAATCAAAGGAGTTCTAAGGGAATCGAAAGTAAGAATTATAGGAGGAGAGTGACCAGAAAGGAATTATGGATTACAGTAATTCATAAGTGATCTAGCACGCCACACTGGGAAATTGTATTGAGTTGTGAAGGAGTTTTAATTATGAAAAAACACTTTATTTGGTGGTGAAACACTAAGATTGAATAAACATAAATATTATAGTCATTTAAGATTGCAAATAACTATTTTAATTACTTGAGCTTTTTTGAGTCGAAGAGCCATATTGTAGTCACCTTAGCTGTCCTCTCAGCACACAGCACAAGACATTGTTGCACAGAAATCACTTAGTGAATGAATCCTTACTTCACACTACTGCCTGCTGCCATCACAGCATTTAATCAAAACATACTCTTGTTTCTTATTCTCTTTTCATACTGTTTCTAACTGCCAGTATAACATTTACATTACTATCTAGATATATGTCTAAACCACTATTCTGGTAATAGCACTCCAGTAATTGAAAATGTATTTACATTAAACATAATATTTATATCAAAATATAAATATTATAATTTATGTTAACTTACATTCATACATGTATATGCACACATAATGCTACTTCAGTAAAAAAAATTTCATTCAAAATTAATACATTTTACATAAATGACGAATGAATTTGAAGTATCTCAACATTTATATCTAAATAAAGAACTGACATAAAAACAAGGATAGAAATTTATAGAAGAGTGACAAGTAAAATATCAGCAGACAACATTTCCTGACAGCCTTCATGAGAAGTGAACACAAAGGCTTGTGTGAGTGTTACTGACTGATAAGAGAACATATCACATTTTCACAAGAGTTTTTTTAACATTAATCTTAGTGTGTTTTCATACCAGTTATATAAGGAATATTTTCAGTTTGGTAAATCAAGAGTATTTTCTTACTGCCAATGAATTTCCTACAGCTTTGTATAGTATATAGTTACACATATCTAAACTACTTAATTTACCTTTAACACACCATAGCTTAAAATGAAATTTAGTTGACTTTATATAAACAAAGTTAAAAGAATCCAGTGAAGGATGGTAACAAATGTCAAGAGGAAAAGAGCTGATATGAAATATACATATAAAAAACATAATATATAATTACATGCATATCTATATAAATATATAGATAAAATAACATGTTACATATATGTTATATATATACACATCTAAAAGAATAACTGATTTATTTTACTTACTCTATTCAATCGTGTTGTTTTGCATAGAGTCCTTCATTTACCCTGATATCTGGTCTATGAAATTAGCACAATTATTATCCCCATTTTCAAAAAATGAAAAATCCCAGGAGTCTAACTATGGCATATGACAGTTAAAGAACGATTGACAAAGAATGGTACTGATCCTTTCATTCAGCCTCCAGTGCAATGCCCGGGTAAGAGTGTCCGTAACACTGAAGAGGACATGTGACATCCCAGTGCTGCCCCACTTTCCAGGAATACAGCCTCTAAATGTACATGATCCCATGGAAAAGCTGGTAAAGACTCAATTATTTCACAACATACTTTACATAGAGTAGAACACTCCAGTAAGAGTCAGTCAAGGAAGAAGGAAAAGAAAAAAAACACAAACACAAAACTTGTGTAATTTCTCAAATTCTCAATTTTCTTAAGTTTACTGCCCCTGAGAAATTCCATGGCATTTCATTTGAAGTACAATATGAACTTGATAAAGCATTAAGACAAGGTAATTTTTGCACCTCAAACTCATACCTTTCATTGAGCTAAAACTGTGCCTATTTTCTTTAAGAGGCTTTTATGCTAAGTGAAATAAGCCAGGCAGAGAAAGACAAATACCATGTAATTTTCACTTATGTGTGGAATCTAAGAACAAAACAAAGCAAAATGAACAAAACAGCAGTAGACTCACAGACACTAAGAGTCTGGCGGTTACCATAGGGAAGGCATTGGAGTGGGTGGTGGTGAGGGTAAGGAGCATAAAGGGGCACAAAAATTCTCAACTGTAATATAAGTTTGTCTTGGGGAGGGCAGTACAGCCTGGAGAATATAGCCAATGATTCTGTAACATCTTCCTATGTTGACAGATAGTAACTGTACTGGTGGTGTTGAGGATTTAATAATATGGGTACCTGTTGAATCACTGTGTTGTATACCTGAAACCAATATAAGATTGTATATCAAGGATACTTCAATAAAAATAAAATGGGATGATAGAGTCAAAATTTGAATTAAAAAATGCATGCATCTAATCACAAGTTGTAATCAAAGTCTTACATTTCTTGGTGCTTTCTACAGAAAAAATATGCAACTTTTCTTCTTTAAGAGGATTTCTTTTTATTAATAATTCTTTTGAAATAGTATGTATTGCAGGATTATGGTTTTGTTCTATATGAAGTCTTTTGAATGACATAGTTCCTTTTAATGTTCAACCTAAATTACTTAATTAGTAAAGCTTATATTGGGAATATAAAGACTGCCTCAGTGTCTGCACCATCCAGAAATTTCAAAGCCATTACAGATGTGCGATATGAAGTATATTGCCCAGCATATCTAAGCTTTTAGAGAAGCTGTGAGTGCCAATGCCTTCTTTTAAGAGCAAGCAGAGTGAAAGTGTTTTTGAGATAAGTAGATGGTCTTTTGTTGCTACAGAGTCTACTCATAAAGACAGTGAAAGCTCCACTAATTTTTCTTTTTTTTTCCCCAGCTTCCTTTTTTTTAATAATTTATTTTGGTATCATTAACCTACAATTACATGTGCATTATTATGGTTATTAAACTACCCCCTTCATCAGGTCCCCCCCACCAACCCCAGAGAAGACAAGGAGTGCTTCTATAGCATCCACTAATTTTTCAACACTGACAAGTAACAGAAAGTGACAAATCTAAATATTTTAAAATAAAGAATGACAAATTTTACATTTCTGGTTATTATTAACAGCATTCTGGGGCAGTAAGTCAAAGCTTCTGAAATTTCAACCACATGAAAAGTATTAGTTTTATACGCTTATATTCTTAATGATACCTGTATTAAAAAGCAACAATAAAAAGAGTAAGCATATTTACAGGCTAGTGTTGGAAAAGGTACATCATTGAAGACTAATAATCATATGTTCCAATGTTATAGAAATAAAAAAAAAACACTGTGTAAACAAGATACTATGGGAAAGATCGCCAAATGAGAAGGTGTCACAGATAATAATTTTAAACAGTGACTGTATTATAAGTATAAATACATTTTGTATTAGGAAGTGAGAACTTGAGAAATTTTTCAAGCTACTTTAGCTTAAGTATAATGTCCATAAAGCCAAGCTTTATCTCATCTGAACTTACTGCATAAATTCTATATTTATCCTTTATGTCACTTGTTGTGACTATATTTGACATTATGTGCAAATATTTGTTTAATATTTGTCTTGCCTGTTAGGGTCTATGCTCAGTGCTATTTACCTTGATGGATCATGGACCATACAGGCAAAGAGATACTTAAAGTCACAAGTAACCAAAATATTTAAAAATAACACAGTTAAATAGGTCAGAAGTTGAACTCTAAAAGAATGCATAAAAAAATGTTAAATATTCATATGTACTCCCCTTTCCAATTGTGATTTAACATATGTAAGTTGTGGTTAGAGACATCGTAAAATTCTAGTAATCTAGAGAACAGAAAACTATTTTTGGATTAGACATTTCTAGGGATATTAATTCTCAACTGCTATTGTAATGAACAGTGATGATCACCATGAGAAAATCTCCCATTTATACCCGTGAATACAAACATTGCAGATCTGACGGTTACCTTTGAGAATCTGATTAAAGCGGTATATTTTCTCCAGCAGAAGATAAAACAAACATACAGAAAGCCACAGACGCACATCCATTACATTTTGCCATTTGGAATAGGTCATGAACATCCTGAATCTCAGTGATGGGTTTCAACTTAAAGCCCTAATTTAAGACTTAAAGGAAATACACTGTATACAAGGCAAATATCTGATTTAAGATTTTCCTTACGCTTAAGGACTTCTCTTAACCACAATAGTTTCCTCTTTATTTGAAGATAGTGTCTTTGATTCACTTAACCTTCTACAGACCCCATTTTACACATCTTTGAACTATTTTTAGGTGTGAATAATGATCTGTGTAAGATTGAGTCAGAACCATATCCTACAAACAGTAAGCTGATGATTTGGGTATTCTCAAGTCAAATTACAAGTATGTTCGAAACTAAAGTGAGTTTTAAATGAGCCTGGTAGTTGTTGTTTAAAGATAGATCCTAAACAAGTGCCCTGGGTATAATAACAATAATGCTACCTTCAGCGCACTGCAGGCCTTTCTTCCAGGGAGCATAAACTGCCTCACACACGCCATCAGAGCTAGGAATGTGGATGTGTAAACAACTTTCCACTCAGTGAAAATGCCACTCTACTGGGAAAAATCACCTCTTCCATAATAAAACCCTCAGAGAGTAAGACTAGAAAAAGCACAGAGAGAGGGAAAAACAGTGTCTGTATGTTAACACTTCTCATTCTCTTTGTATCTTCTATCTAAGAATGGTCAAATAGAAAGTATGGAGCTCATACTTTATTGGCTTAAAATAGACTTGCATATGATACTGAGGAGATCTCTGCTGTAAAGCTACATAAAAGTTTTAATCTCTTTCCTTTTTTGTAGAGAAAGGGAGCTATAGAATGGTAGGTTTTTATGACATTATTTTTAAACAACTGCATTAACTATAAACACAAATTTTCTGTCTAATATCCTCATCTGCAGCATTAGGATAAAGAAGGATGTCTTTCTCATTACTTCTATGAATAAGTGAGCCACTAACCACCATTCCTTGCATGTAGTGATATCTTAGCATTAAGTTCAATTAATATCAATGCCAGCATTAATATTTGTAATTTTATTAAAATTCAAGAATTGACATAAAACTTTGACTTACTATTTGTACCTGACAGAAGCTGTTTTAGCTTTTTTGATAAATGTTTAGTTCTTTAGTAAGCACTTGTGTGAAGTTTAATGATTTAATGCCAATTATTTATAACATTTTTCTTTAATAGGTCTAGAGTATATAAATTTATAAAATTAATTTTAAAAATTAATTTTATATAGTTATGTTTTCAGAATGCATTCAGGTTCTTATCAAGATAAAGAATAAACTATTTTTTAACATTTTGAATAAGGACTGAAATTATATCAAGCATAATGTTTTCTCATATGGAAAATTCAAAATAGTCATTAATATTTAGATTCTCAAAAGTAATTAGCTTTTGGTAGCATGGTTTTAAAATTTAGAAACTTTCGCTTTTTTTAAATAATGGGTCTGCTACTCCTTAAACATTTAGGAAATGAGGTATTTTTAATGAAAGAAATTTAACTTTCTTTCTTTTTTCCTCGCCTGACAACAGTACCTTACAAAACAGAGCCAAATGATGCACAAAAACACCTTGGTATCTCAAAGAGAAAAAAATTATGTAGGTAAACAGATAAATTTTAGAACATTTGTCTTTATGGTGGAAACTCCTGCTCTTGATCGCTGACCTGTAGGGCCTTAGTCTTTTCTAAATTGCCAATGGTGTCCTACAGCTCAATGATAAATAGAAATCACTGGAAGAAATAGCACATACCTCTAGAGAGAATTTTCAGACAGATATGGGCCTTTAAGAAAAATACGTACATAAAAGAGATGATTTTCTACTATGACATAGTTTACCTTATGTCTTTATCCAAAGTTGTTTTTCTCAACTGTGCAAAAAATAAATTATGAAGCCATCAGGTAAAAATGTACATTAACATGATTTAAACTAAACAAGGAGGTCCACATGAGAGAGCATGCTTCATATGTAATGTGTGATTTACCATTTTCAAATCAATATTAATACAGTTGTCTTATTGTTTGAAGCAATGCATTTAACTCATTAACCAATTAACAGATTTTGGAGGACAAAACAATTAAAAACAACTTTTTAAATGAAATATTTGGGTGAAAATTTTAATAATTTGTTTTGTGTTATACTGTGCTGTGATTTGGATTTGGAAGCCTTTCTCATATTTTTATAAAAGTACTAAATTCATTGCATGGACACTTCAATGCCTTTTACTGTCAACTTTTGCTATATAACCAGAAAAAAAAAAAAAGAGAACACTGAAATGGAGAGGAGGAAGAGGGGTGGGAGAGAGCAAGCACTAACATGAGCTGGCTCTACAAACATCTTCCAAGTGTCAGCATCTCTGGGGAATATCACCACAAGTCAGTACTAAGATCTGTACTTAAAGTAGAAGATCGGTCTTAGTAGGAAGTGTTAACTTTTGATGGTTTCATTTTCTTTCCTCAGGACATATGTTTTGTGGTTTGGTTCCTCTTTTGCCTTTTTAGTTATGGTTTTCCAACAGAGAATATAAGGTTTATTTCACATTGTGCAGCCTACTTTCTGAATGACCTCATCTACTGTTTATGACTCTGTGATTGACCTTTGGATTCAAATAACCCATAAGTTACCATTTACTTCTTACCAATGAGTTGCAGTTGGCAATAGTCAACCCAACTGTAGACATCCGTTGTTGTCAATAACACTTACCATGATTTTGAAGTAACAGTTGGTAACATTTACCTTTCTCTTAGAGCGAGCAGTTATACATAAAATCGTAGCTCGTATCATAGAGTGGGTAGAGTTGTAGGTGTTTTAAAGAGACTAGAGTTATACAAATTTTTACACTGCGTGTTTGTTTGTTTATGCGGCAGTGGGTAGAGTGAGAAAGAGAGAGGGAGGAAAGGAAGGAGGGTGAAAGGGGAGGGGAGAGGGAGAGGGAAAAAGAGACAGGGCCAGAGTACAGCTGGAACAAACCTGTAGCTGAACAAGTTGGGTTAATTGTTCCTTGCTGCAAAGGAGGCTACATCCATAGGAAACCATATGGTGTCTCCCAAAAATGTGTTAGAAAGGACATGTTATAAACTTTGGGCTTGTATTAGGTGATTTTACAAGTGATTTGAGGAAGTGGGACTTTACTGTGAATTGATTCCTATCAGGAAGCATAGCATAGTGTATGAATTTTTAGTTTAGTAAATCTTGTCTGGAAGGAGGGAAGACTAGAACTAGAAATTACCTTTGCAATTGGTAAAGAAGCATCAATTAACCCTGATTAATACAGGCAGTAAGAGGAAAAGGGGGTGGGGAGCGAAGCACATTCAAAGTTGTCAAGACAGGTTCTTAGAAGAAAAGATAATCAGAACCATTGCTATGTTCTTTTATTAGCCAAACGACGTTTTCCTCAACTATTCGTATTAGATTTTTCTCTTAAGAGTCAGATTTACATATAAGACTCCTAAGGTGTTATATAGTTTATTTTTTATTCCTAAATCAGTGTTATTTTGAATGTTAAAAAATGCATTCCTATTGAATGACAAGGTAATAGACCCTTGCTGCTGTCTATCTTGACATAACCAGAATAATTCTAAAAACGAAAAAATAAAAGCATCTGAGTTTTAAAAATAAAATGCCTCCTTCATTCTCCTCTTCTAAATGATAAGATACCTGGAATTTTAGAATTTACAAAATGAGTTGTTTAATTTGTCCATTTTAATCCTTAAATACTTTATCACCTTTTTAGTAAAAAGTATTTCACATAATGTAAAGCTTGTGATTATTCTATGGTAATTTTCTTAAGAGACTTTTTAAAAGTAGACACATCATCTTTAAACTTTGTATCGATTTCAGACAGAAGTGTTATAGCAACACTGAACCCACAGTTTCAGGTTTGAAGACAGTTCATTGTTCACCCAGTTTTTGTGGAAAATTGTTCAGAAAAGCACTGGGTGTCAAGCTTGTATAGTACAGCTGGACAGAGCAAGAAGCCCAGAAGAATTTATTTGCTGAACTAGTAAATATATATAGCAGTCATCAGATAACTAAAAGGGCTTAATAATTAAGGAAAACAAGTTGAGAAAAAGGCTCATGAATTCAACTGACTTGGAAAGATCAAACCTGCTTGAAAGTGCAGTGACTAATGTTGAAACATTAAAACATCATTTTCAAAACCTCAAGCCCAATGAAAATGCTACTCAATCATAAAAGGGAATAAAAATAGTGTTAAGGAAGCTCAGAAATATTAAAAGTGGAAGAGAAAAAAGTATATATTGACCTTGCAAATATTTAAAGTCTAAAATAACCTTACAATAAGAAATGGAAAAACTATAAAAACTAAAATACTGATTTTTAAAACATCATGTTACCTCATCGCATTGGATTTAGCATGCAATCTTAAGATGAACACAAATCAAAAGTGTGATAACCAAATGTCCAAAGAAAAAAAAATAGAACTATACATTTTGTTTCTGTTGCTCATCTCCACTCCCGTGAGCCTTGGTTCAACACTCTCTCCTGGTATTGACATCTCCCTGGTCGCCCTTCACAAATTAACCTTTTTCCAGCCCAAGTTTGAAATCACAGACAAAACAGGAAGATTGTGTAACACAGAACACAGGTTCCTGCCTTTTTACATAGTATTTGAAGAAGAAATGTAAACTGAAACTCTAATAAATTAGTTTTCAAGAGACTTTTAAATATTTGCTTCCCTTTAAGAATGACTTATATTTCACATATTATTACATCTGGAAAAACTGGTATGTGTTCAGGTACCTTGACTCTATGTTTCAAGCTCTTGGCCTGATGATGACTGAGAGCATGTAGCTCTGTCTTCAACAGGAACAACAGCAAAAATAAAACAGCCTGGTGGCTCTGAGCACAGCTATTAAGGCAACATCCCTCATGCGTTTTCTCACCTCACAGATCTCCTTGTCTTCTGAAATGCTGATACATTTGTAGTCACTATGCTGTATTAGTATTTCTCTGTGCACTTTACCTATTGGTTTTTTACATGATTTCTTCAAATAGTAAGCATTTTAGCAGTTCTTTGTTAATCAATTATATTCTGTCCACTGGGACAACTAAGTTGTAGCAAACATAAATGATAGTCAATGTACCTCTCAAAAGCAATCACTATTCTGTTTTATTCTAGTTTTTATTAGTGTTGTCTGTTCTTCACTTTCATTTAAATGAAAACATGCAATATGTAATTTTTTGTAGCTGGATTTTTTTTTCACTCAACACTGTGGCTTTGAGAGTGGTACATATTAATGCATATATGAATAATTCCTTCTTTATTGCTAGTGATAAAAATTATAGATTATCATTGGGTTAATATATAAATAAAATGCTATAAATATTTTAAAGCATGTATTAGGGTGGAACAACCACTCATTTCTATTGGACATATATCCAGAAATTGAGTTGCTGAATAATAATATGTCTGCATATTTGAGGGTAAGTAGTTATGCCAAACAGTTTTTCAAAGTAGTTATGGAAATCTAAATACCCAAAAGTAATATATAAGAATTCCAGTCATTCTACATCCTTACCAACACTTGGTATTACCTGTTATTTCAAATGTAGCCACTCAGAGGTAGAATGGTATCTTGTTAGTTTCAATTTACATGTACCCTTTGAGTAAAGATTTTGAGTAACTTTTCATTTGCTATTAGCCTTTACAATAGCCTCTTTTGAGAGGTACCTGCTTTTTACTTGATTTTTTAAAAATACTAATTTTATATGAAGGCCATTCTATCATTAATGGAGTGAAACTATTAGCATGTATGACTTTTATTCACTCCCAAGTACAGTGTATGGAAAATAACTGAAGAAGAATACTTTAACTGGATACTGAGAACAGCTTAATTTCTTCATCTGATTTTGCAAGTAATAAAAATGTATAAAAGACAAGGCCTTCAATTTCAAAAGCTCATGGCTGATGCTATAGGACTGCTTCTGTGATAAATATGTGCTGGGAAATGGACACAAGACAGGATTGCCAGGCGAAATTAATGGTATTTGTCTCCCAGCGGAGTCTTAAGTATTACCAGATTCTTGCCAATTATTTGAATTGGATTGGATAAAGACAAGAAAATCCATAACATGATTAAACAGTATTTATTATTTCTTTTCTTTTTCTCTATATTAGACTTACTTATTTCTATGCTTTGGATTTTACCATTGCATTTTCTTTGAAAGAAGAATTGGTTGATGTCCACGAATAGTAATCTAGTACTTGTTTTTGTCAGAGATCCAAACATTTTGGGGGGAATCAGGGAATCACTTAGAAAACTAAATGCCTCTTCAACTAAACCACACTTCTCACAGATGAGATTACAGAACATTAGTATGATTAGTAAAATATTTTGCAAATAAACAATAGAAAGTCTGTCATTCTTAAACTAGTTAAATAATTTATTTAATGCATATAGTATGTGAAAATCACTTATTATGTGGTCCCATAAATAAATGTGATTTTTATTGATACCTATCATTTTGCATTAGGGCAAAACACTTTGTTCCAATAACTGTGGCTATAAAATAATAATGGTGATTTCACAAATCACAGAGTCCAATTCACATAGAGTCCATACTTTTATCCTTAAAAAGAAAATAAATTCCTTTTGATCTGACAATATGATTAGTAGGAATATATCATAAGGGAATAATCAGGGATGGGGACATATTTATATTATCCTTATTTATCATATAAACTTACAATAAATATCTGTATCAAACAAAAGTGTGATAGCCAAAAAATTTATGTTGTATCCATTATATATAATATTGGATATTACTGAAATTAATAGCATTTTGATGTATATTTAATATATTTAAGAATACAGAATTTTTTTAATTAGGGGAAAAACTGAACTGTTTTCTGTTCTAAATAGATGGAACAAATAGGTGAAAATATTTAAGTTTGAAAGTGGTTTGCCCTATGTTCTGGGATAATTATCTATTCACTGCATTATAAAAATTATATTTATTATTAAAAGAAATAGGATTTAATATAATAATCAAAACAGTATGAATGGACTATAATCTATAATATTCCTCCTAATGATTTTTTGATTTTGTGAAATTCTTAACTAACTTTTCTTCCATGTCACTTTCAAATCTAAATGTCATTAAATTTCTAATACCCAATATGTACATCATGTTATCTATCATGAACCAAAAAAATTAGCTATGAAAAACACTAGAAATAAAATATAATTCTTACTACTAAAGAAAACTAGCTTATAAAAAAAAGACAAGTATCAAATGATTTCACTCATATGTGGAGTATAAGAACAAAGAAAAAAACTGAAGGAACAAAAGAGCTTCAGACTTACAGAACCCAAGAACGGACTAATAGTTACCAAAGGGAAAGGGATTGGGGAAGATGGGTGGGAAGGGAGGGATAAGGGGGAAAATGGGGTATTACGATTAGCAGATGTAATGTTGGGGGGGCACGGGGAGGGCTGTACAACTCAGAGAAGACAAGTAGTGATTCTATAGCATCTCACTACGCTGATGGACAGTGACTGTAACAGGGTTGGTGGGGGGGACCTGATGAAGGGGGTAGTTTAATAACCATAATATTGCACATGTAATTGTAGATTAATGATACCAAAATAAATTTAAAAAAAGAAAAGCATGCAATCATATAATTCTATATCAAATATGAGTGGTGTAATAATATTTGCTAGCACCCTGCATAATCTATGGGTGTAATGATATTTGACAATACCATGCATAACTGATAAGCTATCAGTTTTATTGTTAGGATATATGAGATTTTATAAATAAGAGATGATATTTGAAATGGTCTTGAAATGGTCAAAGGACATTGCTGGTAAAAACAGCAAAATAAGCTCTGGAAATGAGAGATGCAGCATATTCAGAGAAAAAGTAGTACATAGAAGTAGAAACAAGAAGTAGTAAAACAAGTATCTAAAAAAGAAAAGATGGACATATTTGACCATTTAAATATATATTCACATCCTTTCATAATTAAGTATGTGTATAAAGAAGGATCTTCTAGATGTATGTAAATCAGAATAGCTAAATGTAGAGGAGTACATGCAATATCATTTTTGTATAAGAATAAAATGATAATTAAAGCCTCACATATGAATATATGAGAGCATACATGAATATGTGTAAGTATATAAGAAAAGATAAATAGCAAGAAGCATCCATATCATGGCAGAGAGAAGGAAGCCAAACTTAAAAGCATGACTCATTAAAAGATGTGCTTGTGTTAAAAGACACTTATAAAATGATTTCCAGTACTTAAAACATTATGATAATAGAATACTCATAAAAAGTTAATGATGATTAACAAATTAAAGAAATAAAGTATCTTCTGTGCTGGCTCAATGCTTGGAAAACAGAGGTAAAGACTAGCCTGGCAGTCTTGTGTCTTTACATTTATCTCTCTGTCTGCTGCTCTGCACCCACCTGATAAATCATGCATTGAAGAATTTTTCTAATTGCTTTATTTTTTTAATGGCTAAATTTTGTGCTTTTATAGGGTAAGAAACTTAGTGAAGTACTCTGTTTATGGTTAACAAAAAATACATTTCTGCTTATCTCGGCAAATGTTTTTGCATTTTCAACTAGCTGCTCTATCCTCAATGCACGTTAATGCTTTCGTATTACAGTTACCAAACGTGCCATCACCTCACTTCCTTTAAAAATGGGAATGTTTTTGATAATTGGTCATTTTCTTTGCATTGACTTACCAGACTGACCCTTGACAAATGAACTACGACTTGATTACACTTAAGTGTTCTCTCAAACAGCAATGTGTGTTTTGTCTTGTCCAAATTAAATGTATTTGAAGGATCTGAAGTAGACGGGGTTGCTTGCTTTATAACTGAATTGAAGAATTTCATCTGAAATTATTTATAACAAACATGTCTGACGACTAATGCCTGGTACTTGAATAGTAAAAAAAAAAAGTATGTAAGTGATGACAGTTTTCTGGATTTCCTTTAACTGTTTTACCTGTGGTTTACCAAAATGTACATGAATTGTGTTTTATTGGTATTTCCTTAGAGTATATTAAAGGAGAGAATACAGATCACTGCACACACACACACACACACACACACACAAATACAAATGTTTTCATAGATTGTTTTCCACCTGGCACAAAGTAAAAAGCTTATTCTAGTTCCCATTTATAACTGAAACATGCTCAGGGATGCCACTAGACTATATAGTTCTCGTGCCTGGATTTTAAAAAAGCCATATCTGGACAGGGGCAGAGATTTGAAGGTATGCCAATTTTGTACAATATTAAACCTTCTTTCAGATCCATGTAGTGCTCTGCCTGGGTTCAAGGATTGTTGTCGTTGTTCTTTGCCTATCCTGAACACCCACATCCAGAGACTCGGGCAGAATACGATAATCTAGTAGCAAAACGATTATCAACGGTAATCTCACTTATGTCATTTTCCTTTATTTTTTAACCATTCCAGTTAATTTTTATGAACATATACCCAATAAAGCAAACGTATCTTAGTACCCACAAAAATAAGACTATGCTGTTTATGTTCCTATATTCTTTGAGAATTTTCAAAAAGAGAGAGAAATGTACAAAGTAACAAGAAATTGCAGGGGTCAAAGAAACAAAAAAACTCTGACACAGTGAAATAGTTTTTCAAAGCATTGGTTCAGTACAATTCTAAACCCAGTGTACAAAAAAAAAAACAGAAAAGCCATTAGAGTACATGTATATTTTAAAACATTCCTTAATTCATGGAATTAAGTAAAAAGGTTTCCTGAATAAGACATGAAGAACAACTAAAAGTAACAATAATAATAAGAAATAGTTTCTTGAGTTTAGTGCTAGGGAAGTATTGGGCCTTACAGTTTATTGAGATGACAAATGAAAAACTACGGACTAGGAAGTACAGAAGTACTGAACTTCTCTCAGTAATGTGTGCAGCACAGGTAAAAATAACTGTAGATGTGACAAGTAAAAATCCATCAAAATATTTTCAAGCACCTATCAATCACAGGCCATTCCTTTGTAATCTATGGTATTTTTAATTGTGTCTAAAATTGAACACATAATGTATCAAGAGATTCTTTTGTAAATTTTGTGGAAGTTATGCTTATAACTGTATTAAGAAAAGTTAAAACTGGAAGGAGGATAATTTTACAATGCTTCTGTCATCAAATAAGTTCAGGTTATTAGTAAACATTGTTATCTTTTAGGAAGAATGGATCAGGAGAGAGAATTTTATGAGGTTATGAGACCATAGATAAGGATAATATAGAAAATGATCTTTGAAGTAAAATTTGAATATAGAAATAAACGTGGTTTAGTGAACAATGAGTCATTTTTCTTTCTTTTTTGAGCTTTCAGAGGTATTAGAAATCAGCTAGTTCAGTTAATCATTTTAGAGATGGAAAAACTGAAGATGAGAAATATTAGTGGCAAGACTGAAGTGCAGTTCTGACATTTTTCTGCTACTGAGGCTGCCACAAAATTTAACCACCACTTTGTGGTGCTTCTATTTGACAAAAGCACTTAATTCACAAGCCAATTTAATCACAGCTACTCCCTTATCAGTATTTTAACCACTCCAATTTAAAGATTATTGATGAAAATTTGTCTACTTGGGTTAATAAATATCAGAATAAAATGAATATGTGTCCTTAATGTATTTACTAGATATTATTAGTATTATGCATTACCTATTTATCTCTCTACCAGTAAATAAAATATTTATCAGTTATATTGCACTAACAGAATTGTCATTTCTCATGTTTAAAGTACAGCTTGTGATTGATATTTTAAAAGGTACATTATATAACGTATGGGAAAAAATAATGATAGAAGATTCTAAAGTATAAAGGTACAAGGTAATGGAATGACTACTTGATGTAGCATACAGTAAAATATATCTTTCATAGTATTTAAAAAATTTGTCCTTTTAATAAATAGATTAAATTTATCAGTAATCATAAAAAGTAGGACATAAAATCATAAAAAATGCAGGACAATATTCTTGACCTTTGGTACACAGTCTTAGATTAAAATGAGAAAATGCAAATGCTAAATTTTTTTTGAGAAAGACATAAAGGTGATATGTCAGTCATACTGAAATTATGGGAATGTAGAAATGAATGATGTCTGAGATATCAAATGCTGTTTCTTCATCTGATTATGATCTAAATGACTTGCTTGATTTCATTTGCTATCAAATTTGAAAACTTTGAAGAGCTTTTGAGTGGCAAAATTTCAAAATACTGAGTATGCTTACTCATGCAATGCAATATATTTTAAAGAGCATTCTGCACTGACGTTGTACATAAATCATATTAAATTTTCCAAAGAGAAATAAAAATGGTGTTTGTTTATATGATGTTGTTCTCATTCTCAATGTTCTTGAGGTTATGAAATAGTAGGAACTTAGATAATAATACAAAGCCATTATGTTTCCACAATTGTCTAACTGTATAGAATTATGACCACTGTAGTGTGTGTTGCGGGGGGAACTTGTGTGTGCTTGGTCAAGCAAAGGTACGAGCTACCTACCCCATCAGCTTTTTAGCTTGTCAAATTTATTTCACACTTAAGAAAAACAATCTATGAAAATTACAATAATTTTCATCATAGAGTACAATTTATGAGTTGTCTAACAAATTTAATCTTATACATGTTATTTTTTAAAATAAGGGAGATTATTATATAATATTTTAATTGATACATAGCAGGGTAAAACATATTCTTTATTTAGTCAAATCATGCCTTATATGGGTATGCATATGTAAAAGTAAAATTTGCACGTATAATCATAACGATTGCTGAGGTCTGGGTGCCAATGGACTAGTGGGATAAATATGTGGAGATGATTTGCCAAGTTTTCAAAGAAGTGATTTAGGCAGAATTCTTGGCTATTCTGAGCATAGTGTCTATTATGTGTTCAAAGTCCATAATTATTTCAAAAACAGACCTTTAAGGAAACCAGATAATTAGTCTAATACAGCTGGCAGAAAACACTACTGGCACAGATAATGGTATCATTAAAAATTTGGCAAGGCGTCTTATAGGCAATACACCTGGGCAAATCAAACAAATTAAGCACCTAAATATTTTTTTTAGAACCTAACTTTGTACATAGAGAACTCCTGATTTTGCTCCTAAATTTAAAAAGCTCTAACAACATAGAGAGCAATCAAATATGACTTTACTGTTGACTTGAAAATGGCCTTACATTTTATTTACTCATAATGGCCCAGTGTTTTACTTAATTCACAGCCTTTTTTAATGAACTTAACTATTTTCATAGTTTGTGTTAGTTTTGCTATTATTCTTTGTAATCTACATATGGGTTTTTAAATTAATTTTTCTTCAATATTGTCTTATTGTGAAATATATCATACATATGAAAGGTGATATAAAAACAGTTCAAAGAATAAAAATAAAAATGAATACTTATGTACATGCTGACAACCTTAAGAAATAGGATACTAAATGAAGTCGTGAGATCCACTGTGTGTGTTGATCACATTCCTCTCTCTCCACCCCAGAATAACTGCAATACTAAATTTTGCAATTCCTTGTTTTGGTTCACTTTATAGTTTTATCCTATATATGTATCTTTTTAAAAATGCATTTTACTTAATATGTTTTTAATACCAATAGTATTATTCAATTTTATGAAGTTCAATAAAGCAAAACTTTTGTTCTGGCCCAGTATACTGTTCACCTAATTGAGAAAAGGGCACTGCTAGAGAAAGGGCAGAGAAAGGTCCTCAAAAGTGCAGCTTTGAGGCCGGTTTCTCTTCTGTAAGTCTAAGCATATAACTGATTTTGTGTTTTATGCAAGTTTACAATTTATACCCTTCTAGTAAGTAAATTACCTTGAGTTTTATAGTGAACACTTTGTGCCAGGCAATGATTTTTGCCTTCCAATTTATATTGTTCGACATGCCTAAAGCTATACAAAGACTTTGTAAAAAATTGAACGCTAGCTAGTATAAAATTTCCCATTCATTTTGGATCCTTATGTGTTAAATGTTTCTCATGCAAACAGTGATTTGTTAGATAACTTTTGTAACATAACTAGACAATTTAGTGCATTTACTTTTAATATAATTACTGTTATTTATAGACTTAATTCTAAAAGTATATTATGGGATGGTATTTGGCACTGCGCCCCAATTTTTTTGTTTGTATTTTCTTTTTCCTTAATTGATTTCTTTTATATGACTTGACTTTTAATTTTATTTCATTTCTATTTTTCTCTTTTTTTCATACTGTATAGTTTCTGTGTATTGTTTTAGTGAGCAGCATTTGTGTTGATTAACAGTCTAATATTCAAACTCCACCTGCTCACAAACAAATTATGGATTTTAACAGAAGAATGTTTCCTTTTAATGTATTTTCATCAGATTTATGGGTCATATCATGATGTTTCTGATTCATTAAAATGTATTTGGTTATTACAATATATGGATATTTCAATTCTGCATGGAATTTATCCCTTTTGTGTCTGAAATTTTGAACATATTAAGTATGAATTTTAACATCCATGCCTGGAAACTACAATATATGTATTTTCCTTGAGTCTATTTCTAGTATCTTTTTTGTATATTTCCATAGCTTTCTATTATTTGATCTTATCTCCAAGCATGTCTGGTAATTTTACTGCTGGGCATTAAGGACAAAAGTAGAGACTTAAGATAAAATTATGTTTATCTAGACATATTTCTTAGGGCAGTCATTTTGAGAAGATAAATGGCACTTCATCGAATCATTCATGGAGTTAATTTAATGCTTGGCTTTAATTTTTCTAATCTAAGATCTGTATTATTATGATTTGTTCTTGCTGAGAGTGCAGAACCATTCTGGGGATCTCAAACTAAAACCTTCTTGAGAAAACCTTCCTGGCATGCCTTGTCCTCTCTACTTTTTCTGTACTCCTTTGAGACCACTCAGATTCCCAACTGCCTCACTTAAGACCATTCCCCAGCTGGCTGGCCTCCTGTGCAACATAGCTTAGAAATTGTTCAGTGCCTCAAGAGTAAATGTGGCACAGAATGTTGGGTTCAGCATTCTGTAATACTTTTTTCCTAAAAAGTTTTCTTTTTTTTTATATAAAGACTTCAATTTTTAGAGCAGTTTTAGGTTTACAGTAATTGACAGAAAGGTACAGAGATCTCTCATACATCCTCTGCCCCCACATCTGTATAGCTTGCTCCATTAGCAACATCACTGACCAGAGTGGTACATTTTTAACCAAGGATGAATCTACCTCCTTTTGTATGTGGTTGTGCAGTTGTTCCATTTGTTGAAAAGTCTGTCTTTCTTCCATTGTATTGCCTTTGTTCCTTTGTCAAAGATCAGCGTACTATATATATGGGGGTCTATTTCTGGCCTCTCTATTCTATTCCATTTATCTATTTGTCTTTTTTTCCCAATATTACACTGCCTTGCTCACTGTACAGCATGTCTTGAAGTCAGGTAGCATCCCCAACAGGATTTTAATCTCTCAATTTCTCATTGACTATGTAGCCATGAATTCTAACTTTTCAGTTCTTAGAGACAGTACACAGAAGCTTTTTGCTTGAACTCTTGATCTCATCCTTCTTGCAGATCATTAAATGCCTCAAGAGAAATAACAACATAGAATGCATGAAAGGGACCCACCCATTTTGTTAGCATTTTTTATACTGAGATGTTGACATCTGAATTTCTAAAAACATTTTTGTTTGTTTCTTGTTTCTAGTATACAATGCATATTTTATCATTTTTCTTTTGGGAAGATTTTTATAATAAAAGTACCTTAGGTATACTCAGAACTAGAATACTATACTTTAATTGTTTTTATATTATAAAATCTTCCATACAGAGAGTGTTCAATAATCATTTAAATGTCCATTTAATACTAAATTTTTGGCATTTAACTCATTTTCATGTTGTATTCTAGGTGCATATCTTGAAGTGGAAATTTAAATTGATAGTTTTTCAATTAGTTAACAACCTACCTGACAAAATATATAAATTGGTCTGATTTGTCCCACTAAATTTTGTATTACAAGTATTATATTTTCAATTATAATGTACAAAGGTCTATGTATAACTTTGTTTTACTGAAGATGGTGCATTTGCATTGGTATGATTTGCTTTCTGTCACTTAGCTTTTAATTTGTCTTAATAACAGTCCATAAAATTGGACTTTCTTATTTTTTATAAAATTATGTGCACATTTTTGTTTATTGATGTATTCAAATGGATAATTAGATTAATTTGCCATTTTTTATTAAGATGTTACAAAGCAGTTATTTTTAATTGTAGTTAATAACTATTTATATTTGACTTCGGAAGAAATAAAATATGTAAAATAGTCTTTGTACACTGCAATACAATAAATTAACTCTATTAAAAAATAAGTGTTTTTTTTGGTACCTCACTTTAGTTTCAGATTGGAGTTAGATTCTGTTGGCATATGTAAGGTAATTATTTTATTCATTATTTTTGATATCTACTGCGATTGCAAAAATTATTTGATTTATGGTTATTATACCAGTTTTAAATTACTGAATATTCTAGGAATAAAATTTACCCAGCATTGTTACCATTAACTTAAAAAATATTTTAACAATTTTGCCAGTAGGCTTTTAACATTATTAAGTTCATGTCCATACTATATTTGCCATGTTTCATATATAGTCAATGCAAAAAACCTGTGGATAGCCTACAATTTCCCCACAGTTTCTTGTAGTAGGCCACAGTCTACCCTATTGCTGGCCCAGTGATACAGACATATATAGAATACTTAGATATGTAACCATGTCATAGCAAAATTTAGTAGTAAGTTACCTTGAATGAAGCCATTACTTGATGTAAAAAGCACCTTCTCTGTCTAGGCCTTCCCACTGATTGTCTTGACTGTTGATCTTCAGATGTACTCATGAGTGATACTGGGATGGGTAATCTATATTTAATAATAAAACAATAATAAAATAATAATAATTTAGAAAAAACATAAGTGCCACAATAATAAAAGGGCCAAAATGAATGAATCACAATATTTGCAAATCAGTTCTGGCCTAGGATATTTACTATAATTTGCTAATTGATAAAAATAATCTGTAGTTTTAAGAGTGCAGTGGAGAAGAAACAAAGTATAGGTGATACGGGGCTATAACTTCAAATCCATTTATTGACCAATTAATAGCTGAATTCTATGATGTATGTGCCTGACTCTGGAGAATTGGCACTAAACAAAACAAAACAAAACCTTATCTGTCCTTTTAGAGTTTATATCCCAGTGGAGGGAGAGAAATAATATGCAAAATAAATAATTAAGTTATATGTTAGGTTATAAGTGTGATATAGAAAGGTGTTAAGTGAGAAAGGGGATTGGGAATGGCGAGTGAAATACCCATTGCATGTGATGCTAGGGCAGATCTCAATGAGAAGCTGGTATTGCAAAATTCTGAAAGAAGTAAAGGAGCCAGCCACATGAGAGCTAGCAAGGTGCATTTTGAAGGAAAGCAAGAAAAGAAACCTATCTATGTAGTTTCTGTTCAGAGGAGAGGAAAGGATAAACCCAGAATTTGGGGATAGGGTGGCAGACCTGCATTTGGCCCAAGGTGTGGACTTAGAGATCTGCTATGAAGACTCTGCCTCTTAGCTGCCCTGTATGAATCTGTCCTCTGAGGTCATGTAGGCTGGGGTGGAGGTAGCTGAATGCCTCACTTCAGTGCTAATAAACAAATTGCAGAATTTTAGGAATGGTGCTGTTTGTGCATGTTGTTAACAGGCTAGGTAGAGTGCGTCCAGTTATTCACTATCTTTTCAGTATCCCATGAAGCAACTGATGATGTAGAAGTTTCTGTGGCTCTATAAGGTTATATAGATGGAGGGGCCAAGCTATAGTGCTTGACACAGGGACTGCTATGCATGACACATCATGAGGGTAAAGTGGAGCTGAGCACACAGCAGCCTGGGGTACCTCTGCATGTGTGGGAAAATCAGCAGGTGGATGATGGACAAGGGATTGGTGTTGTCACTGTTAACTGTTCACAAGAGCAGTGGGCGAGTGAAATCTCTGTACACTGCTTCTCGTTATTTAAATCTTAATAAGACAGGGGGCCAAAAAAAGGCAAGTGCCATATTAGAGATGGAATGGGGGTAGATTCTAGAATTACAGATATTTTGCACGGATGCACACCATGCTGAATCAAATCATTTAAATTTTCATTTCAAGTAAGAATTCCAAAGGTCAAGAACTCACAAGGTGGCACTAAATCATAAATGTAATAATGGTGGAATTGCACGAAGTAATGGACAGTCAAAATATTCAGTTCTCTTTGTAAAATAAAATTGACAAATGCCAAAATGAAAGAGTGGACATAGGACTGTGTGTCAATTGCAAATGCCCCTTCTTTTTCTCATTCTAGCTGCCAATATTAGGAGGATGTCCCTGAATAGAGTATAAGTTATTAGACATTGGGAGAAATGTTTAATCTGGATGATCATAGGATGGTCTTTTTTCTTTAAGTTTTATAAGTGGGAGAAGTGATAGAGTGTCTCACTGATTTTGCTTCTAAACCTCTGAGTCAAGATGAAGAGATGGGTAACACCAAGGCCATACTGCCAAGCATATTTTAAGTTTCATGGATTAGTATATGGCACTTGCTTTTTAATACGTCATTCACATACACAGGACACAGCAAAAATAAAATGAGAGATGCAGTAAGTCTGGGTTTTCAAGTTAAACTTGCTGTACCTGGAGTGTTAACCCTTGAGAACCTCAACTAGATATTACCCTAGAGGACCAGAAGAATTTAGAGGGCTTTTGATTTGGGGGGGCTAGTGATGAAGTTACATTTCATCCTCCATTACCACCCTGAAGACCATCATCTCATTCTTTTTTTTTATTAAGGTATCACTGATATCATCATCTCATTCTTGACTTGAATCTGCTCCTATTAGTACAGTTTAAATTAAAAATGATCTTCCTACCAGTATTGCCTTTTTATTTTTTAAAATGATTTTGAATTTAATATTCCTTTATTTTATAATTATCTCTTCCTGATTTTCATTCTAAGCCATGAAAATGAATTTCCTAACATCATTTTGTTTTATTTGGACATAAGATGGATAATTTGACTTTGTTTTTGTTAAATTTGATATTGTTACATTTAGTCATTCTCTCTCAACTCATTTAATGCAACCATACTTCCTTCACTTCACACCACAGTATCACTGCACATTTTATCTTTATGCCAACTATAAAATTCAATGCAGTAATAAACATGTTTTGCAGAACATGGATGACAACCACTCTGTAGAATGTAATAAGGCTCTCTTTATCTAATACATGTAAGTTCTGCTTTCATGCAAAATAAATCCTATATTATTTTAATATAAAGTGTAATTTAGAGTGGAAAATGAGAGCATTAATTTACTGGGCTTTCTTATTTTTCAGACATTTCATTTTAATCAGTTTTTAAAATAAATTTTCATAACCAATTGAGAATACTGCAATTTTTCTACTTATTCTTGAAAGAAAGGTAAGAAGAGCCCTCCTGAGTTATAATAGTAGCACTGACTCCTACAAATCCTAAAAATTAAGAACTACAACAGAGATTAATTTCAATATTAGTTGTGACAAATGATTCCTTTTCCATTCTTTGAAATAGCACAGTTTCATTTTTACAGTTAGCAATATTATTCACTAACATCTATGAAGCAAGAAGTGCATGCACACACACACACACACACACACACTTTAAAGAAATAGCACAGTTCCATTTTTACAGTTAGCAATATTATTCACTAACATCTATGAAGCAAGAAGCGCATGCACACACACACAAACACACACACACTTTAAAGAATAATGAGAAATATTCTTGAATACTCTCCTTGTACTGTACATAATTAGCAGATAAAATCAATATCTTTCTGGCATGCACTTTCATCAAGGACTCTATTTAATAACATTTTCCTTTGAAAATTAACAGTCAGGGGACTTCCAGGAAGATGGTGGCGTGAGCAGGGTGGCGGAAATCTCCTCCCAAAACCATATGTATTTATGAAAATACAACAAGTACAACTATTCCCAAAAAAGAGACCAGAAGATACAGGTCAGCACACAGCCAGCAGCTACACCCGAGAGGACTTGGCACCCCGCAAGGCAGGTAAGATACAGAGCCACGACCCGGAGGGACCCGAGCACTCCCCAACACCAGCAGACTGGCGGGAGGAGAGGATTCAGAGCTGGGAGGGAGTAGAAGAACAGGCCCGCGAAATAACCAGCCCTGGTGATCTGCACCAGGAGTGCTGACACACATCGTGCGGTGCAGCAGAGATTGGAGAGATAGAGGGTGCAGGATCTGAGCAGGGAATGCACCCAGGTCCTTGCAGCCGGCTACAGGGGAAAAAAAAAAAAAGCGTGTGCTTCTTTCAGCAGTCTTAAAGAGACAGGAGCCCAGCAGAGGAGCCGGATCATCCCTGTACACTCAACCGAGCAGGCTGGGAGTCCTGGGGAGTTTCAGACGCCTTAGCTGGCGACTGGGAAAGGGTGGCCATACTTAGACTTCCCACAGAGATCAACAGCCTCCCATTTGTTCCCACCCTGGCCAGAGCTATAAAGGGCCCTGCGGAGCGGTACTGCCATGGCTGCAGAATAGTGGAGCAACAGCCCCACATACAGCATGTCCACAGAATCTACTCCCGGTGGGCATTTTCTTTTGTTGTTTTTGTTTTTGTTTTGTTTTGTTTTGTTTTTTTCTTCTCTTTCTATTTTTTTCTTTCTTTATTTTTTTTTCTTTCTTCTTAAAGTCTTAAAGAGTCCAGCTGACACAAGTGGCACCTACCAGCGACTACTTCTACAGCGATGAAAAGACAGAGGAATATGGTCCAGACTAAAATCAACCAGACAACCCCAGAGAGGGAGCCTGAAGGGATGGACATGCACAATCTTCCTGAAAAAGAATTCAGAATAAAAGTCATAACCATACTGATGGATCTAAAGAGAAATGTGCAAGAGCTGAGGGAGGAAGTGAGGGAAGTGAGGAAAGACAATGCAGAAATCAGACAAGCGATCGACGGGCTTAACAGCAGACTGGATGAGATGCATGAGACTGTTAATGGAATAGAAATCAGAGAACAGGAATACAGAGAAGCTGAGGCTGAGAGAGATAAAAGGATCTCTAGGAATCAAAGAATATTAAGAGAACTGTGTGACCAATCCAAACGAAACAATATTCGCATTATAGGAGTACCAGAGGAAGAAGAGAGAGAAAAAGGGATAGAAAGTGTCTTTGAAGAAATAATTGCTGAAAACTTCCCCAAGCTGGGGAAGGAAATAGTCTCGCAGTCCATGGAAGCCCACAGATCTCCCAACACAAGGGACCCAAGGAAGACAACACCAAGACACTAAATAATTAAAATGGCAAAGATCAAAGATAAAGACAGAGTATTAAAGGCGGCTAGAGAGAGAAAAAGATTGCCTACAAAGAAAAACCCATCAGATTATCATCAGACTTCTCAACAGAAACCCTACAGGCAAGAAGACAATGGCATGATATATTTAATGTAATGAAACAGAAGGGCCTTGAACCAGGAATATTGTATCCAGCACAAGTATCATTTAAATATGATAGAGAAATTAAACAATTTCCAGACACACAAAAGTTGAGAGAGTTTGTCTCTCATAAACCACCCTACAGGATATCTTAAATGGACTGCTCTAGAGGGAAGCACCTGAAAGGCTAAAAAGATGTCACCAGAGAAAATAAAATCATAGCAAAGAAAGCAGACGATCCAAATACTAACTAAAGGCAAAGAACAAAACACCGGGATATAAAGAATGGAGGAGGAACAATAAGAAGGGAGAGAAATAAAGAAACACCAGACAGTGTTTACAATAACTTAACAAGAAAGTTAAGTTAGATTGTTAGATAGTAAAGAAGCAACCCTTGAACCCTTGGTAACCACGAATCTAAAGCCAGCAATGGCAATAAGTACATATATATCGATAACCATCCTAAATGTAAATGGACTGAATGCACCAATCAAAAGACACAGAGTAACAGAATGGATAAAAAAGCAAGACCCTTCTATATGCTGCTTACAAGAGACTCACCTCAAACGCAAAGATATACACAGACTAAAAGTGAAGGGATGGAAAAAGATATTTCATGCAAACAACAAAGAGAAAAAAGCAGGTGTTGCAGTACTTGTATCAGACAAAAAAGACTTCAAAACGAAGAAAGTAACTAGAGATAAAGAAGGACATTACATAATGATAAAGGGGTCAATCCAACAAGAGAATATAACCATTATAAATATATATGCACCCAACACAGGAGCGCCAGCATATGTGAAACAAATACTAACAGAATTAAAGGAGGAAATAGACAGTAATGCATTCATTTTAGGAGACTTCAACACACCACTCACTCCAAAGGAAAGATCAACCAGACAGAGAATAAGTAAAGACACAGAGGCACTGAACAACACACTAGAACATATGGACCTAACAGACATCTACAGAACTCTACATCCAAAGGCAACAGGATACACATTCTTCTCAAGTGCACATGGAACATTTTCCAGAATAGATCACATGGTAGGCCACAGAAAGAACCTCAGTAAATTAAAAAATATTGAAATCCTATCAACCAACTTCTCAGATCACAAAGGTATAAAACTAGAAATAAATTTTAGAAAGAAAACAAAAAGGCTCACAAATACATGGAGACTTAACAACATTCTCCTAATTAATCAACGGGTTAATGACCAAATCAAAACAGAAATCAAAGAATATATGGAGACTAATGACAACAACAACACAAAGCCACAACTTCTGTGGGATGCAGCAAAGGCAGTTCTAAGAGGAAAGTATATTGCAATCCAGGTCTATTTAAAGAAGGAAGAACATTCCCAAATGAATAGTCTAAAGACACAATTACTGAAATTGGAAAAAGAAGAACAAATGAGGCCCAAAGTCACCAGAAGGAGGGACATAATAAAGATTAGAGAAGAAATAAATAAAATTGAGAAGAATAAAGCAATAGAAAAAAATCAATAAAACCAAGAGCTGGTTCTTTGAAAAAATAAACAAAATAGATAAACCCCTAGCCAGACTCATTAAGAGAAAAAGAGAATCTACACCCATAAACAGAATCAGAAATGAGAAAGGAAAAATAACGACGGATCCCACAGAAATACAAAGAATTATGAAAGAATAATATGAGAATCTATATGCTAACAACCTAGAAAACGTAGAAGATGGACAACTTCTTAGAAAAATACAACCTTCCAAGACTGACCAAGCAAGAAACAGAAAACCTAAACAGACCAATTACCAGCAAAGAAATTGAATCAGTAATCAAAAAAGTACCCAAGAACAAAACCCTCAGACCAGACGGATTCACCTCTGAATTCTGCCAGACATATAGAGAAGAAATAACACCCATTCTCCTTAAAGTTTTTCAAAAAGTAGAAGAGGAGGGAATACTTCCAAACTTATTCTATAAAGCCAGTATCACTCTAATACCAAAACCGGGCAAAGACCTCACCAAAAAAAAAAAGCAATTACAGACCAATATCCCTGATGAATGTAGATGCAAAAATATTCAACAAAATATTAGCAAACCGAATTCAAAAATACATTAAGAGGACCATATACCATGATCAAGTGGGATTCATCCCAGGGATGCAAGGATGGTACAACATTTGAAAATCCATCAACATCATCCACCACATCAACAAAAAGAAGAACAAAAACCACATGATCATCTCCATAGATGCTGAAAAAGCATTTGACAAAATTCAGCATCCATTCCTGATTAAAACTCTCAACAAAATGGGTATAGAGGGCAAGTACCTCAACATCATAAAGGCCATATACGAGAAACCCACAGCTAACATCATACTGAAGGGCGAGAAGCTGAAAGCTTTTCATCTAAGATCGGGAACAAGATAGGGATGCCCACTCTCTCCACTGTTATTCAACATAGTACTGGAGGTCCTAGCCACGGCAATCAGACAAAACAAAGACATACAAGGAATCCAGATTGGTAAAGAAGAAGTCAAATTATCACTATTTGCAGATGACATGATACTGTACATAAAAAGCTCTAAGGACTCCACACCAAAGCTACTAGAACTAATATCTGAATTCAGCAAGGTTGCAGGATACATAATTAACACACAGAAATCTGTTTCTTTCTTACACACTAATGATCAACTAACAGAGAAATCAGAAAAACAATTCCATTCACAATTGCATCAAAAAGAATAAAGTACCTAGGAATAAACCTAATGAAGGAAGTGAATGAACTGTATTCTGAAAACTACAAGACACTCCTAAGAGAAATTAAAGAGGACACTAACAAATAGAAATTCATCCCATGCTCTTGGCTAGGAAGAATAAATATTGTCAAAATGGCTATACTACCTAAAGCAATCTACAGATTCAACGCAATCCCTATCAAACTACTAACAGCTTTCTTCAGTGAACTGCAACAAATAATTCTAAAATTCATATGGAACCACAAAAGACCCCAAATAGCCAAAGCAATCCTGAGAAGGAGGAATAAAACAGGGGGAATTATGCTCCCTGACTTCAAGCTCTACTACAAAGCCACAGTAATCAAGACAATTTGGTATTGGCACAAAAACACACCCACAGACCAGTGGAACAGAAAAGAAAATCCAAACATTAACCCAAACATATACAGTCAATTAGTATTTGATAAAGGAGCAATGGATATACAATGGGAGATGACAGCCTCTTCAGCAGCTGGTGTTGGAAAAACTGGACAGCTACATGTAAGAGAATGAAACTGGACTACTGTCTAACCCCATACACAAAAGTAAACTCAAAATGGATCAAAGACCCGAATGTCAGTCATGAAACCATAAAACTCTTAGAAAAAAACATAGGCAAAAATCTCTTGGACATAAACATGAGCAACTTCTTCATGAACATATCTCCCCGGGCAAGGGAAACAAAAGCAAAAATGAACAAGTGTGACTATATCAAGCTGAAAAGCTTCTGTACAGCAAAGGACACCATCAGTAGAACAAAGACATCCTACAGTATGGGAGAATATATTCATAAATGACGTATCTGATAAGGGTTGACATCCAAAATATATAAAGAACTCATGCACCTCAACAAACAAAAAGCAAATAATCCAATTAAGAAATGGGCAGAAGACATGAATAGACACCTTTCTAAAGAAAAAATTCAGATGGCCACAGGCACATGAAAAGATGCTCCACATCGCTAATCATCAGAGAAATGCAGATTAAAACCACAATGAGATATCACCTCACACCAGTGAGGATGGCCAACATCCAAAACACAAACAACAACAAATGTTGGTGAGGATGTGGAGAAAAGGGAACCCTCCTACACTGCTGGTGGGAATGCAAATTAGTTCAACCTTTGTGGAAAGCAGTGTGGAGGTTCCTCAAAAAACTCAAAATAGAAATACCATTTGACCCAGGAATTCCACTCCTAGGAATTTACCCTAAGAATGCAGCAGCCCAGTTTGAAAAAGACTTGTGCACCCCTATGTTTATCACAGCACTATTTACAATAGCCAAGAAATGGAAGCAACCTAAGTGTCCAACAGTAGATGAATGGATAAAGAAGAGGTGGTACATATACACAATGGAATTTTATACAGTCATAAGAAGAAAACAAATTTTACCATTTGCAACAACATGGATGGAGCTAGAGGGTATTATGCTCAGTGAAATAAGCCAGGCCAAAAAAGACAAGTATAAAATGATTTCACTCATATGTGGAGTATAAGAACTAAGAAAAAAACTGAAGGAACAAAACAGCAGCAGACTCACAGAACCCAAGAACGCACTAATAGTTACTAAAGGGAAAGGAACTGAGGAGGATGGGTGGTAAGGGAGGGACAAGGGGGAAAAAGGGGCAGTACGATTACCAGACATAATATTGCGGGGGTGCAGGGTGGTCTGTACAACTCAGAGAAGAGAAGTAAGTAATGATTCTATAGTATCTCAGTACACTGATGGACAGTGACTGTAATGGGGTTGGTGGGAGGTACCTGATGAAGGGGGTAGTTTTAATAACCATAATATTGCACATGTAATTGCAGATTAATTGTAAAATAAATTATTTAAAAAAAATAAAAGAAAATTTACAGTCAGTGCAAACACTTCCTCTGATATCTGAAGTCCTTCTGTCATTATTATTGAACAGTATGTCTATTTAAAAAGATCACATTTTGGTTAAAAAGTACTAAGAAAAATATCTTAGAATTATAAATACATGAATTAACAAAAATACCAGAAATGTGTGCATTTTTATTAATAGTATAAAAGATCAGGTTCTTAATGGTAGAACTAAAAATACATCTCCCTATATCCATTGATAATATTTAAGGTCGACTATAGAAAAGGTGAAGACAATTTATTTCCTATTTTGGGACACAGTAACTAAAGACCACATATGTATTTATGTTAAGATAGGAGCATTTTTAGTTTTTTAAGACACAAATGAAATACCATTTTGATTAAAAATTGATGAACATGTAATTCCAGAAATATATACAATATAATCAAAGAGTCCTATTTAAACTAATGAGATATTAGGAAGGAAGTGCTGTTGGTAGAGGGTTTTCTCTGGGGTAATCTACTCCTCATGTAACCCGTTTTCTTCATATGCAATGAAGGTCACTGTGTCAGATATCTTTCCTGCAAAGGAAGATCCTTAGAAGGGTCTGGCAAAGAATGTGACCTAAATACATACAAGATGGAGTACTCAGACTCACTGCAGGGTCAGAGAGTAACCTTGGGATGCAGAACGAGAAGTGTATTCTCACTAGCAAACACAGTTGTTCTTATGGTTTTGCTTAGTCTGTGTGTGTATCCTTGGTGTTATTTTTTAATGTTTAATAAATTAAGTTGATTGGTCCAAAAGTTTTAATCTTTTCTAAGAGGAAAAAACTAGATACAGAGTGTCAACAAGAGCAGCAGTCTCCATTCAGTGGGTCTGTTCAGTAACTGAGAACAGAGCAGCCAACAGTGGACAGAGCAACTTTGGGCAGTGGGTCTTTCTTACTGAGATTTCTCTTTCAGAGCTGATTGCTGGAAGTTCGGAGCTCTGATTAAAAGAGATGAGAGGAGATACTCCTTTCACTATTGTTTGTCATTTTAGATCTGCATCTATATTAGGATCACCACAGTTGTTAAGTTACAAGTCTGGGCACACCTCTGATCTCCTGAAGCAGATTCTCTGACAATGGGTCCAATAAAATGAACTTAACAAGATCACGAAAAAATTACTATAATACTCACTTTTGGAGTAGCTTTTCACTCTTAAAAATATGAAAGGATAGAAAGAGAAGTGAAAAAAATGGAACATATAAAAGGAATTTAAAAAATGAGATGCAGTAAGTCTAAATTAACTAATGAATGTACCTCCCCAACAAAACAGAAAATACAAGTCCTTAACTACAATTGTTTTCCTTATAAAAAACACAATTAAGCAAAATATGCCCTAAGAAGAAAAGCAAGCATATATTAGGACAGTGAATTTCAAAAGACTAAATAATTGATTTTTTTTCCTGTGGCTTTTCAAAACAAAGTAAGTCCTGGTCCCTTTTCCAGAGACAATAATTTAGTTGGCCTTGGCCTGGGGTGTAACCTAGGCTTCCCATATTGTTTTTATTTCAAATTCCTAGTTGATTCTAATGAGTCATCAAAATTTGGGGCCAAGACTGTAGAAAAGGCAAACACCAATCAAAAGAAAGTTGGTAGAATTGTAAGAAGAAATGAAGCCATATGAAGCTAGAAAAGTTATAAACCTTTATCCACTAAATAATTAGTATTAAAATAGAGCTGTTAGAGATAAAAAGATAAATTGGCAAGAACATGAATTTAGATGGAAACATTAACTTGATATTCTTCATATACCATATACATAGATTAAATAAGGAAAAATAAATGAAATGTAGTTTTATATTTATAATAAGAATAAGAATAGAGTACTGTCCAATATTCAATATTAATTGCACAGATACACAGCTATTCTGAGAAGTAAGAGAACATGATTTAATAGTAAATAACATTATTATTATAAAATAGGCACAATAAATTAAGCTTAAATAAATAAAAAGATGTTCTGGCACCATTCTCTGACAAGTGGGTAAAGTTGAAAATGAAATTAAAAATGAATAGAAAATAAACAATTTTTGTAAATATCTTCTATTCTGAAGCAAAACCAAAGCTATAATGATCACACTTGGTATAAGCCATAAATGAAAATGATTTTCAACTCATGAAGTTCTGATGCAAATTGGAGGAAGAGCATTTGAGGATAAGTTGGTTGAAAAAAAAGAAGGATATGAGTGGATGATTCCAAATTCAGCACATGGCTTGCCCCTTCCTAAGAGCTTTAACTTTAATTAATTGAAGGACATAAGACATCCTACGCTTTCTTACTATCTAAGAGGTGCTTTGAGAACCCTAAGATTACTGTATTTTTCCATATCCTTGTAGACATACCATTTCCTCATCGAAGTCAGGAATAAAATTCTGATAACATCATGTCTCAAATGATTGTAAGGTAATTCACTTCCCCTGGAAGAGCCTATGGGGCATTTACTTTGGAAGTTGTGGTAGTTCATTGGCTAATACTGGAAAGGACAGAAATTGAGGTGGTTTCAGATTAGGGAAGAAATGCTGCCTCTTTTTGATTATTAAGTATATTTAGTTTAGATAAATGTTTATTTGGTATTAACTATCTTTTATTTTCACAACATTGTATTAGGAACTAGGGTTAAACAGATGTGTTGCCTTGAAGGAATCGCTGTCAAGCAAACAACAGGAACACTGAACAACTTAATGAACATCATTAAAAAGGAATCTGGTATTATCCAAGGGCAAACATCCTTCCTAAAAGTAAGATCAACAGACAATAAAGCCAAAAAAAATTGATAGTGTAATAAAATACATATCTTTTAACAGATGAATATAATTTTAAAAGCACCATAGTGGTTACAATAGCCCTCTCTTGTTGAAATTTACTGATTTATAATTTTATCTTTCCAAGTGAAACTTATGAATGGATTTTGTTCATTTGAAAATAATATATTGCTGAGATATTTAAAAACTATATTATAAGAACCACTATGACATATTTAAAAATGTTATTTTAATACCTTGTCAGATTCTGAGGAATATCCTAACTCTTAGTAAAAGAATATCATACTGGCACACAAACACACACAAAGAAACAGACCCTAGATTTTATAAGACATTAATATTCCAAAGAGTTGGCATGTTTCTAGAGAAAAATTATTCAATAAATTACTTATTGGATAACACTTTGGAAAATGTTAAAATGTTTTTGTGCTTCACAATGTCCATCAAAATAAATCACAAATAGATTTAGTTGTATTTGAATGTAATGTAGTAGATACGGATCCAACTGTACTTGTGAACAAATGTTGAGCCAGTCATCTGCAAATATTATTGATTAGTCTATCTTTCCCTATTGATTTGATAGTCCATATTTATCATATATTAAGTTAAAAAAAGTTTAAGTATTATTAAAATATAAGGTTATTACTTTATTTGAAATATATTCATGGATATGATTTTTGCTATGTGGATAAAGCCATCCTTACTAAGAGATGAAAGAATGAGCCAAAAACTAAAGCAGAAAAAGAATAAAAAGAAAGAGAGACCAAGTGGCAACTCAAACCTACATCCTAGTTCTTAATTCCAGTGATTTTTAAGATATAGGTATATTTCTGCCTTTGGGTATCATGAGATACTTGTGTCTAGTTAATAAATTCTCCTTTCCTGCCTAAATTTGACTTGGATTTTTATTATAACTAAATATGTACTACCTGATATAAATCACAAAGTGACATTCTAATTAAATAATGTGCATAAATTGCCTGGACAAGTACTACTTTTACCAAGGCTCAATAAATGAAGAATAAATACTCTGTATGTGTTCATCAGTTTTAAAACTGTCACGTAATGTCTTTCCTTAAATACATAATTCTTATGTAAAATTACAGTAACGTTGAACTGTTCAGTGATTTGTTTATTTCTTAATAATTGCCTCCAATAGAGAATTCAAACTTGTGATATGAATCTTAATTGATACCATATACTATGTCAAATTATAGACAAATATTTAAGGCAATACCATTTTTCTGTTAGCAAGTCTCTTGTTTGCTAAGAGGAAATGGACAACAGTTCAAGTGTCATATTAAAGAAAATTTCTTAATATATACAGTGATTTCCAAATGAACCCTATTTTCAGTATCTTCAAGTACATTATAAAAATTAGAAGTCAATAAATAACTTCAATTCTCTGTTTTAAAAATTTCTTACCATGACTACATGATGCATAAAGTTTCAATATAACTGACAACTTAATATATTTAAAATACTGAGAATAAAATAATTATATTAAAATCAATAATAACCATTGAAATATTTTAGCCTGGTGGGGGAATTATGACTACACATTTTCATATTTAAGTGTTTACCTTTAATATCAAATAATGGAATTCTCTCATTTCATTCAAGAATCTGTTAATAATTAAAGATTATAAACATTGGGAAACATTCCCTAAAAACTAATGGGTCATCCTATGATGTGTTCTGAGTTTTTGATAAAGGAAAGAAATGGAATCATTGCCCTACATAAACAAAGAGATTGCACGAATACTAAAACCAACTTAACAAAATTGTTTATAATATGAAGAACTCATTTGAACAAAATATTTTTCATTAAATTAGTTATAGCTGACATTAAATCATGAAAACTTGTCATTACTGTTTAACAAGTAATTTAAAATTGCCATTGTTTGCACCTTGTTTTATTTTATTTCTATCTTATCAATGAGCATATTATGAAGAAATGTTAAATTAAAATGTTTAAGTAAATGCTGCAAATGTTGCAAAAGTGTTATTTTCAGTGCATATGCATCAAGTTATGTGCATGTTATACATGTGTGATGTATACTAAGACACAATGAAGAGAAACTTACGAGAACATGTGGAAAATATAAAATTTAATTTTTATAATCAAGAGTTTTTTGAAAGTGAACAATAATTACTTTTAAATAAAGGACTAATTCAACTTTTATCAGTTCTTTTAAAGATTAGCAAGGATTTAGCTCATGAATTACTTATTCCTAAAAAGGAAGTGTAGGTCGTGATCAGAAACTATAATGTTATATAGTGTGTATATACACAGACACTCATATACACATATTTAGAAATACATGTCTATAATATATATGTATTTATGTAGACATATATTTTATACACACACACCAACAACTTTAAACAGAAAATAATTTTAAACCATTTTGTAACACTCACTGTGGTATATATTCATATCCTTTAGTCAATGCCAAACAATAAAATTTGCCATTTTTACCATGACAGCCTGTTATATCTGTTACTTTCTTTAGGATCTATATGCATTCTTATCATGAATCATTTCTATTGAATGAACAAACTGATTAAACATACATTACAGACAACTTCCAATTGCTGTGTGGTTTTAAAATCATCTTTTGCTAAAATAGCAGAAATCTTCTTTTTAAGTTGGCATAAAAGTGAAAAAGAAATGGTGTTGAACAGAAAAATCAGGGAGAATAATATCCTAAAGCAGGGATCTTAAATGCCAAGTGCCCTTTCTCAGCCTCAACCATTCATTCTGAAAATTGCCTATCAAAAAGCTTAGAAGGAGCAGTTTAATTACTGTTTTTTTGATGTATGTAACATATTTTCACTAGCAGGCCTATGCATTTACTTAAGGCCAAATGTTGTACAACAAAACTGTCCTTTAAGGTACTTCTTTCTACCATTTTTTCCCACTTGGCCTATGCAGTGATTAAAAAAAAAAACCATTGTCTTTTCTGGAGAGATCTTAAAATAAGCCCTTAAGTCCTTCTAGAATAATACAACCCAGGAACAAAATTAAGAGAAGAGCCTAAGTTACTTTTAAACACTGACTTAATTTAAATATGTAAGTGTATCTACATATTATGCTTTTATCTATACATTTATGGTCTCTGAGTATTTTCTACATTGTGTCTATATCAATATGGATATTTACTTCTGCCTTTTACAGATAGTATCTGTATAGATAGTTCTATATCTTTAGGTTTAGCCAGACCTTATTTATGTGATGAATAAAGAAGTCAAGGACCAACTTCCCTTAGTGGATAGCTCAAGGGTTCATTCACAGTGCAGAGCATAGTGCATATCCCTGACGCTTAGTAGGAACTCAAAAATAATAATTAAATAAATGGTCTGCACCTTTTAATTCTGTATCTTAATAAGAATCAAAGCACACATCTCATATTCTAATTATCTATCTTGGTTTTAATGAAATAGTAGGTGAAGAAACTATGTGTATATCCTGCATTTATCAGCCCTTTTCCAGTTATAAATAGCAAGTCATACAATGCTTTTGAAGAATTAAAAATCCCTTTGAGAACTGTCAATATGTCACTAGTACATTAAGTTATGAAATTTATTTAAAAAATAAGATAGCAAGTAAATAATTAGATATCCAAATATGCACCTATATAACATCTATATTATGACTAAAAAACAAAAACAAAACTATAGCAATAAAACCAGGAACTTTAAATAAACCTGGTAAAATTTACTGTCTACACACAAATGTAAGGTACTAGGGCAAATCTAGCCTACATAACTATTTCTGCATTTTAAAAAAATCTTAATATGTTCTTCTGTCATATACAGCTACAAGCAAAATATTCTTTAATGACCTCATTTCTGGTAAAATTTGTCACAAAAGGGTATTAACTATCAATCTTCCTCACCCATTTCATAAGGTTTATATGAAAGGTAATTTCAGAAAAGGACATAAACAGAAAACTCCAATAAACAAGAATAGTTCAGAGAATATTATATTAAAACAAACAAAAAATAACCCCCCTCTTTTATTAATCTACATAATCCCTCTTTGGTTTAAAAGGATTTTAACTAGCTCTAAATATATAGGCTCTCTGAGTTCTGAAAGGCTTAAAGCTTTCTTCCAAGCAAGCAAAGTGGATTAAAATCAACCTTTGTGTTTTACAATTTGCATTTAACTGAACTATACTGTGAATTTTACTAAAGCCTTAAGAGTTTTCTTCCCCAATAGCTGGCATCTTTCTAGGATAAAATCATGAGATTCTCTTTCCTTTGATATATTTCAACTTGCAAATACATTACATGAACAAATTCCTTGCCAGTTAGTTTCTCCTCTCCCAACCCACACACGCCCCCTAAAGCATTTCTTTGCATTCAGACATTTTATACATAGCTCTTTATTTTTGTGGTGAAGATTATCACTTAAGGACAAAAAATAGATTCTCTGAGAAGATGCTGAAGGGGAATAAATAGATCTTAATGCGGTGTCAGTGAGATGTTAAAATAGGTCAAGGCCATGATGAATTTTTCCTTTTTTTTCTCAGTATTTTCTCTAAGTTTCCAGTAGCCAATGTGGACAAAATGAAACCCAGCCCTCCGTTGTATTGTCCACCCTGCTGACTTGCTCTGACATTTACAAGATGTATAGCTCTTTTTTGAAACAGAATCAAGATAAATTTTCTTTGATTTATGAAAGAAAACAAAATATGCATGAATTTATGTTGTGTAACGACTAAAATTTTTATCACTTATATAAAAATATTGGATATATGTGTATAGAAATAAAAAAATAAAGGAACAGGTAGCACACTTTCACCTTTAGCTGTTGGGGCTATAACCTTATATGAACTAAGTCACATAGTAAATATGGATGATTAAGAGGTAAAACTTCAATAGGATGGAAAAATAGGAAGGAAGGAAGGAAAGGGTAAAAAAGAAAGCTGAATTCATAAATAATAATGAAGGGAGAGCTGTAAGACACACTTATTAGGCAATGTTTGTCTGAACAAAGTGGGAAGATGATTGTATATAAGTTTTGGAAGTATGAAATGTAAAGATTTCAAAAGTGTGTAAAGTGAAGTGATGCTTTATGATTGGCCGACTTTCATGCCTTCAGAAGCATGAGCTTGTAATTGCTTGGCTGGCCCTCAGAAGCCTGGATACAGAAGCTGAATTGTCATGGATCATTTAGAACTACTTCTCACAGTTCCGGTGGTTAGATGTCACTAGGGCAGAAGAACAATCGGTCCTTTCCTGTCAGGTTGGAAGCTTTTGATCCTCAGCCCACTTCTTTTGTCCTTCTTAGCCAAAGCTGCAGGAGATATTATCAGGGCATGTCCAGAACCTCACCAGTGTTGCTGACAGAAGATGAAGGTTTCATTTCTGAAGGTCTGATTTTCAGGTTTAACGTTGATCAGTATGATTGCATACTGTTTTTGTCTTTGAATAATTTATTGAATCATGTAGGGATAATGGCTGCACAAAAAGCATCATGTCTCTGGATAACACATCAAATGAATGTGAGACATGCAAGAACAACAAAATATTCTAAGATTTTTCAGGCTTGATCAAGAGAACTAGTTCCAATGACTCCCTACAACTATCTTTTCTTTAAATGAGATATAGTTTTTTCAGCTGCCTTACATTACTACAGATACAGAGTTCCCATACTAATTGTGGTTCATTCGGGTCCATGAAGTCTAGTACTAAAGCAGACTTCTTGCTGGTTGGCCGAAAGCAAATCAAAGACTGTTTTTTCATCCATAATAACATATAGGATTATAAGTATTACTTTCAGAACATTTAAGGAATTAAATTGATGGGTCATGCCCCCAGGAAATAAGTTATACTATTTATTTTATTAAATAAAGTAAGAAACACTTTTTGTGTGTGTGTTGTTTACCCCTATGGGTAAGGATCACCATCCTCAGGAGCCTTTTCTAAATATTATTACTTGTTATCACCAAAAAAGAGTTGTATTCCTCCCATCTCCTCAAGAGAACTGTTGTCTGAAAAAGTTGGAAAGTCACATACTTACAATTGTTTAACTCTTCATCCCACAGAAAAATAAGCCTTGCTCTTGCTCCTAGCTTAAATGAAAAAAAAAAAGTGATTCCCAGAGAAGAAAAAGTAGGGAATGCACACAAATGTAACCAATTTACTGAGGTCACAGGTATATTGTATATTGTCTCTGGGAGTTGCCTTGGAAAACAATCAGTACTGCACCCTAAGAATATTTATCCTAAGAGTGTTTCATACCCTTGAAGAGTCTCAACATTCTGTTTCCAGAGAGAAAGATAAGTGAACATAGTGATTTAAGAGTCAGGCATGAAAGACTTATTTGTAAGGAATAGTCTGTAAGTGAGGTTTAGAGAGAAGAAATAGTTTACATTGTAAGCAAAACAAACGCTTCCAACATAAGTTTATTGGATGGATTCAAGTAAAGCTTAGTAGAGAATGTATTTGCACACAAACTTCTCTCTCCTAAGAAAAGCATGGATTAGTTTGAAACAGAGCACCAGCCAAACCTACACATGAAATTGCTGGAGTTACAGGTCCATCAAAATTCCAGTCAAACATGTATGACATTACAGACCAGTCAAACATGTATGACAAAAAGTAAACCAGATTCAGCTCAGAGATTTAGAGATCCAGAAAGAGCATCACTTCCTTCCCTATAATAAGAAAAATCCTGGGAAAACTGTAGATAAATGACATCCGTAGATGCAGAAAATGGAGATCATAGGACAAAGAACAGCAAAAACAGAAAGGTAGACATGTACAGAGAAAAATAGGAATGAACATTCACTTACCAGGCACAGGCACTACTAAATAACCATATATTTCAATGCAAGATCAAGCTAGAATACTTTCACAGTTTCAAAAAGTCTGAGGCTTGCCTAGCATGAAAGGGTAAAACTCCTGAGATCTGTAGGAGGGACTGCAGCCTCTTACACACTTTTTCTCCAGGAACCCTACAAGTAGCTTATAGAGAATATTGAAGAGCATCCTGAGAAAGTTTTCCCTAAGATGCTGCAGGGAAGAATTCTTACCTCTGTAAAAACTCTCCATGTCTTTTCTCAGGAACAAAAGTCTTAATCTACAGAGGCTAAGCTGAGTAGCAGAAGGAGAAAAGGCAGAAAGAGTGTTAAGGCCACAGCACAGACACCCATGTTCACAGAGGCTAAGACAGAGACTTAGAGCAGCCAGCTACATCCTACCCCAATGCCTATCATATTCCCAAATCCAGTAAAACTGACAGTGGCATGATGGTTAGGAGGTGTATGAAATAGCTCTGGGAAGCAAAGCAAGGAAAGACTCAAGAAAAAACAAAGGCAAACACAAGATATTGTTAGAATAATCTGAAGCTCACGAAGCACCATAACAACAAAATAACTCAAAAGTAGTCCACTTCTTGACTATTTTAACATAAGAGTACACACTAAATCTTAGCAGAAGGCATCAGAAGGAATCAGTAAAACATTAATTGTTTGACTTGGGTTTTCAATTATTTACTCCTGAATTTATTCTTTCTGATACCCTGAAGCTATACCAACATTAATATTAAGATCGAAATTGCCCCTAAAGCCAACACCCAAATAACTGAATTCTGCTTTTCTCTCATTTTAAAGTTCTGTACTAAACTGGATTAATAGGTTCACAGAGAATTTCTTCAAATTACTTTCCAGAATTGCTTTATCTTCTAATCTAGTTAGTCTCACATATGTATTAAACTTTGTCATATAAATAGAATAGTTTCCTAGTTTCTAGCAGTGAGTCATATTTTTATATCTCTTAATCATTCTAACAGATATCTGGAACATAGGAAGAACTAAATAGGCTTTTTTTCAATCATCTGCAAGAACCATAAATCCAGAATAATATTCTTCTATAAAATTAACATCACTCATTTTGATTTTCGTATGTTTCTCATTTCTTCTCAGAGATCGACTTTTGGACAGGCTTTCAGATAAGATACAAACTGTAGCTGCTCCTCTTGATGTCCTTTGGGGTGTTGCTTCCTATTGCATTTGATTAAACTTATTTTTGTTCTCCGCTTGACCCCTAGGCTAGCCCAGCCTTATCAGGTCAGGTCCATGTGCAGATCCCTGTAGCACATGGCCCTGGCAGCCCTGTTTTCTAGGGATGGGGTGGGGGCATGTCTCAGTCAGGACTGTAGAGAGAACTCTACCCTGGTGCTCTGGCTCACTGCACACCGAACCCTGCTGCTGTGGGGCAGGCTTTGCTCAGTCTCGGGGCAAATGAGGCAACCTGCGCTGCCTCTTGTCAGTAGTTTCAGAGTCAGGGAACCTGGGGTCTGGGTAGCTTTCTAGTTTTGGGGGGTGGGGTCCTACCATACCCTTCTGCTCTCTTCTTCCTCCACTTCTAGGATCCCTGTTCAGCATACCTTCCTCTCCCCCCTTTTCGGATTTCTCCTTTGGTTGTGTCTTGCCTTATTTCCAGTGTTTATAGTTATGCTTAGCAGAAGGAGCAGGGAGAAAGGGATTATGTTCCCTTGCATTGACTGAAATAAAGTGACAAAGGTTTGTTTTGGAGATTCTAAGTCGTTTTTTCTAAGGAGTTTGAAAAAATAATTTACCTTCTTTTAGCTAGAACTTATTGCTTATTTTTATTTTGCTGTAACCACTGTTTATCACAGAAGTTATTAGATTTCTGGGAGTTAGTTCACCTACTCTTATTTTTCTTTCTCCAACTGAATGCTATACTGTAGAGAGGAAACATTGCAGGGCCACAGCCAAACTGAATATTCCTTATTCCTTTCCATTTTTTTTCTAATAATGCATTAGCGCAGTACTCCAATTCAGAAGAAATATGAACTCAAGAGTAACTCTAATTTGCTGGCTCTCTAGTTGGCTGGAAAGTCAAAATACCTTCTTTTAGCACCTTTGGAAAGATGAGTAGCTTCAATTAATTGTTATACGGGGATAGATTTTTGAAATGATTCTTACTTTTTTTTTCCCTCAGGTTCCATTATATAGGTAGGATATTTGCAATGAGCAAAAAAGCCTGTTCCATGATATTTCTGAGAAGCTGACCTAATTTGTATTCATATCATAGCATGCCTTTACTTACAATTGGCCTATACAATTGTGTTCTCCTGTAAGGAAGGCAACAGAAATTGTCATTTAGCTAACAGTCACATTGAAATTTTCCCTATCTGAAATATTTCTACTTTCCAATCTTTGAAATCTCTGTTCAAAAGCAAAACATTTTATGGTGTTACTCTGCTTTTTAAACAAAGAGAATTTTGCACACTATAATCATCATTTTCCTCTCAATTGACCATAGCTAAACTTTTAAGCTAATTCTTGTTTAACTCTCAAATAAGAAATTTCAGTTTTCACTTAAAAAAGTTCTTCCAGGGAATGAATGTGATCTAATTCTGTATTGGCAGACAGTGACTGAGTTTTTATTGGTGATACAATTGATTATTTTAGTACCCAGAACAGCCATAGAAATAGGGTGATGAGCTGGAGAGAAGCTTGTAAATACTTGGAGTGATAATTTAACAGTGCTGGCTGTAAAAGCAGGTGGTTTTCTAATATACCTATAGATATACTGAATCAGTTTAATCTACATTAACTAATATAATAGTCCCCTAAGAAAAAAAAAAGTTAAATAGAACACTATTAACTCCAGGTGGAAACTCCCAGGGCAAAATACCTTTGCACCTGAAATCAGTCAAAAGGAGAAATAAAGGGAGAGAAACCGGTTTATTGATTACAAGCAGTTGTCCACTTCTGCTCCCTTGTGTCTCTTGTGACCCAGCTACAAAAAAAGGATCCTACCCAATCTCTTGGGTCCAGATTTGCCCTCGCTCGCTCCCCCTTGTAATTACTTATTCATATGGAGATGGACTATTTCTCTCCATCCCTTGGAAACATCTACTGATATGGAGATGCACTAAGGCCAGGCGAGAGATTCTTGAAACATTGCAATTTTACCCACAAACACCTAAATCAAAAGTTTGCTGTATTATTTTCAAAGATAGATTATGTGATGCTTTTAACCCAGTTTGACTGGCTTTAGACTCACATGGATTATTGTTAAACTATGAAAAATGTGCATTTTACATTGGATTTAACTGGAAGTAGAATATAAATTGGATCTTATTTCAAAACCAATATATCAATTGCTGAGCTCTCTACCATGTCGATTTGTCTCAGACATTTAAAAAATGTGTCCTCATTGGTAAGTGTCCAGATTAAGAAATGCATCCTCTTTGTTTTTGTGGAATACAAATCGTTCAACTGAGCATGACTTCTAATACCTGACAGTATTAGGATTTAAATATGTATATTTTAGGGTTAAATTTAAGGCTTGCTGAAAGCTTCAAATAAATGTGAAAGTTAAAATATAATACATTATTTCCAGGATATTATTCATGACAGGAAGATCCAGTAAGAAGTCACACTCTACAGATAATTTTTTTCTGATAGTTTATAGAGGGCCTACAATGTACTACCACACAATTTATAGTCCTGGAAGAATAGACAGTAAGGGGCCTGATATAGAAAAACACATTATGAACTATAATTACATTCTTTTGGTAAGGTTATGAATTAAGAGTGATATAAAAACAAGCTTGCTTATGAAGACAGTAAGTATTCTAATACCATAGCTATATTGCCTATCTCCTTAGGGGGAAAAAAAGGCATAGAAAGGATAGAAAAATAACCGAATAAGAGGGTTTTTTTTGTGTGTGTTTTGTTTTTTAAGAAACTACTCTGTGCTGGACACATAGTCTCATGTAAACATGTTGAAAACTTTGCTAAGCACATCAGAAGAGAACAAAACAAAACAGTGCTTCAGTGATTTTTTTGCTATTATTAATATAAAATTACATGAGCAACATTATGATTACTAGACTCCCGCTTTATCAAGTCCCCACCATACATGCCTTTACAGTCACTGTTCATCAGCATAGAAGGATGTTATAGAATCCCTACTTGTCTTCTCTGTGTTATACTGCGTTCCCCATATCCCCCACCCCATGCCCACACCCGCTACATTATATGTGCTAATTGTGATAGCCCTTTTTCCCCGTAATCCCTCCCTTCCCAACCATCCTCCCCAGCCTCTTTCCCTTTGGTAACTGTTAGACAATTCTTGGGTTCTGTGAGTCTGCTGCTGTTTTGTTCCTTCAGTTTTTTCTTTGTTCTTATACTCCACATATGAGTGAAATCATTTGGTACTTGTCTTTCTCCACCTGGCTTATTTCATTGAGCATAATACCCTCTAGCTCCATCCATCTTGTTGCAAAAGGTAGGATTTGATTTCTTCTTATGGCTGAATAATATTCCATTGTGTATATATACCACATCTTCTTTATCCATTCATCTACTGATGACACTTAGGTGGCTTCCATTTCTTGGCTATTGTAAATAGTGCTGTGATAAACATAGGGGTGCATATGTCTTTTTCAAACTGGGCTGCTGTAGTCTTAGGGTAAATTCCTAGGAGTGGAATTCCTGGGTCAAATGGTATTTCTATTTTGAGTTTTTTGAGGAACATCCATACTGCTTTCAACAATGACTGCAGTAATTTACATTTCCACCAGCAGTGTAGGAGGGTTCCCTTTTCTCAACATCCTCGCCAACATTTGTTGTTGTTTGTCTTTTGGATGGCGGCCATCCTAACTGGTGTGAGGCGATATCTCATTGTGGTTTTAATTTGCATTTCTCTGATGACTAGTGATGTGGGGCATCTTTTCATGTGCCTGTTGGCCATCTGAATTTCTTCTTTGGAGATGTGTCTGTTCAGCTCCTCTGCCCATTTTTTAATTGGATTATTTGTTTTTTGTTTTTTGAGGTGCGTGAGCTCTTTATATATTTTGGATGTCAACCCTTGTCAGATATGTCATTTATGAATATATTCTCCCATACTGTAGGAAGCCTTTTTGTTCTGCTGATGGTATCCCTTGCTGTACAGAAGCTTTGCAGCTTGATATAGTCCCATTCGGTCATTGTTGCTTTTGTTTCGCTTGCCTGGGGAGATATGTTCATGAAGAAGTTGCTCATGTTTATGTCCAAGACATTTTTGCCTATGTTTTTTCTAAGACTTTTATGGTTTCATGACTTACATTCAAGTCTTGATCCACCTTGAGTTTACCTTTGTGTATGGGGCTAGACAGTAGTCCAGTTTCATTCTCTTACATGTAGCTGTCCAGTTTTTCCAACACCAGCTGCTGAAGAGGCTGTCATCTCCCCATTGTATATCCAAGGCACTTTATCAAATATTAATTGACTGTATATGTTTGGGTTAATGTTTGGATTTTCTATTCTGTTCCACTGGTCTGTGGATCTGTTTTTGTGCCAATACCAAATTGTCTTGATTACTGTGGCTTTGTAGAAGAGCTTGAAGTCAGGGAGCATAATTCCCCCTGTTTTATTCCTCCTTCTCAGGATTGCTTTGGCTATTCGGGGTCTTTTGTAGGTTCCATATGAATTTTAGAATTATTTGTTCCAGTTCATTGAAGAAAGCTGTTGGTAGTTTGATAGGGATTGCATTGAATCTGTAGATTGCTTTAGGTAGTATAGCCATTTTGACAATATTTATTCTTCCTAGCCAAGAGCATGGGATGCATTTCCATTTGTTAGTGTCCTCTTTAATTTCTCTTAGGAGTGTCTTGTAGTTTTCAGAGTACAGGTCTTTCACTTCCTTCGTTAGGTTTATTCCTAGGTATTTTATTCTTTTTGATGCAATTGTGAATGGAATTGTTTTTCTGATTTCTCTTTCTGTTAGTTCATCATTAGTGTATAGGAAAGCAACAGATTTCTGTGTGTTAATTTTGTATCCTGCAACTTTGCTGAATTCAGATATTAGTTCTAGTAGTTTGGGAATGGAATCTTTGGCGTTTTTTATGTACAGTATCATGTCATCTGCAAATAGTGACAATTTCACTTCTTCTTTACCAGTCTGGATGCCTTGTATGTCTTTGTTTTGTCTGATTGCTGTGGCTAGGACCTCCAGTACTATGTTGAATAACAGTGGAGAGAGTGGGCATCCATCTCTTGTTCCTGATCATAGATGAAAAGGTTTCAGCGTCTCGCCATTAAGTATGATGTTAGCTGTGGGTTTGTCATATATAGCCTTTATGATGTTGAGGTACTTGCCGTCTATACCCATTTTGTTGAGAGTGTTAATCAGGAATGGATGCTGAATTTTGTCAAATGCTTTTTCAGCATCTATGGAGATGATCATGTGGTTTTTGTTCTTTTTTTGTTGATGTGGTGGATGATGTTGATGGATTTTCGAATGTTGTACCATCCTTGCATCCCTGGGATGAATCCCACTTGATCATGGTATATGATCCTCTTGATGTATTTTTGAATTCGGTTTGCTAATATTTTGTTGAGTATTTTTCCATCTATGTTCATCAGGGATATTGGTCTGTAATTTTCTTTTTTGGTGAGGTCTTTTCCAGGTTTTGGTATTAGAGTGATGCTGGCTTCATAGAATGAGTTTGGAAGTATTCCCTCCTCTTCTATTTTTTGGAAAACTTTAAGGAGAATCGGTGTTATTTCTTTTCTATATGTCTGGTAGAATTCAGAGGTGAATCCATCAGGCCCAGGGGTTTGGTTCTTGGGTAGTTTTTTGATTACCAATTCGATTTCGTCGCTGGTGATTGGTCTGTTTAGTTTTTCTGTTTCTTGCTTGGTCAGTCTTGGAAGGATGTATTTTTCTAAGAAGTTGTCCATTTCTTCTATGTTTTCCAACTTGTTAGCATATAGATTCTCATAATATTCTCTTATGATTCCTTGTATTTCTGTGGGGTCCGTCGAGATTTTTCCTTTCTCATTTCTGATTGTGTTTATGTGTGTAGATTCTCTTTTTCTTTTAATGAGTCTGGCTAGGGGTTTATCTATTTTGTTTATTTTTTCAAAGAACCAGCTCTTGGTTTATTGATTTTTTTCTATTGTTTTATTCTTCTCAATTTTATTTATTTCTTCTCTGATCTTTATTATGTCCCTCCTTCTGGTGACTTTGGGCCTCATTTGTTCTTCTTTTTCCAATTTCAGTAATTGTGTCTTTAGACTATTCATTTCGGAATGTTCTTCTTTCTTTAAATAGCCCTGGATTGCAATATACTTTCCTCTTAGAACTGGCTTTGCTGCGTCCCACAGAAGTTGTGGCTTTGTGTTGTTGTTGTCAGTAGTCTCCATATATTCTTTGATTTCTAGTTTGATTTGGTCGTTAACCCATTGATTAATTAGGAGAGTGTTTTTAAGTCTCCATGTATTTGTGAGCCTTTTTGATTTCTTTCTAAAATTTATTTCTAGTTTTATACCTTGGTGATCTGAGATGCTGGTTGGTAGGATTTCAATATTTTTGAAGTTATTGAGGTTCTTTTTGTGTCCTAGTATGTGGTCTATTCTGGAAAATGTTCCATGTGCACTAGAGAAGAATGTATATCCTCTTGCTTTTGGGTGTAGAGTTCTGTAGATGTCTGTTAGGTCCATCTGTTCTAGTGTGTTGTTCAGTGCCTCTGTGTCTTTACTTATTTTCTGTCTGGTTGTTCTGTCCTCTGGAGTGAGTGGTGTTTTGAAGTCTCCTAAGATGAATGCATTGCTGTCTATTTCCTCCTTCAATTCTGTTAGTATTTGTCTCACATGTGCTGGCGCTCCTGTGTTGGGTGCATATATATTTATAATGGTTATATCTTCTTGTTGACTGACCCCTTTATCATTATGTAATGTCCTTCTTTATCTCTTGCTACTTTCTTCGTTTTGAAGTCTATTTTGTCTGATACAAGTACTGTAACACCTGCTTTTTTCTCTTTGTTGTTTGCATGAAATATCTTTTTCCATCCCTTCACTTTTAGTCTGTGTATATCTTTGGATTTGAGGTTTCTTGTAGACAGCATATAGATGGGTCTTGCTTTTTTATCCATTCTGTTACTCTGTGTCTTTTGATTGGTGCATTCAGTCCATTTACATTTAGGGTGATTATTGGTAGATATGTACTTACTGCCATTGCTGGCTTTAGATTCGTGGTCACCAAGGGTTCAAGGGTTGCTTCTTTACTATCTAACAATCTAAGTTAACGTTCTTGTAAGTTATTGTAAACAGAGTCTGATGTTTCTTTCTTTCTCTCCCTTCTTATTCCTCCTCCTCCATTATTTCTATAATAGGTGTTTTATTCTTTGCCTTTAGTTAGTATTTGGATGGTCTGCTTTCTTTGCTATGATTTTATTTTCTCTGGTGACATCTTTTTAGCCTTAGGTGTGCTTCCATCTAGAGCAGTCCATTTAAGATATCCTGTAGTGGTGGTTTATGAGAGGCAAACTCTCTCAACTTTCGTTTGTCTGGAAATTGTTTAATCCCTCCATCATATTTAAATGATAATCGTGCTGGATACAATATTCTTGGTTCGAGGCCCTTCTGTTTCATTACGTTAAATATATCATGCCATTCTCTTCTGGCCTGTAAGGTTTCTGTTGAGAAGTCTGATGATAGTCTGATGGGTTTTCCTTTGTAGGTGATCTTTTTCTCTCTCTAGCTGCCTTTAATACCCTGTCTTTATCTTTGATCTTTGCCATCTTAATTATTATGTGTCTTGGTGTTGTCTTCCTTGGGTCCCTTGTGTTGGGAGATCTATGAGCTTCGGTGGACTGTGAGACTACTTCCTCCCCCAGCGAGGGAAAGTTTTCAGCAATTTTTTCTTCAAAGACATTTCTATCCCTTTTTCTCTCTCTTCTTCCTCTGGTACTCCTATAATGCGAATATTGTTCCGTTTGGATTGCTCACACAGTTCTCTTAATATTCTTTCATTCCTAGAAATCCTTTTATCTCTCTCTGCCTCAGCTGCTCTGTACTCCTGTTCTCTGATATCTATTCCATTAACAGTCTCTTGCATCTCATCCATTCTGCTGTTAAGCCTGTCGATCGCTGTCTGATTTCTGCATTGTCTTTCCTCAGTTCCCTCACTTCCTCCCTCAGGTCTTGCACATTTCTCTGTAGGTCCATTAGCATGGTTATGACTTTTATTCTGAATTCTTTTTCAGGAAGAGTGTGCATTTCCATCCCTTCAGACTCCCTCTCTGGGGTTGTCTGGTTGATTTTGGTCTGAACCATATTCCTCTGTCTTCTCAGGGCTATATAATTGGTCTCTGATAGTTGCCACGTATGTCATCTGGGCTCTTTAGGACTTTAAAAAGAGAAGAAAAAAAAAGAGAAAAAAAAGGAAAGAAAGAAAGAAAGAAAAAAAAGGAAAAAGAAAGAAAGAAAAAAAAGCCCACCAGATGTAGATTCTGTGGGAATGCTCTAGGTGGCACTATTGCCCCACTAATCCACAGCTGTGACTATGCCGCTCCACAGGGCCCTTTATCGCTCTGGCAGGGGTGGGAACGAATAGGAGGCTGTTGATCTCAGTGAGAAGTTTTAAGTATGGCTATGCTTCGTCAGTCGCCAGCTAAGGCGTCTGAAACTCCCCAGGACTCGCAGCCTGCTGGGCTGAGTGTGCTGGGGTGATCCGGCTCCTCCGTTGGGCTCCTGTCTCTTTAAGACCGCTGAAGAAAGCGCGCACTTTTCTTTTTCCTTCCCGGGAGCCGGCTGCAAGCACCCTGGTGTGTTCCCCGCTCAAATTCTGCCCCTCTGTCTCTCCAGTGTCCGCTGCACTGCTCAATGTGGGTCAACGCTCCCAGCGCAGATCACCGGCCCCGGCTACTTCGCAGGGTGTACCTCCACTCTGTCCCGGCTCTGAATCCTCTCGTCCTGCTGGTGCGCTGGGGTGGGGGAGTTTTCGGGTCTGGCGGGTCGCGGCTCCGTATCTTACCCGCCTCTTGGGGTGCCGAGTCATCTCGGGTGTAGCTGCACGCTGTGCACTTTCCTGTGTATTCTCGTCTCTCTCTTAGGAATAGATGTATTTTCTGTGTTTTCGTAGATAAAAATAGTGTTGGGAGGAGATTTCTGCCACCCTGCTCACACCGCCATCTTCCCGGAAGTCCAACAAGATGTTTTTAACTTTCTCTCACGCTCCGGACGTCCGCGCCGCATGGGCCTCTGCCGGTGACAGGCTCTCTTCCTTCTTTTTTCTGCTTGTTTGTTTTTGTTTCTGTTTGTTTGTTCTTGTTTTTTTTCTCTTTTAAGTCTGAAAGAGCCCAGCTGACATACGTGGGCACCTACCAGCAACCACCTCTATTGACATGAAAAGACAGAGGAATACGGTACAGACAAAAATCACCCAGACTCAGACAACACCTGACAGGGAATCTGAAGGGATAGAAATGCAGAATCTTCCTGAAAAACAATTCAGAATAAAAGTCATAACCATGCTGATGGATCTACAGAGAAATATGCAAGACCTGAGGGAGGAAGTGAGGGATGTCAGGAAAGACAATGCAGAAATGAGACAAGCCACCGACAGGCTCAGCAGCAGACTGGACGAGATGCAAGAAGAGACTGTTAATGGAATAGAAATCAGAGAACAGGGATACAGAGCAGCTGAGGCAGAGAGAAATAAAAGGATTTCTAGGAATGAAAGAATATTAAGAGAACTGTGTGAGCAATCCAAACGGAACAATATTCGCATTATAGGAATACAAGAGGAAGAAGAGAGAGAGAAAGGGATAGAAAGTGTCTTTGAAGAAATAATTGCTGAAAACTTCCCCATGCTGGGGAAGGAAATAGTCTGGCATTCCACGGAAGCCCACAGATCTCCTAACACAAGGGAACCAAGGACGACAACACCAAGACACATAATAATTAAGATGGCAAAGATCAAAGATAAAGACAGGGTATTAAAGGCAGCTAGAGAGAGAAAAAAGATCACCTACAAAGGAAAACCCATCAGACTGTCATCAGACTTCTCAACAGAAACCTTACAGGCCAGAAGAGAATGGCATGATATATTTAACGTTATAAAACAGAAGGGCCTCGAACCAAGAATATTGTATCCAGCACGATTATCATTTAAATATGATGGAGGGATTAAACAATTTCCAGATAAACGAAAGTTAAGAGAATTTGCCTCTCATAAACCACCACTACAGGATATCTTAAATGGACTGTTCTAGATGGAAGCACACCTAAGGCTAAAAAGATGTCACCAGAGAAAAAAAAAATCATAGCAAAGACACATAATAAGTAAAATGGCAAAGATCAAAGATAAAAACAGAGTATTAAAGGCAGCTAGAGAAAGAAAAAAGATCATCTTCAAAGGAAAACCCATCAGACTAACATCAGACTTCTCAACAGAAACCTTACAGGCTAGAAGAGAATGGCATGATATATTCAACGTAATGAAACAGAGGGGCCTTAAACCACGAATATTGTACCCAGCACGATTATCATTTAAATATGATGGAGGGATTAAACAATTTCCAGACAAGCAAAAGTTGAGAGAGTTTGTCTCTCATAAAGCACCACTGCAGGATATCTTAAACGGACTGCTCTAGAGGGAAGCACTCCTAAGGCTAAAAAGATGTCACCAGAGAAAATAAAGTAATAGCAAAGAAAGCAGACCATCCAAATACTAATTAAAGGCAAAGAATAAAACACCTATTATAGAAAGAATGGAGGAGGAAGAAAAAGAAGGCAGAGAAATAAAGAAACATCAGTCTGTGTTTACAACAACTTAACAAGAAAGTTAAGTTAGATTGTTAGATAGTAAAGAAGCAACCCTTGAACCTTTGGTAACCACAAATCTAAAGCCAGCAATGGCAATAAGTACATATCTATCAATAATCATCCTAAATGTAAATGGACTGAATGCAACAATCAACAGACACAGAGTAACAGAATGGATAAAAAAGTAAGACCCATCTATATGCTGCCTGCAAGAAACTCACCTCAAACGCAAATATATACACAGACTAAAAGTGAAGGGATGGAAAAAGATATTACATGCAAACAACAAGGAGAAAAAAGCAGGTGTTGCAGTACTTGTATCAGACAAAATAGAGTTCAAAACGAAGAAAGTAGCAAGAGATGAAGGAGGACATTACATAATGATAAAGTGGTCAATGCAACAAGATGATATAACCATTATAAATATATATGCACCCAACACAGGAGCGCCAGCATATGTGAAACAAACACTAACAGAATTAAAGGAGGAAATAGGCAGCAATGCATTCATTTTAGGTGAGTTCAACACACCACTTACTCCAAAGGACAGATCAACCAGACAGAGAATAAGTAAAGACATAGAGGCACTGAACAACACACTAGAACAGATGGACCTAACAGACATCTACAGAACTCTACACCCAAAAGCAACAGGATACACATTCTTCTCAAGTGCACATGGAATATTTTCCAGAATAGACCACATACTAGGCCACAAATAGAACCTCAGAAAAGTCGAAAATATTGAAATTCTACCAACCAACTTCTCAGAACATAAAGGTATAAAACTAGAATTAAATTTTAGAAAGAAAACAAAAAGGCTCACAAATACATGGAGACTTAACAACATTCTCCTAATTAATCAATAGGTTAATGACTAAATCAAAACAGAAATCAAAGAGTATATGGAGACAAATGACAACAACACAAAGCCACAACTTCTGTGGGATGCCGCAAAGGCAGTTCTAAGAGGAAAGTATATTGCAATCCAGGCCTATTTAAAGAAGGAAGAACATTCCCAAATGAATAGTCTAAAGACACAATTACTGAATTGGAAAAAGAACAAATGAGGCCCAAAGTCACCAGAAGGAGGGACATAATAAAGATCAGAGAAGAAATAAATAAAATTGAGAAGAATAAAACAATAGAAAAAATCAATGAAACCAAAGCTGGTTCTTTGAAAAAATAAACAAAATAGATAAACCCCTAGCCAGACTCATGAAGAGAAAAAGTGTATCTACACACATAAACAGAATCAGAAATGAGAAAGGAAAAATCACGACGGACCCCACAGAAATACAAAGAATTATAAGAGAATACTATGAGAATCTGTATGCTAGCAAGCTGGAAAACCTAGAAGAAATGGACAACTTCTTAGAAAAATACAACCTTCCAAGACTGACCAAACAAGAAACAGAAAAACCAAACAGACCAATCATCAGCAACAAAATTGAAGCGGAAATCAAAAAGCTACCCAAGAAAAAACCCTTGGACCAGACGGATTCACCTCTGAATTCTACCAGCCATATAGAGAAGAAATAACACCCATTTTCTTTTTAAGTTTTCCAAAAAATAGAAGAGGAGGGAATACTTCCACACTCATTCTATGAAGCCAGTATCACTGTAATACCAAAACCTGGCAAAGACCACACCAAAAAAGAAAACTACAGACCAATATCCCTGATGAATGTGGATGCAAAAATACTCAACAACATATTAGCAAACCAAATTCAAAAGTACATCAAGAAGATCATATACCATAATCAAGTGGGATTCATCCCTGGGATGCAAGGATGGTACAACATTCAAAATCCATCAACATCATCCACCACATCAATAAAAAGAACAAAAACCACATGATCATCTCCATACATGCAGAAAAAGCATTTGAAAAAATTCAGCATCCATTCATGATTAAAACTCTCAAGAAAATGGGTATAGAGGGCAAGTACCTCAACATCATAAAGGCCATATATGAGAAACCCACAGCTAACATCATACTTAACAGCGAGAAGCTGAAAGCTTTTCATTTAAGATCGGGAACATGACCCACTCTCTCCACTGTTATTCAACATAGTACTGGAGGTCCTAGCCACGGCAATCAGACAAAACAAAGACATACAAGGCTGACTCCTATCCCACCTATTATCTTATAGTCATCTCCAGTAGGACCCCAGCAGAGAGCCATCCAGTTGAGCCCAGACATGTAAGAGATTATAACAAATTGTTACTTCCTATCAGTAAGGAGGAATAAAACAGGGGGAATTACACTCCCTGACTTCAAGCTCTACTACAAAGCCACAGCAATCAAGACAATTTGGTATTGGCACAAAAACACACCCACAGACCAGTGGAATAGAATAGAAAATCCAAACATTAACCCAAACTTATACAGTCAATTAATATTTGATAAGGGAGCCTTGGATATACAATGGGGAGATGACGGCCTCTTCAGCAGCAGGTGTTGGAAAAACTGGACAGCTACATGTAAGAAGATAAAACTGGAGTATTGTCTAAGTCCATACTCAAAGGTAAACTCAAAGTGGATCAAAGACCTGAATGTAAGTCATGAAACCATAAAACTCTTAGAAAAAAATATAGGCAAAAATCTCTTGGACATAAACATGAGCAACTTCTTCATGAACATATCTCCCTGGGCGAGGGAAACAAAAGCAAAAATGAACAAGTGGGACTATATCAAGCTGAAAAGCTTCTGTACAGCAAAGGACACCATCAGTAGAATAAAAAGACATCCTACAGTATGGGAGAATATATTCATAAATGACATATCCAATAAGGGGTTGACATCCAAAATATATAAAGAACTCACGCACCTCAACAAACAAAAAGCAAATAATCCAATTAATATATGGGCAGAGGGCATGAATAGATACTTCTCCAAAGAAGAAATTCAGATGGCCTACAGGCACATGAATAGATGCTCCATATCGCTAATCATCAGAGAAATGCAGATTAAAACCACAATGAGATACCACCTCACACCAGTGAGGATAGCCAACATCCAAAACACAAACAACAACAAATGTTGGCGAGGATGTGGAGAAAGGGGGACCCTCCTACAGTGCTGGTGGGAATTCAAATTAGTTCAACCATTGTGGAAAGCAGTATGGAGGTTCCTCCAAACCTCAAAATAGAAATACCTTTTGACCCAGGAATTCCACTCCTAGGAATTTACGCTAAGAATGCAGCAGCCCAGTTTGAAAAAGACAGATGTATCCCTATTTTTATCGCAGCACTATTTACAATAGCCAAGAAATGGAAGCAACCTCAGTGTCCATCAGTAGATGAATGGATAAAGAAGAAGTGGTACATATACACCATGGAATATTATTCAGCCATAAGAAGAAAACAAATCCTACCATTTGCAACAACATGGATGGAGCTAGAGGGTATTATGCTCAGTGAAATAAGCCAAGCCGAAAAAGACAAGTACCAAATGATTTCACTCATATGTGGAGTATAAGAACTAAGAAAAAAAGTGAAGGAACAAAACAGCAGCAGACTCACAGAACCCAAGAACAGTCTAATAGTTACCAAAGGGAAAGGGACTGGGGAAAATGGGTGGGAAGGGAGGGACAATGGGGAGAAAGGGGCATTACAATTAGCAGATGTAATGTTAGGGGGGCACGGGGAGGGCTGATGGACCCTGACTGTATTGGGGTTGGTGGGGGGGGACCTGATGAAGGGGTAGTTTAATCACCATAATATTGCACATGTAATTGTAGATTAATGATACCAAAATTATTTTTAAAAAAGTACAAACTAAAATTGCTAAATATAAATCTGTCCTTGGACCCGGCAGAAAATTAAACTGTGGACAAATTCATTTCAGTTTAAAAGAGTTAAGAGTTTAGAAAATTGTGGGGGTTTTTCATTCATATCAAATGCAGTATAAAATTTCATCTTACCCATTTTTCCATTCAATGGAAATACTTTAAACTTTGTACACATAATGGTAATTATTCTCCATGACCCCTTAAACTCACACTTTATTCAAATGTCTCATCTGTATTTCTTACTTATGAAATGATCTTCATTTCTGACTATATTTATTAACCTTACACTGAAGAGAGATCATAGAGAGAAAACTGACTAACACAAATAATTGACCTATTTATTGGCTGGGTAAATCAAAACAGAAAGATAAACTAGAAACTTTCAAATTGTGTCTTACCTGAGTAATAGGACACATTATAATATCGCTCTTTGTAAAATAAAAGAGATAATGAATTGAGAAACAAGGATTCTACCCTTTTACAAAAAGAGATATATAATACTGATGGCAGTAATCTCACTGACATTTTCATAAAATTAACTGATTTTTTAATAGCATTTTAATGCCCATTCTTGGTAAACTGCTGTTCTGAGACTTGCATGAAGCATCCACCTGGGTCTCTTGGAAAACCTGCTTTATGTGTAGCCAGCTGCCATGAAAGAAATGCAATTTCCTGAGACCACCATAATGACATGAAGCCCAAGTTAGTCAGGTGTACAAAAGCCATGTTGCAAGAGAGATGCCGATGAGCTATTAATGCGTCTAGCCATTCCAGCTCAGATAACATAAATATGAATTAAAAAAAAAGCCTTTTGATGACTCCTGTCCCCCCTATTATCTTATAGTCATCTCCAGTAGGACCCCAGCAGAGAGCCATCCAGCTGAGCCCAGACATCTAAGAGATTATAACAAATTGTTACTTCCTATCACTAAACTTTTCGGGTTGTTTATTGCATAGAAATAGGTAATTAGAACACAGCTCCTTTTCACAGATGATAAAGTTGTGGCTCTGAAAATTTAAGTAAATGGCCCAAAGTCACATAAACAAGTAAGTAATAAATGTGAATTCCTACCTAATATTTCCATTCCAATCCATTTCTGTGTCCCAGAATACCAAGTACCTCCTTTAGGTGTCTCAGATTTGTTGTTTCCTTTTCTACGGCATTAGCACCCTATGGAGGTTATATTGCATCATGAACTGATTTCCTTCTCTCCACCCTCTTCTCTTTTTCCTTTCACCTCCTCTGCATGATTATAACCATCTTCATCAAAGCAGTAATGCTTAGTAAATATGAACTAAATGCTAGGCACTTGGCATGTAACACGTGACAAGGATTTTGTATCTATTACCTCATTAAATATTCTCGCAAACCATCCTACACATCATAGTCAATCACTAGGTTTTGCATTTAATAAACCACACTTTGCTTATAACTTTCATTTTCTTTTGTGATACATGCCATGTTGTCTGCGTTGTTGTTCCTCTAGAAGGAGGGTGAAAATTAAACATGGATATTGAGGTAATTTCAGGTGGCTGTAAGTGCCATGGAAAATAAATAAATCGAGTGATGCAATAAGGAACAGTATACCGAGGGCACAGTGTGGTCAGTATATCTTGGGTACAGTTGTCAGACTGGGATTCTCTGAGAACGTAATTAAGCTTAGGTCAGGAAGATGGAAATGAGCTCACTAAATTAAGATCATGGAGAAAAGTGTTCCAAACACTGGTTATAACCAATGCAAAGGGACTTAAAAAGCTTGAGCAATTTAACAGACTAAAATAATGTCTATTTGCTTGGAAAATAATGATGAAGTAGAAAACAGTAAAAAAAAAGATATTAGAGAAGTTTTCAGGGGTTGACATCTGCTACTGAAATAAAGCTGAAATATGATTCCAGGTTAATTCAGGTTTCTACAGGAAATTTCTTAGGTGACAAAGCATACATTGGCTTTTTCCATTGAAGCAGATAAATCCTTCAGATGGAAAAATAAAGACAAAGACAAAGAATTTCTCCTTCCAAGTGTACCTACAGCTTGTGACTTTTTTTTTTCTTTTCTGATTTTGAAGTGGAAGATGCAAGTGGTTGATCAATAGTCCCTCTTCTGTCAATGCCTCCATTAGTTTGGAGTTGGTTAAAATACAGAAGACAATAGTGGGTAACATAATGCTGGTAAGTGGAAGTGAGAGATTTGAATAAATTTCAGATGATTTTTTGGTATCCCTCATAGTCATAAGATACTTTGAAAACTAGAGTAAATGCAAATAGCAAATAGTACTTCAACAGAAAATTTACATTTCATAACAGGGTATCAATGATCTCTTTTCTTTCTGTCTTTTTTTTAACAATCTCTTTTTATTTATTTATTTATTCATTTATTCCACTTCTAGGTATTTTTTTTTGGTATCATTAATATACAATTACATGAGCAACTTGTGGTTACTAGATTCCCCCCATTATCAAGTCCCCACCACATACTCCACTACAGTCACTTCAATGATCTCTTTTCAATAAATTTTTAAAGAATTTCAATTTGAAGGGGTTTGGTGTTCTAGTCAGTATGATTAGCTGACTAGAATGACAACCTACAGTGGATGATAGACTACATGGGCTGAGCAAACCTCACTGACATAATTTAGAGGGACAGCCAAATGTCTAGACCTGCCCTTCTTTTTTTATCAGTCAGTTGCCTAGAGCTCTAAAACATCCATCCATGGATTTCCATGCAATTATGATGGAACTATCCCTTGCCCCACCCATAACTGCAAACTCCTTTCAAAATGAATTTTTGTTTTAACTCCCATTCACTCTATGAATGGTTTTGGATTCCTCACCCTGCTGACTTCACTTGCAGGGAGACATGGTCTCTACATTTATTAAGTGTTACCATCTAGGCACATCACTGTAGCCAGGGGAGCACTGGCCTCAACCTGCATGAAGTGCTTGGGAAAGTAGGGCATTAAACTACTCTAGTCTCAATATTGACTTCATTGCTTAAAAGTACTTACCGCCTATATAATCAATGTATCCCTTAGTGCATCCCCATGCATGGCATGTATATATTCAGTTTCTGTAATTAGATTACAAATCCATTTGGGACAAAACCAGTGTTATGTTTTAAAATCCCTGATGTATATTAACACAGTGCCCTGCACATAGGTAATGATAAAAAAAAAGTTGGTAGATGCTGGAAAAGAATTACAATTAGACATTTACATGCCTGTTTCCTTCACTAGCTTAGGTAAGAACTGCACTAAATTAACTCTTATGTATCCTCAACTCCTTTTCTAGGTTTTGCAACTAGTAAATAAATACATGTTTACTGAATATAATTATATACCACATCTTAGATGTAACTACACCCATTCCTATGAACTATATAGTTCGATGTGTGTATAAATACTATAATCTTACAATTCAGTTATTTGTTATTTCCCTTTGTATTTTCAGTTGTATTTATTTAACTGTTTCTGTTCATTTTAAAATTACCTGAGGAAGGTGAAAATCTTTAACTTCATTTGTAAGCCTTCATAGCACTTGAAGTATCTGCAGCAATACCACTCAATACGTGCAGTTGATTAGTTGATAAACTGCCTGGCTCTATAAACTTTTGTCCAAGTACATGTGAATCACAAGAGTATGGTGCATACTAACCAAGATATTTGAGTTGTTTCCCAGAAGAATAACTTGGTCTGTGGATTTTTTTGTATGTTTTTATGATGTTGGGTTTCTGTCTCATAACCTTAAGTTACTGTCTATGGCAACACTTTAAAGAAAAATGAAGACTTTAAAATTTTCTTTTAAATAGGGTTAAATTCTCAGAAACATCGTTAAAACCTATTGACAAAATTAATAAATATAATAAGCATGATTCTACCAAGTTTACAAGCAATATTTCTCAGAAAAATAAATGATAGTTTCACTATTCTTCCTAGCTCTAGGGAAAACACTCTGCTCCCTAACTCTATCACTTAATGTTTATAGTATTATTTTTGCAAAATGAATGCAAATATAAAAAGAAAAGAAGTAACAAAAAAATTACATATGCTGGTTTTCACTTTTTGATGTGTGGTAATTTTAGGATGATACTCAGGACATTTTAGTTACATTAAAGGTTCACCAAATTCCTAGTGCAGATACTATCCAACTAGGCAAGCGTGCTTGTGGCTTTAGTTAACATTAAGTTGTTTTTCTCAGAAGCAAAAGGGTTCCAATTTAGCAGATTATAGGGCAGCACAGCGGATTGATTACTCAGCTCTTCTTCCCATGTACTATGGTGAACGCTTAACAAGAGGTTAACTATAGTTATATATTTCATATAATATCACGAGATGTATTGTTATCAGGCGTTGAAGGGATTATGCCTGATCCCTCAGCTATGAGCCTTCTTACTCAGCTCCAACCCTATCCTGGAATTTCAAGTGGATCCTTAACTTTTCTTGTCTGGACTTCTGGCTGTTAGTAGCCTACGAATAGCTGTTAGTGTTTATGATCACAATCTCATCTAATTGCTCCTTCAACCATTGCCAAAAGAAACTTTCTAAACCAAAACTTGAAAGCAATTATTCTCCTCCAGAGCCTAACATCTGTCAGCATCCATCTACTGCTTTCCTTGATTTACCATTCAATATGGTAAATCAATATGATGTCTCTTTTTTGGTACAAGTCAGCCCATTGCACATATTTCTATTATTTTATTTATAGAAACTATTTAAATTTAGACCAGGATTCCATTGTATGAAGACATTCACTTTCTGGAGATCAATATACTTTTAAAATCAATACTCAACTATGAGACAAAACAAAATACCATCTGTCAAGGACATAAGTTTCTAATACGCTTGAGTTATTTTCAGGTATATCATAATTTCAAGAATCTCAATGTAACTTGAACAGAAATAAGAGTAACTTTACTTGGGAGTTCTGGAGAAGTTTACAGATACTGCAAAAATATATACTCTTTGCTAATTGTTTAAGGCATCAAATATAACCATATGTTCTTTTAAAATTTATTTTAGAAGTAAATTTACAGCATTGTCTAATAAATCCATATTTGGGAGAAAGGGATTCACTTTGTCTTTGTGGAAAACTCATAGGCAAGTTTATAGGATATCAAGAAATTATATTTCTTTTATCATACTAGTTGATCCAATTAGCTTGTCAACTGATAATTGAAGAAATATTTTACTGTTTAGTCCTTGTCACCTGATAGATTAATACATGTAGTCACATAGAAGCAGTAACCGGACTACAATTATTTTTTGTAATTTATTCATATTTAGATACTTTTCTAATTACATGTTGCTATTGTTAGGTTAGAGATGAAACAGTTTGAGTGTATTTTATTTTTGCTCTAACTGGAATGACTCATATCTCTTAACTAAGAATTTCTGAAGCACTAGAACAAAAACAACTAGTCAAAGAAATCTAGAGCCTCATCTGATGAGTAGTAATTAATTCAGCTATTTTTGTTACAGAAAATACAATCAAGGAATACACAAGGAATATTCTCAATTAATCATGAAAGTTCTCCATAATTTTTATTTATATCTCTATGATATTCATTCCTATATTTATGCAGAGCATGTGTGAATGAAACTCTCTGAGGAAAAGCTACTCATGAAAAATAGAAACATCTATAATCACTTTTAAAGTTCTATGCAATGTTTAATTTTTTGTGTCAACTTAACTGTTCTACAGTATGGCCAGATGTTTAGTCAAACATTATTCAGGGTGTGTCAATGAGCGTTTCTGGATTAGATTAATATTTGAAATGATACATTGACTAATTCAAATATTGCCCTGCCTAAGGTGAATGGACTGCATTCAATTAGTTGAGGGCCTGTAGAGAACAAAAAGGCTGAGTAAGAGAGAATTCTTCTACCTGACAATCTTTGAGCTGGGTCATTTCTTTTTTTTTTTTTTCCTGCCTTCAGATTTGAACAGAAACATATGTTCTTTCTGGGTCTCAAGGCTGCTGACTCAGACTGGAACTATGCCATTGGCTCTCCTGAGTCTCCACCTTGCTGACTGTGTATCTTGGGACCTCAGCTTCCATACTGTGTGAGCCAACTGCTTATTACAAATCACTCTCTCCCTCAACATATATATATGTTATATCCTATTGGCTCCATTTCTCTGGAGAACTCTAACGAATATATTCTCCATATAAATGGAATTAAATAAAATATGTCTGAAATGCACATAAGGTATGCAAACTGACTTTCATTCATTTTTAACATTTATTCTTTCTTTCATCACATATTTATTATTAATTATGAAGCCAGTACTATGTGCTAGTGATTGTCTAAAGCACATGAGATGATACAGTAGTGAAAACAGGAAAGATCTCTGCTTTCACACAGCTGGCAAGTTAAACAATAAATAACAAACACAATATCAAAGTAAATTGTTAGTATATCGGGAAGGGATAAGTCTTATGGTGAAAAAGAAAAATACAGAAAAGTTAAGGGAGGTTCAGGGATGCTGGGGGCAAGCACAGTGGGCAGTCTCACAGAGTGGCTCGAATGGTCTTTACTAATAATGTGACTTCGGAGCTAAACTTGAAGGAAGTAATATTTACACAAGTATCTTGGAGAATAATATACCAGATAGGTAGAAAAGCCAAAATGAAGTATGTTTATGTGACATGTATATATTTCCATCACCTCTTCTATTAAATTAGGAAAATGACAACAAAAGATTTTATAAGTGAAGTTAAATTTAGGGGTATTCTATGGCTTACATGGGGCTTCATGTCTTTTTAGTAACATAATCAATATGGCTATATTTCTATACCAAGCACACTTTTGTAATCGTTCTCAAACAAAAGAGAAAACATGTTAAAAATACTTTACAGTCATGGAGATTGTTATTGCATTATGTGATAAAGAGTGCAATCCTCACCTTCTATCAAAAAACTCCCTGTGAACTTATGAGATCACTAACTCCTTGACATAATTCCATTCCCTACATTTTCCAAATGGTATGACCAGGCTTCAGTATATTATTATTGAATGTAGTGGTAATCAATATAATAAGCTCAATATTCTCCATTCATTACATTATTCCTGATTCCTTGGTTCAGTTAGTTAAAGATGCTGAGTGAAAACAGGCTAAAGACACACATGAGAAACATGAAAGAGGAAAAAATAGGGACAGTTCTTAATAAGATCAGAGATATCTGGAGCACCACATCTGTTACAAAATAAAACAAACAAAAGCAATCATAATTTGATTCAAATGTAATAATTATTATCACATAAAACTAATTGTCTTACCACATAATATATATTTTGTGATGTGCCATCCCTGTATATGACCTACAAACATTAAGTAGTAGTTCCATATTTTTATAAAAAAGGATAAGACAATTTACTGTTCTTTAATATTGCATACCAAAGTTAAGGAAACCAAACAAGTCGAAGTATTCTTTAGAATGATGATGACATATTGTATTTAATTCTCACCATAAATACCGAAAGACAGCTAAGCACTGATATATTGAATCAAATCAATCCAGGCAGGCAAATATCATTTAGGCAGATAGTTTATCCAAATACTATTTTAAATGGCTGATATAAATTATGCTTTTTGCAAAGCCGAGGACTAATTGTTCTTTTCATAAGTTCTTGGGAGAAAGAACAATACAATGAGCTCAACATATTTTAAATTCAAGAACCTAATTGTGGCCTAAAACAGTACTCTATTTTTTATTTTATCTAACTATAAGTTTCCTAGTTTCATAAATGCTTTTTCAACACCACTTCTAAAACATTATTTCCTTAGGAGCACACATGTATTTTAAATTCATCATCAGACCTGGACTTGTACTTATGTAGCATTTAAAAGCAGCACCCTTCCTCTGTTAATTTTTCTAAAATGACTTTATTCAGATATGTTAATTAGAAAAAAAAACTTCTGAAATTATAAATTTCCTGTGTTTTTGAAGTGTTTTATTATATATGTACTAAATGAAAATAATACCTCCATGTTTCTCCCTGAAAATCTCTTTCTTTCTTTGTTTTACTGAACACCCTGCAGCTTCCCAAGGGGCAGGGAATAAATAAAGGCTGTAATAATGACTAGTATCCCAAGGCACATTTTTGTCTTTATTTGGGATACTTTTAATGAAGGTGAGAATAATCAATCTCCACTGTGTTTATCAATACTTTGGAACTTTTCACTATTTTTTTTTCTTTTAAATGTATAAATGATTACATAGACTTCCTGTTCAAATTGGCAAAATTTCTTTTAACTATTTGAATGATATGTTTTGACACAGTCTCAAATGCCTTAATTTAAAGGCAGGTCTATAATCAATAACGGTTAAGATTATATAAGTAAAGGTTTACTGATTTCCTTCTTGCTCACCACCCAGGGCTCTTGTGCGTGTCTTCCTGATTCTCTAACACTTGTCAAGTTAGAATGTGTTTTAACTCTTTTCTGTCCACGAAATTGGGTGTGTATTAATACAAATTTTATTTGTATTCATTAAGATGTGTTTTTTTCCTTTACAAGGTTATTTAGACAGAGGACAACAAATTTGGAAAAATCTTTCAGTTATATCCACCAACATCCTTATTTAAACAACTACACTAATATTTTAGGTTACTCATAACTAGCTAGGGATGACCTGAATTACTAAACCCTTAAATTGCAGTGAAATCAAAACTATATAGTGAAGAAAAATGTCCAGTGAAGTGGAATGTAGAATAGAATTAATATCATCCCTAGATTTCCTCAGTTGATCTATCCTAAAATTCTAAGAATACAACTTCTTTCTTGAGAATATAAACTCTGTGGGTTATATGACCTTGCTTTGATGAATTGGGTTGATACATGTATAAGCAATTTTCTATGGACATAATCAAATTATTGAAAATAATTAAATGGTCATCTTACCAAAGATACTTGCTTATTCTTCTAGGTGCATGCTCATTTTTTTCCTCCAGTTTACATGTTAGTATTTCCACAGGTACTGAAAGGATGATGAGTGTAACTTAGTAAGGATTCTTTTTTTATCTTTTTAAAGTAGCTCATTCTTCACCTGTTGTTAGCAGTTAGGATTTTATTTTGTTAATCTTTTTCGCTCCCCAAAATGACAAAAAAATTATCTGTACTGATATCAGCCAAATAATTAACACTGTTCCTTTGTAACTTTTTTTTTTGGTGTGATTAGCAGATAATTTAAAATGACATATGTGGTTCATATGTGTAGTTCACACTATATTTCTAATGGACCCACTGCTCTGGAACATTGTTTATAATGAATTATATTATTAATGATAACAATGCTGAATGAAAAATCATAATGGAGCAATACAAAAATTACACACATTCAATAAAAACACCTGTCATCCTTTTAAGTTTCTTGTAAATGATAAGATCTCCTGAGGTTCCTATTTCATTTTCCCTGGAACCTAGGGAAATTATATCTGTCATGTAAAGTGACAGGTCTCGTTACAGCTGCAAAAAGATCTTCTTTTATATCTTTATTTCTGTGTTCTCAGAATGAAAATCTTTCATCTAGAAATTTGCCATTATTTCGCCTCAGGCCAAAAGCTTTATTTTATCTAACTTTTAAAAAGTTATCATGGGTGGCAAAGATATACTTTTCTCCTTTACCAAATATTTTGAATAAAATTATTTTATTAACTAAATTGACATATAAAATATTCTCTGTGGACAATAAGCTTTTCACAATAACATAATATTCATAGCCCAGTGATTTACAACCATCTTAGAAATATCCCAATTATTCAAAATACGAAAAGCATGCTGTGAATTTGCATTCGAAATCTTAAAAAGTTAATCAGGCATTCATATTTACTTAAGATGACAGAGAAAGGTCACTCTTTGACTTAACTGTTTTTGTACTTCTTTCCATAACTTAGTAGCTGTTCTGAGAAGCCAGGCCTAGGAATTGTGCTACAGGGTGAGCACTTAAATATTCTGCATCCTCTTATCTCTTTAAAGCATGTTTAAGTGAGGTCTAGAAAACCTACTTCTTTTATTGCATAACGGGAAGCTTGTAACAAGAAGTACTGGCTTGGAAAAACCACCTTCTCTTTTTCCCTTCTTTTAAAATGACAGCTACAAGGCTTATTGAGAGTTCTCTGAGTGATTCAATTCCTACTCTGATTACAGAAGTTTTAAGACAGAATGGACAAAAGCTCAGAAAATTTAGTAGTATTTTATCTCACAGTATTTGAGTATCACATATGGGCAAAGGTACAGAGTTTCATAAGAAAATTTAAGAATTTCTGAGGATTATGAGATTAGCCATATACAGGTTTCCTCTACAGGCATCAATATTGCAAATCTACTGAGTGTTTATTATGTACTTTTGGTGGGAAATACAAAGGTGAACGACTGTTACACTTTCTATTTCTAGAGGCACGGCAGCTAGCATACATTAAAAGACTTTCCCAATGTAAATTATTAAAAGATGGATAAAATACAGCCAAAAACAAACCCTTTACAAACCCGTAACTGTGCTAACAAAATATAAAGAAACTGCAAAAGTATCAAAGAAAAGAGAAAATAACACAACCATGGGAGGTATAAGAGCACCAAGGTGGACAGTCACCCTGGGCCTTCTGCTTTTCAGTAAGAAAGACTTCTATACTCGCGCTTCTCCCCACCCCCATTTTTATCATGTAACGATAGAATCTATCTGAAAAGCAAAATGTTGCCATTTTAAAAATAACATTTTTCAATAAGAACATCTTAACATCAAATAATGTCCACCCATATAATAACCAGATGTAGGTGTTTCCCTACATGATCATTTTCATTTTACATAGTTTAAAAATGCCTAGCAACATTAATATAGCAGTTTATGAATTTTGGTTCCATGAGGATAATATCTGAGCCTTCAGACACATAATTTGAAATCATCTGAGTCTCAGATGATACAGGGTCCTTCATACAATCAATCCTAGGTAGATAATACTAAAAAATATGTAAAAATGATATATGGGCATTCTTGAATTCATAGGTATGAGCAGGGTTAAGGGAGTAAGGGAGGTTATGACATACAGAAATTAGTAACAACAAAAATCTATTACCACCTCTAGGGCGAAGTGTTAAGCAAGGAAATAATGTGATTTGTACAACAGAAAAGGTGCCACTCAGGGGGACTTCAGTCTTGTTACCAGCACAGCCAAGGGCCTGAAGAAGGGAGACAGCAGGAAAGACAGATCTGACTTTTCCCACCTCCAGTCCCTCAATGTCTTGCTGTGAATGCCATTAACTGAACCCGCCCTGAAGCCAGCCAACAGACTTCTGAAATTTTATGGCCTTTGTTATCAGCAGAGGGATGACTGAAACTATGCGCATGCATGGTGTATTTTGATTCTTTAATTATGCAAATGGCAATATGATGAATACTATTTATGTTACTAGGTCCAAAATGGACAAAACAATTTAAGACTAGAGATCATGTTTTCTCCTGTATAGTCATTACAATCTTCATCTATTGGCCCATACTAATCAAAAACTCTCTCCTGAGATCCACCACAGAAACAAAGTAGCATTCTTTTATGTGCTACACTGACTGCAGTAACGACTTTGTTTTCCTTCATGTAAAATCTAAGTAAGATTAGAAGGCCAAGAAAACAAATGTCCTATAACACAGCACCATGCATTTCTTATTGTCTATGATAATATATTAGATAAGGAATTTGTGGTGTTTCATAAGTAAAAACTTATGCCAGAATGTATTAAAAATTTACAAGGCACAGCAGGTATAATGAGGTTATAAAAATGAGTAAAATGTGGTCCCATTTCTCAAGGATTTTGTTTGAGGGAGAATAATACCCACTCAATAATGTAAGACAATGTAAATGCTGAAAGAGATATAATCACACAGTATTTGTAGGAGCACACAGGAAGGTTTTATTCTTGAATGGAAATATCCAGAGGCTTCAGGGAAAATAAAAATAGCTCTTGAATAGAGAACAGAAGATAGAGCCAGGGGGATGGATTATCACATGGTGAAAGAATAGCTGGGAAAAAATACTCCAGGGATAGAGGCAGGTAATTCAGGAGTGGAACAAAAAGGTTAGTATTTCAACCAGAACATGGGGTATTTTCTCTAGATACAGGAGATAAAGCCAGAAATGGAAGTTGGTGTCATATTTTAATTGACTGAACACTATATGTAGAAGTTTACTATGAATAGTGGAATTGTATCAGGTCCTATCAAGGTAGCAGTGATAATAGATTGGTCAAATATATTATTAAAGCTTCTAATTCTTAGATAATTTTCAAGTTATTTTGAACTACAAATTATATTTTAATGAAAAGTGAAAAAAATATAAAGGAATCCAGGAATGTTTCAGTAGGAAAACATAAGCTGCCAAACTATAATGTCTATAATGTAAATATTTGTAATAAAATATACATCATAATGCACTAAAAGCAATATATTCCAGTAAAATCTTCATTATATAAAACTTTATTACTAAAGGTTGAAGTAATTTTGAAACAATGTCTCCCAAAAGTGTGTGTAGGTGTCCATATTATTTTGTATCTACTAGTTTTGAAACTTACATCAATGGAATATGAAATTTTTAATCAATATTATAATTTAGGGGATTAGTTATAACTGGTTCATTTATTACTCTGCTACATTTCATTCTATGATTATACTACAATTTGTTTATTATTGTAATATGTAACTGCCAGCATACGTGTAATCAGTAATGGTGGTGTTACCATTATGAAAATTACTATCCATGTGTACAGGGTGAATGTGTGCAAAGATTTCCCTAGGGTATATACTTGGGAGGTAAGTGGCTAGAAAGTAGTATAATATAGAGTCTAGCTCCATCTTTGATGTTTGGCAGCTGATGGCTTTGAAGCCTCATCTTCCCATTTCCCCTTCTCCCACATCTGGGCAAGTTGATAAGAAAGCCCTGGTGCTTCTTCCTGTGTTAATGGGGACTTAAACCCTCACCCTGACTGCACCTCCAAAATGACTCTAAATTCCAAGTCTCTTTCTCTTCTTTCTCTGTTAAGTCATTTTTGGACCAGCATGGAAAGCCTGCCTTAAATTTAATTCATGTGACTCCAGTGGCTACACAATTGTATCTTGAGTTTTCATTTTTGATTTTATTCATTATTAATGAGGTTGAAACTATTTTTTGTAGGTTTCTTCACCAAGGATCTCACTTGTATTTTATATTCTCTGAAATATCTGTCTATGAATTTAGGTTTTTTTTTGGTCTAACTGCTATTGACTTGTAATTTTTAATATGCAATAACATCAATTCATAATAATTTTAGAATCATATGGTGCCATTACTTTACTATTTAGCATTTTATATTTTCAATTTATAGAATCTCTTGTTGAACAGAATTTCTAATTTTTAAGTGCTGCTATTTATCAGTTGTATCACTTATTTGCATCATGTTTAATATCCTTGCTTCATTTCTATTATCTCTTCAAAAAGTTTTAACAGTCAGTATTTACACTTAATTGTCTAGTACACCATTTACCGATATATGTATGCTGTGATAAAGGAAGAACTGATCCCGATTTTACTTTTTTTCCTCATAGATGATGTGTTTTCCTAGGAACATTCACTTAATAGTCCATCCTTTCCTTATTCACATTAATGTCATCTCTGCCCTATGACAAGTGATCCATGTACATGTGGAGTTATTTCTAGAGTTAAATGGTTTTAAGTTAGTCAGTTTCTATATCTACTTGGTTTATAAATACACTTAAACACTATAACTTTTTAAAATATCTTGATATCTGCTAAACAGAATTTTCTTTACACCATTCTTTGTCTTTAAAGTGATTCTGTTCTTGGACCTTTGTTCTTCCATTAAAAAATTAGAAGAAATTTCTCTAGTTCTTAAAAGATAAACATGTGGGGATTTTTATATGGAATTATATTGAGTCTGTAGGTCAACCTTAATAGAATTTATATATTTAGGACATCTATTATATATCCATTTACTTGATTATATATCTCTTTAACTATTGTTTTATATATATACCTTTTGCATTTTATTTTTCATATCATATGACTTGTCTTTTACATCATTCTTTTTTTTTCCTTCTAGACGATATACAAGGAGTCAGCAAACTGCAGCCTGTTTTTGTGTAGCCCACTACATAAACCGAACTTTTAAAGAGGGAACGTGTCTAATAATGGTGGCCCTTTATTATTATTTTAATCAGGAAAAAGGGTTTCAAAATAGATTTTATTTGAATAAATGAAACAGAAAATCTAAGTGGTATCATTTAAATGCACTTTGAAAGGAATAACATTTAATAAATATTTCCACATTTTACTTTAATTTATATCAGTAAAAAATATGAAGAATTCTAGAGAATTTAAGCCTCATGTTTGTATAGATCCTTTGGTGTCTGCTTAATATAGAAACTATCAATAAAAACTTCTGGTCTTCCTGTCACTCAGTATTTTGAATCTGCTTCCCTGCAAATAAAGAATTTAGGGTGACATAACATAGTAAGAGCACCAAAATGGTTGCTTGCTTTTTACCTAAGAAAAAACACCAAAATGTTTTTTACAAATTTTTTATAATCATCTATGTTTCTCTCCCATTCATATATACATATAATGTATAATGTTAAATACATCTTTTTTAGGTTTGTTGGTATCTTCTCTCTTTCTATATGATCTCCAAGGAACCTGATCTTACTTATATAGAGCATATTTAGCTGTAACTACACAATATGAAAAATATTGCTGAGAGTTATAAAACATTATATAAAAGTGTGGGAGGCTGTGCTTAACCAACATACTGAGAATACTTTCAGGATGGTTTTTGTTTTTTTATAAGAAGAAATATGTTACAGACCTTAAATAATTTCAAAGTTACCCAAGATTCTAAGATGGACTTTATTGTGAGACTAGATGAAGAAAAGGAAATATTAGGATTTTTCAGAGAAGAAATGTTTACTGTGGAATAAAAGGTATCTGCATTCACAGAGGATATGCAGATCATAAAAAAATAGTATTTCAATGTTACTTTATGATTCTTAAAATTCCTTAAATCTGTGGACAATTAGCATGAACATTTGAGACATTTACAAAATGAAATATGTATCGGTAAAAGAACATTTTTTACATGAATTGTTGTGTAAGGTTATAAAGGTTTTAGGAATATTTAGGTATATCTGTAAACTTTAGAAAACTATAATATGAACAGAAGCACACTGTCACACTTTGTTATCTTATTGTCAAAAATAGAAAATTATAACTTAAGTATTTGTATTTGAGCTTCACTTTGCCAAATTTTTAGGAAATATCATTTTACCACCTTTTAGATAGGAACAGTTAGCAGCTCAAATAGTTAATTAATTCCCAGTTTTAAAAAACTGGCAAAAGATTTACATAGTAAGCTGTCCAATTGTCTTTATGTAAATATTACGGATGAGAAGACAGTCCTCTCAGAGTTTAATATATGCTCAATTCACTTACAAGTTAGACTGTATGTACCTGCATAAAACAAATATATTAAAGTTTTTCATTTGTTTTGTTTTGTTTTAAATTCTTGGGCCTGAAACCCTTAAACAGATATATATTTACCCTAAACCCACATTTTGCCCATCATACAGGTTCTTAGACCCTAGTCAACCTTGCTTTTCTGGGCCATCTAGATAGCATAACAACGTAAGAAGATGCTTCCAAAGCACTATAAACTACTACTGCCTGGTTTCCATTAACTATTTCACAAGAATGCAAGATAAAAATACAAAGTAATTTTCCTCTTCCCATACCCTTAAAGAGATGCATGTCTAACATCAAGTGGTGGTGAGAAGAAACTGACTTTGTATCAGAAAGCTAAGATTCAAATCTAGCAAATCTTGTGAGCAAAGGTGTTTCTTCTATTTAACCATTCTTCAGCCTCAGCCTGATTGAAGAACGAAACAAATAATACAGGGAAGCTTCTAAGATGGAACCTAAGTCACCGGCGTTTTTCTTCACTAGTAAGTCACAGAGTGAGGTAACAGGTGGGCAGTCTTATTGTTAATTAAAACCCACACCTGTTACATGGTTTATTCAAGATTCAGTCTTTAAAATATCTAAATGCTATATTCTGACAAATTCTTGTTACTTTAATGTATTTTTATATAATTTTATATAAATGTATATAATTTATAATTACATGTAAATATTTATAATTAGAAGATACATATAGTAAATAATATATAACATATAATATATAATATATATATTAATCCAAAATACAAACACAAAAGTAGACCAAAATTGAAAGTGAAAGTTTCTCACCTCCACCTCAATATACTCTTATGCATATTTGGGTATACAATTTTCGACATAAGTGTGTGTGAAAAGTATGTGATAATAATAATTATAACACAGTAATAATCTAATTTTCTTCAGTGATTTTTCTAATTAGAATATAAAAATCACATTTCTTTTTCTTTTTAATGTCTGCTCAATTGCTTACTGCATGGGAGCAGCATAGTTTATTTATTTTTATTTTATTTTTTTCATTAAGGTATTATTTATATACATTCTTATGAAGGTTTCACATGAAAAAACAATGTGGTTACTACATTTCCCCATATTATCAAGTCCCCACTCATACCCCAATTCAGTCACTATTCATCAGTGTAGTAAGATGACACAGATTGACTGTTTGCCTTCTCTGTGCTACACTGTTTTCCCCGTGATGCCCCACACCGTGTGCACTAAACATAATACTCCACATTCCCCATCTCCGCCCCTTCCCACCCACCCTCCCGCACCCCTCCCCTTTGCTAACCACTAGTTCCTTCTTGGAGTCTCTGAGTCTGCTATTATTTTGTTCCTTCAGTTTTGCTTCATTGTTATACTCCACAAATGAGGGAAATCATTTGGCACTTGTCTTTCTCTGCCTGGCTTATTTCCCTGAGCATAATACCCTCTAGCTCCATCCATGTTGTTGCAAATGGCAGGATTTGTTTCCTTCTTATGGCTGAATAGTATTCCATTGTGTATATGTACCACTTCTTCTTTATCCATTCACCTACTGATGGACACTTAGGTTGCTTCCATATCTTGACTATTGTAAAAAGTGCTGCAATAAACATAGGGGTCCATATGTCTTTTTGAATCTGAAAAGTTGTATTCTTTGGGTAAATTCCAAGCAGTGGGATTTCTGGGTCAAATGGTATTTGTAATTCTAGTTCTTTGAGGAAACTCCATATTGCTTTCCACAATGGTTGAACTAGCTTACATTCCCACCAGCAGTGTAGGAGGGTTCCCCTTTCTCCGCTTCCTCGCCAGCATTTGTTGTTCTTAGTCTTTTGGATGGTGGCCATCCTAACTGGTGTGAGGTGATATCTCACTGTGGTTTTAATTTGCATTTCCCTGATAATTAGTGATGTGGAGCATCTTTCATGTGTCTGTTGGCCATCTGAATTTCTTCTTTGGAGAACACTCTCTTCATATCCTTGCCCATTTTTTAATTGGGTTGCTTTTTGGGTGTAGAGCCATGTAAGTTCTTTATATATTTTGAATGTTAACCCGTTGCCAGATATGTCATTTACAAATATATTTTCCCATACTGCAGGATGCCTTTTTGTTCCATTGATAGTGTCCTTTGCTATACAGAAACGTTTTAGTTTCATGTAGTCCCATGATTTCATTTTTGCTTTTGTTTCCCTTGCTCGAGGAGATGCATTCAGGAAGGTCACTTATGCTTATATTCAGGAGATTTTTGCCTACGTTGTCTTCTAAGAGTTTTATGGTTTCATAACTTACATTCAGGTCCTTGATCCATTTCAAGTTTACTTTTGTGTATGGGGTTAAACAATAGTCCAGTTTCATTCTCTTGCATGTAGCTGTCCAGTTTTGCCAACACGAGCTGTTGAAGAGGCTGTCATTTCCCCATTGTATGTCCATGGCTCCTTTATCATATATTAATTGACCATAGATGGTTGGGTTTATATCTGGACTCTCTAGTCTGTTCCATTGGTCTATGGGTCTGCTCTTGTGCCAGTACCAAATTGTCTTGAGTACTGTGGCTTTGTAGTAAAGCTTGAAGTTGGGGAGCATAATCCCCCCAGCTTTATTCTTCCTTCTCAGGATTGCTTTGGCTATTCAGGGTCTTTTGTGGTTCCATATGAATTTTAGAATGATTTTCTCTAGTTCGTTGAAAAATGCTGTTGGTATTTTGATAGGGATGCACTGAATCTGTAGATTGCTTTAGGCAGGACAGCCATCTTGACAATATTAATTCTTCCTATCCATGAGCATGGGATGTGTTTCCATTTATTGGTATCTTCTTTAATTTCTCTCATGAGTGTCTTGTAGTTTTCAGAGTATAGGTCTTTCGCTTCCTTGGTTAGGTTTATTCCTAAGTATTTTATACTTTTTGATGCAATTGTGAATGGAATTGTTTTCCTGATTTCTCTCTGCTAGGCCATTGTTAGTGTATAGGAATGGCACAGATTTCTGCATATTAATTTTGTATCCTGGAACTATGCTGAATTCAGATATTAGATGTAGTAGTTTTGGAGGAAATTCTTTAGGGTTTTTTTATGTACAATATCATGTCATCTGCAAACAGGGACAGTTTAACTTCTTCCCTGACAATCTGGATGCCTTTTATTTCTTTGTGTTGTTTGACTGCCGAGGCTAGGACCTCCAGTACTATGTTAAATAGTAATGGGGAAAGTGGGCATCCTTGTCTTGTTCCCAATCTTAAAGGAAAAGCTTTCAGCTTCTTGCTGTTAAGTATAATGTTGGCTGTGGGTTTGCCATATATAGCCTTTATTATGTTGAGGTACTTGCCCTCTGTACATATTATGTTGAGAGTTTTTATCATGAATGGATGTTGAATTTTGTCAAATGCTTTTTCAGCATCTATGGAGATGATTATGTGGTTTTTGTCCTTTTTGTTGATGTGGTGGATGATGTTGATGGATTTTCGAATGCTGAACCATCCTTGCATCCCTGGAATAAATCCTACTTGATCATGATGGATGATTCTTTTGATGTATTTTTGAATTTGGTTTGCTAATATTTTGTTGAGTATTTTTGCATCTATGTTCATTAGGGATATTGGTCTGTAGTTTTCTTTTTTGGTGGTGTCTTTGCGTGGTTTTGGTATTAGAGTGATGCTGGCCTCATAGAATGAGTTTGGAAGTATTCCCTGTTCTTCTACTCCTTGGAAAACTTCAATGAGCATGGGTATTAGGTCTTCACTAAATGTTTGATAAAATTCAGCAGTGAAGCCATCTGGTCCAGGTGTTTTGTTCTTAAGTAGGTTTTTGATTATAAGTTCAATTTCGTTGCTGGTAATTGATCTGTTCAGATTTTCTGTTTCTTTCTGGGTCAGCCTTGGAAGGTTGTATTTTCCTAGAAAGTTGTGTATTTCTTCTAGGTTATCCAGTTTCTTGGCATATAATTTTTGATAGTATTCTCCAATAGTTCTTGGTATTTTTGTGCTGTCCATAGTGATTTTTCCTTTCTCATTTCTGATTCTTTTTATGTGTGTAGACTCTCTTTTTTTCTTTATAAGTCTGGCTAGGGGTTTACCTATTTTGCTTATTTTCTCGAAGGACCAGCTCTTGCTTTTGTTGAACCTTTCTATTGTTTTATTCTTCTCAATTTTATTTATTTCTGCTCTAATCTTTATTATGTCCCTGCTTCTAATGACTTTGGGCCTCATTTGTTCTTCTTTTTATAGTTTGGTTAATTGTGAGTTTAGATTGCTCATATGGGAATATTCTTCTTTCCTGAGGTAGGCCTGTATTGCAATATACTTTCCTCTTAGCACAGCCTTTGCTGCATTCTACAGATTTTGCAGTGGTGAATTATTGTTGTCATTTGTCTCCATATATTGCTTGATCTCTGTTTTTATTTGGTCATTGATGCATTGATTATTTAGGAGCATGTTATTAAGCCACCATATGCTTCTGGGATTTTTCATTTTCTTTGCGTAATTCATTTCTAGTTTCATTCCTTTGTGGTCTGAGAAGCTGGTTGGTACAATTTCAATCTTTTTAAATTTACCGAGGCTCTTTTTGTGGCCTTATATATGATCTGTTCTTGAAAATGTTCCATGTGCACTTGAGAAGAATGTGTATTCTGCTGCTTTTGGGTGTAGAGTTCTGTAGATGTCTGTTAGGTCCATCTGTTCTAATGTGTTGTTCAGTGCCTCTGTCTCCTTACTTATTTTCTGTCTGGTTGATCTGTCCTTCAGAGTGAGTGGTGTGTTGAAGACTCCTAAAATGAATGCACTGCTGTCTATTTCCCCCTTTAATTCTGTTAGTATTTGTTTCACATATGTAGGGGCTCCTGTGTTGCGTGCACAGATATTTATAATGGTTATATCTTCTTGTTGGATTGAACCTTTTATCATTATGTAATGTCCTTCTTTGTCTCTTGTGACTTTCTTTGTTTTGAAGTCTATTTTGTCTGATATAAGTACTGCAACCCCTGCTTTTTTCTCCCTATTAGTTGCATGAAATGTCTTTCTCCATCCCTTCACTTTTAGTCTGTGTATGTCTTTGGGTTTAAAGTGAGTCTCTTAAAGGCAGCATATAGATGGGTCTTGTTTTTTTATCCATTCAGTGACTCTATATCTTTTGACTGGTGCATTCAATCCATTTACATTTAGGGTGATTACGGATAGGTATGTACTTATTGCCATTGTAGGCTTCAGATTCGTGGTTACCAAAGTTTCAAGGTTAACTTCCTTATATCTAAGAGTCTAACTTAACTCACTTAATATGCTATTACAAACACAATCTAAAGGTTCTTTTTTGTTTTTGTGTTTTTCCTCCTCTTTTTTCTTCCTCCTCCATTCTTTATATATTAGGTATCATATTCTGTACTGTTTGTCTATCCCTTGATTGACTTTGGGGACAGTTAATTTAATTTTGCATTTTCTTAGTAATTAGCTGTTCTACTTTCTTTACTGTGGTTTTATTACCTCTGGTGACAGCTATTAAACCATAGGAACACATCCATCTATAGCAGTCCCTCCAAAATACACTGTAGAAATGGTTTGTGGGAGGTAAATTCTCTGAACTTTTGCTTAGCTGGGAATTGTTTAATCCCTCCTTCATATTTAAATGATAATCTTGCCAGATAAAGTAATCTTGGTTCAAGGCCCTTCTGCTTCATTGCATTAAATACATCATGCCACTCCCTTCTGGCCTGTATGGTTTCTGTTGAGAAGTCTGATGATAGCCTGATGGGCTTTTCTTTGTATGTAATCTTATTTGTCTCTCTGGCTGCTTTTAATAGTCTGTCCTTATCCTTGATCTTTGCCATTTTATTCACTATATGTCTTGATGTTGCCTTACTTGGGTCCCTTGTGTTGGGACATCTGTAGACCTCCATGGCCTGAGAGACTATCTCCTTCCCCAGATTGGGGATGTTTTCAGCAATCACCTTCAAAGACACTTTCTATCCTTTTTCTCTCTCTTCTTCTTCTGATACCCTTATAATGCGAATATTGTTCCGTTTGGATTGGTCACACAGTTCTCTCAATATTCTTTCATTCTTAGAGATCCTTTTTTCTCTCTGTGCTTCAGCTTCTTTGTATTCCTTTTCTCTAGTTTCTATTTCATTTATCGCCTCCTCCACCATATCCAATCTGCTTTTAATACTGTCCATTGTGCTCTTCAATGATTGGATCTCCGACTGTAATTCATTCCTGAGTTCTTGAATAGCTTTCCGTACCTCCATGAGCATGTTAATGATTTTTATTCTGAACTCCCTTTCAGGGAGAATCAAGAGGTCAATATCATTTAAATCCTTCTCAGGAGTTGTATTCATAATTTTACACTGGACCAGGTTCCTTTGGCCTTCCGTATTTGTGTATGGCACCCTCTAGTGCCCAGAAGCTCTACTCTAGGGAGCTGCTCAGTCCTGAAACAATGTCAGGGATTGCAGGGGAGTGGTATTGGTGCCTGCGGGGAAGAAAGAGCTGTTTCCTGCTTCCTGGCTGCTATGCCTGTCTCCACTGCCTGAACCAGTGGGCCATGCACACAGGTATAAGCCTCTGTGCTTTGCGTTTTTAGTTGCTGTAGACAGATCTTCCCTCTCGCTGGCCTAATGCCAGGGTAGGGTTTCCCGGGTTGCAAGCCCAGTGGGGCTTGTCAGGAGAAAGGTGCAGTAGTCTGCCTGTCACAGAAGGGGTTCTTGGAGCTGTGTAGGCAGCCAGGGAGCTGGAGCACCTGAAGATTGTGAAAGCTCCCAACCTACTGGGCAGAGTGCATCTGGACAATTTTGTCTATCTGTCCTTTCTCCTGAGCAGTAAGCTCTGTGCAATCCTTGCCCCTTTAGCAGCCCTCTTGCTAAGGGATTCTTTGTTAGGAAGTCTCTCACACTGCCCACCTTTCTTTTGTCCCAGAGTAGCTGCATATGGATGCCTGCTTTCCACAAGCAGCTGGAATCTTAGTCTCTCCAGAAATTCTACCTGTCTTTGCTTTCCAATCCCCTAATTATGAGAGTATCATGCAAGCGCCATGAAATGTAGGTTTGTGCTCCCAGAGCAGATCTCCAGAGATTGGTATTCAGGAATCCCAGATCTCCACTCCCTCCCTGCTCTGTTCCTCTTCCTCCTGCCAGTGAGCTGGGTGGGGGAAGGGCTTGTATCCCACAGGACCACAGTACGTTACCCTCTTCTGTGAGTTCGGCTCTTGTCTCCAGGTGTATGCAGTTTGTTGCAGTCGTCTTTCTTGTTGCTCTTTCAAGAGTAGTTTTATTAGTTATATTTTCATGTTATATGCGGTTTTAGGAGGAAGCCTCTGTCCCACCTCTCATGCCACCATCTTTAATCCTCGAGTGTGCAGCATAGTTTCTTTATTCAGTCTCCCTAAACATGACCATTTGAATGTTTTCAAAATTTTTATTAATACAATCAGTACCTAATGAAGAAAATACACATGTTAGTGCAGTCCTTCCTCTGGGGGAGAATTGTTGTACTTTAATATATTTTTTAGTTTTAATTGTTATTTTTAAGGGGTCACTCAAGAGATTTTGATAAATTATACTCCCATGAATAATAAATGAGAATATCTATTTTTGGTCAGAATTGAATATTATGCATATTATATATCTTTGTATTCCTTTTAAATAAACAGAAAATTACCAATAACTTCTTTTGCCTAACTTGCATTTAAAATATCTTAGCAATTACATATCAGATGGAGCTATATTTATTTGTATGTCCTCTTTTATGAAATAGAAGGACTATTTTTCATAAGCAAAATACCTGAGAGTATTCAAGATTGAACCAATATATCCACAAGCATCATGAGGTTAAGGAAAATCCCTGTATAAATTCACATTGCAGTGCAGGACCCCAAGAGCATATATGAAGAGTGAATATTGAATTTGGGAAGCTAGGGATACAGTACTTTCATTGATTATATATGTAATAAGTAGGAGTCAATGTGAGGGAAAGGAAGAATTGTGTATTCTGCATTAAGCCTTTAGAAAGTTCACTTTTACATCAGATGTTTTTATCTAGATAATTAATAAAGTCAAGATTAAAAATGCCTTTCATGTTGATACATGAAGTGCAGATTAAAGGAAAGTTGTCTCAATTTTTGTATTAGTAATTTGGGGAAGAAGAAAACTTTTAAATTGATACTTTTGAAAAAGATCTTAGATTTCGCCTTTAAAGCTTTCAGCCTTTACATCCCTCAGACTGGATGATGTGTTTTTGCCCAAGGGCATATGAATGTTGCTCCCTCAGAAACCCATCAGCGCCAGGTCTAAAATGGCCAGAGGAATTGCTGCAGGCAGGTAAAGCCTAGGTTTCCATCTATCCCATGTTGCTTTTATAGCAATGTGGGCTGGGGACTTCCACACATATCTGTATGTTGGGCAATGATACTACCCCAATTGTCTGCTTATAGCTGTCTAGCAGTAATTCAGACAATGATAAAATATTCACATGTCACTGCAGAACTACAAAATGCTATATACCCATATCTATAAACGCAACAATGTATAGTAGTATATGTATGGAACAAATTATTTATCTCGGGTGTTAAATTGTAATGAATGAACCACTCTAATGACAAAATAACAGAACTCTGTCTTCCCAATTTAAGAATGGCTTAAATACTAATGCTTAAAGTTATGTAGTTTTCAAGCTATGCAAAAATCAAGCTCTATTTCAGACTGAAGTCTTCTCTGAGACTGCCTCCTTTGATTTCTAAGAGAAAGATTCAGACTGAATAGATGAGACAGTCATATTTAGAACTTAGAATATATTTTCAAAAGGAAAAGTAACTGTTTCAAGGCCATTAAGCAAGTGAGAAATTTTTCTTCAAATTATTATTATTTTTCAAATAAATACTTTTGTCACAGTAGTAGCCAGAAAAGAACGGTTCAGTGAAACTAGGCAGGTGGGAGTAGACCAGATAATTTGTTAACCTGGATGTGATGTGGCTTCTGTTCTTTACATGAAGAAGAGCTGTTTTTAAACTGTTAGGTTAAAAAAAAAGTTTAAATCAAATATAAAAAATAAGTTTTTAATGTTATTACCAACTGAAATATGATTAATTATAAAAATCACTGGATAGCCTGGAATAAAATGAAAACTGATTTGAGTAATTGGATAAGGCAGGGCAAATGCAAATAAACCACAAAACAGAATGTCTGAGGATACACACTAGAGAAATTTTGATGGTTCAGTATTTGGAAGATTTGAAATATTCTTTGGGGAAAAAAATCTTATAATGTAATCGGGAAACTACCATGTAGTTTTTCAGTGAAACTGGAATCATAATTGGAAATTGGAATCACAACAAATCACAGAATGGATTATTAATTCAGAGACAGCCTCAAGGGGAATAAAGAGGAAGAAAGAAAAAGTCTAAAAATAAATTAATCTTAAATCAAGTTACAGCATTTGTTGAACTTGGTTTTCTACCACTTAATACACTGCTGCTGTGGGTATTAATATGGAGGTTATACTAAACAGTTCTTAGGGCAAAAAAGAAAAAAAGATTAAGATACACAATTAGCCATCTAAGACTGTTAAAAGAAGCCACAAAAACTATCTCTCCAATAATTTCTGTGTCTATCACTATTTCAATGGCAAATTTATATGATATTATTTTTGAATAAAACTCTGATGACTTTATCATAGTGACAGATGGTGTTCCAAAGTCATATTCCTCTAATAAGTAATCTAACTACATGATTTTTTTTCTGGTACAGTTTTGTGAGGAATAAATGAAACTTTTATATATAGGTTATTTTTTAATGTCCTTTAATTTAAATTTAATAGAATCATCTAACAATATTGACATAAAGGAAGTTACAAAGAGAAGTCAAATTACAGTTGATACAAATTTAATAACTTGTTTCATCTTCTTGTAAATACAGTGTTCTACTGTCTTGGGATGGATAAAATAACAGTTTAGAAGTTATACAATTCCTGTCTTCTGGAATTGTAGGTAGGAGTGTATATATTATAGTTCAGTATTTAATAATATCCATTATGAAGTTATACTTTTTTGGTTCATATCCTGACTCTACTATTTACTAAGTTGTAACAACTACATAAAAGTTTTTGGTATAACTGGCATAATCTTCCTTTTGCCTTTTTTCAGTATATGCTCTGAATATTTGAATTTTGTAGATGTGCTGGAATAATATTAAAATGGTATTACTTAGTAATTGTACTAGTCATAAAAGATGCTGTCCAGAATATAATCATGTCTGATTCACATTTTCCTTCCTCACTGAATGCCATTCTATGGTGCCATATATATATGATATTTTATTTTTGGCATACTATTTCATTGTATTTTTTAGCTTCAAAAATAGTTTATTAGTAAGTTGTAGAAAACCACATCTCTTAATATTACTGTATTACAAATAATATACAGTAACTATTATTGGCACTACTATCATGCCTACTATTATACTATCATTTCTACTCATATTTTGTATGACCCACATTTACACAATGTTCTCCACATGATCAGCACTAGTCTAAGTGCTTTATGATTACTGACTACTTTAATTCTTATAACAGCACTGTAAAATATCAGAGGCTCCGACAGCTAATATCTTCCCCAAATCACAAATTTTTTATGTATTAGAACCAAAACATGAAATATGATATGCCCACTCTAGGGTATGCAGGTGTAATACTTCCCTGACAGAGAATCTTTAAAAACAACGTTAGTAATACAATGAAATATTTTTTGCCTTTTTTTTCCTTACCTTTCTCCTCTTTAATTCAAACATTTTGCCAAACAAGTGGAAGTATTTCTTTGCTATTTCACTTCTTTTAATTTTTTTCTTGTTTGGGACCCTATTTAAATATCTTAATCAAACAGTTTTAGATAAAATCTTATTCTACAGGTAATCAAAGCTTTGACATTTTTCCTAACATAATACTATATTTACATGACATCTGGGAAAGTACTTATACATTTTATTTTTCTTTCAATTATTTTTTAAAAATGTGAAATGAGACCTAAAAACATTTGGTTTCATTTTCCTCAAATGATTGTGAACATTAACACTATCTTCAATATCTACTCACCACTATTTCTTATTTATTTTATTTTTTGGCCTCTTTAATAGAACACATAAAATTAATTTTTGGAACTGTTAATGCATTAATGCATCTTCAAAATATTTTATATTTCCCAGTCACTGCACAAAAGCAGACAGTACCTGTTGATCCTAAATTAGAACTTGTGATTTATGAAATGTCTTATATGGATTAGCTCCCATATGTCTCAAGTGTTGAGAAATATATGGTGAATTTTAAAGTCACCTACAAAACTTGAAGGACAGGAAAGCACATCTAATACTCTAATATTTTCCTGTGACTCATGCTCACCATTCCAGACAAGTGAGAATCCATCCATGTCTAAAAGATCTCCAGAGAATATTTCTTTATATGCCCTGTAATGTTTTCACTCTTGCTTGTAGTAGAATCTCCTTATTGCTAACTTTATTGCTGTTAGTTAAGCCTGCTTCTGTTACCCTCCTCTCTATGGAGATGATGAACAGCTGGCCAATATCTTCTGTGTAAAGGCATTTGAAATTCTAGAACACAATAATTAAAACACTTATTTGCCTTTGACTAACATTTTCTGCAATTTCTTTGAGACTAATATGTTTTTAAGGGTTCCTACATGCTTCTTGAGTTCTGGAATACCTCTTTTTTATGAAGCTCACATTTTCCTATATTAAATATTGCCCAAGCAGCTAAGAGTAATACAGGACTTGTATTTGACTCTTATATGCCATCCCTGTATTTATTTCACCATTACAATCAGAGACATGAGCCATCAGGGTAGATATCATATTTAAATTTCTCCTTCATGTAGGAACATAAAGAGGAGTGAAACAAATCACCAAAAACGATTACTTCATACGCATACTAACTTCATTAACAAAGTAGTTTTGTTTGGGGATCTTTTCAAATTCACCCTTGAGCCTGGAATACCTAGACATAGATGATTTATTTCAATAGACAATAATCAGTTATTAACAGAGCCTCATAATCCCTAAATGTTTGGTTATAACCACTAATTATACAAGTGTTACTGGCACTGGCTTCTGACATAAACTGCAATTTTATGTTGGATTTGTTGGGCAAGTGCTTATACGATAACAAGTCTAAAAATAAAGGAGAAAAAAACATGAAAATGGAAGTGTTTTTATGAGGTACACTACAGCACATACTTGGGAGGATGACTTGATTGTTTTTACCTCTCAAACATAGTACAGGGCAGTAGCCAGAAGACATTTTCTGTCAGGGCCAGATTTAACTATTTCAGGCTTTCCATGCCATAAGATCTCTGTTGCAGCTATTCAATTTTGTCATTGTGGAACCAAAGCAACACAGACAAAATGTAAACAAATACATGTTACTGTGACACACACACAAAAAACTTTAATACACACACACAAGAAATGCTGAATTTTCCCCCTAGGCCATAATTCACCAATTCCTGTTTTAGGAAAAAGAGTGCCCTGACCTGCCTGTGCCTGTCTGGCTTCTTCCCAACTCTCCAAAATCTCTTCTCTGTTGGGACCTTCCAGCCTTCAATGCTTGATCCAGCATCTGTAGACCATGACATTTGTTTACCATCTTCTGGTAAACAATAGAAAATGGTCCATTTGGCTTTGCATCAGTTAAGTAAGCAGGGGGTTCTAATGGAGGACTCAAAGGTATAATGGCTTCCTGTTCAATTATGAGGGGGATCTCCAGTGATGCTACAACACATATTATTATAATATACCAGTTCAACTTGGGGATGCATTTTTCTCCCTTTTAGAATATTGTTCTTATGGAACTCATGACAAGATGGGTGTTAAAATAATCTACATCCTTCCATGACAATTTCAACTGAAGTTCAATAACAGGCTATCAATTGACTCTCAAACGGAGTATATCTGGAGGCAAATTTAGGTTAATTTTCCAATCAAAAATCCTTACAGTTACCATTGGTTGGCAGTCATGGGTTGACAAAGGCTCGTCTGTGTGTGAGTTGCTGACAAGGCCAATGCCACTTGAAAATTCGGGTACCGTGATCCTCAGGGAACAGACTGGGTGATAGCTCTTCGACGCTCCAAGAGACTGCAGTTGTCCAGAGCACCACAGAAATCCACCATTTTTTCCTCATAATGTTGTGAATAGGAGCTACTAAACTTTTCAATGTGACAGGTGATGTCTGCACAAATCAAATAACCCACTCAAATCCTATGTTTTGGTTTTTATGTCAGAGGTGGCTGAGACAATAACCTATTTTTGATTGTTTGAGGAAATCTGATGGCTCTGGCCTATGCTATTCCTCATAATTTTAACATTTATTTTTATGACCTATTTATGACCTGGTAGTCACTCCCTTGTGGTTATATGATTAAGTAATATTTGAAATTCAGTTTTAGGCTAATATCAGGTTGAGATGTCAGCATTACATAATAAACATAACTTTATTTTTCAATTGAATCAAATCTAAGTCTCATCTAACCACGTTTTAGACATTAGCAGGAATACTTCAATAACCGTGCACAGTAAGTAAGGATGGGAGTCCATCACACATGAATTTAATATGGATTTGATTTTCTCGCAAGATAGAAATTAAGGAGGAGGTGTTAGCCCAATTAATCACAGAATACCAATTTCCTTTATCTTCTTGCCCAGCTTGAATTGTTAATGCCATATTGAGCACAGTTGATGATTTTGGAGGTACAAAGGCATCCAATTCTCTGTAGTACAGGTCACTGAAAAGGTCTTTGTGGGTACTGATATAATTACATTTAATGTGCTTTTAAATTTAAGACAAAAGTTCTCAATGACCTCTGGTATTTTGTATTATTTTAAAATAAGCATAAGAATGCTTTTGTGACTTGCAAGATGGTGGTGTGAGAGGTGAGATGGAGAGCTCCTCCCAAAACCAAAAAATTGTACAAAAATATAGTTAATTAATACAACTAACCTTAAAACAGAAACAAGAAAGAAGGCTGAACCAGACTGCAAACAGACCTCATGAACAGAGCACACCTCATGAAACAGGGTAATGTAGGAAAGCCTTAATCTGATGGGACCCAAGCCCTTCCCCCACCCCAGCTCACAGGCTGGAGGAAGAGAAATGGAGCAGGGGAGGGGGTGAAAGCCTGGGACTGCTGGACACCTAGCCCTGGACATATGCATTGTGAGCAGAATCCTACAGTGTGTGGTGCTCTGGGCATTGGGGAGCTCGGACAGGTGGAGTACTTCAGAAATTGACATTCTGGCCGTTTGTGGAGGAGGGGATCCACACCGAGCTGCTCTGTGTCAGAGGAAAGGCAGGCATTCTGAGAGGCTTCCTAGCAGCCAGAGGGCTGCTGAAGGGGCGGGGTTTGCAGGGAGCTTGCTGTGGGGGAGAAGGGAGAGCTGGACAAGGTTGCCTGGGCGTGCTCTGCCCATCTGGTTGGGAACTTTGGGGAGCTTCAGGTGCTCCATACCCCTGGCGGACTACTCAGCTCCGAGCCGCTCACAGTGAAACACAGCCTGCCCAACATTCCTGCTGGCCTGCAGGCACCTGCTCACAAACCGGCAGTCACTGCACAGGTGTGAGGACAGTCACAGGGAGGCTCAGCCTACAACAGCTAGAGACGCAAAACACAGAGGTTGACACGTGTGTGTCTGGCACACTGGCTCTGACACTGGAGACAGGCACCACAGACGGGAACCAGGAAACAGATTTTTCCTCCCCCCAGGCACCAGCTCTGCTCGCCTACGACCCCCAACCTCACTCTAGGGGCTGAGCAGCTCCAGAGACTGGAGTTTCTGCACACTAGAGTGCACCACACGGAAATATGAAATGACAAAAGAACATGGTTCTGACCAAAATATCACAAACCCCAGAAAGAAGGCCAAATGAAACTGAAGTCACCAATCTTCCTGAAAGAGAGTTCAAAATAAAAATTATACACATGCTTATGGAGATACAGAAAAATATTCAACAACTCAGGAACGAATTTAAGTTGGAGATTCAATCATTAAGAAATTCCATATCTGAAATGAAACATACAATGGAGGGATGTAAAAGCAGATTAGATGTAGTAGAAGAGACAGTAAATGGAATAGATATTAGAAAAGAGGAATATAAAGAAACTGAGGCAAAGAGAGAAAAAAGGATCTCTAAGAATGAAAGAATATTGAGAGAAGTGTGACCAATCCAAATGCAACAATATTCGCATTATAGGGGTACCAGAAGAAGGAGAGAAAAAGGGATAGAAAGTGTCATTAAGGAGTTATTGCTGAAAACTTCCCCAATCTGGGGAAGGAGATAGTCTCTCAAGCCATGGAGGTGCACAGATCTCCCAGCACAAGGGACCAAAGGAAGACAACATCAAGATATATAATAATTAAAATGGCAAAGATCAAGGATAAAGACAGACTTTTAAAAGAAGCCAGAGAGAGAAAAAATATCACATACAAAGGAAAACCCATCAGGCTATCAAAAGACTTCTCAACAGAAACTTTACAGGCCAGAAGGGATTGGCATGATATATTTAATGCAATGAAGCAGAAGGGCGTTGAACCAAGAATACTTTATCCGGAAAGGTTATCATTTAAATTTGAAGGAGGGATTAAACAATTCCCAGATAAGCAAAAGCTGAGAGAATTTACCTCCCACAAACCACCTCTACAGGGCATTTTGGAGGGACTCCTATAGAAGGAAGTATTCCGAAGGCTAAAGAGATGTCACCCAAGGGAAGACAAAGAGTACAGAATATGATTCATAACATACAAAGAATGCAGGAGGAAGAAAAAGGAGGAAAGAAAAAAAGAACCTTTAGTTTGTGTTTGTAATAGTATATGAAGTAAGTTAAATAAGACTCTTAGATAGTAAGGGAATTGCCCTTGAACATTTGGTAACCACGAATCTAAAGCCTGCAATGGCAATAAATATGTACATATTGATAATCACCCTAAATGTAAACAGTCTGAAAGCACCAATCAAAAGACATAGAGTTATTGAATGGATAAAAAAAAAGACCCATCTTTATGCTGCTTACAAAAGACTCCGAACCCAAAGACATGCACAGACTGAAAGTAAAGGGATGGAAAAATATATTTCATGCAACTAATAGTGAGGAAAAACCAGGAGTTGCAGTACTTGTATCAGATAAAATAGAGTTCAAAACAAAGAAAGTCACAAGAGACAAAGAAGGACATTACATAATGATAAAAGGGTCAGTCAAACAAGAGGATATAACTATTATAAATCTCTACGCACCCAACACAGGATCACCTACATACGTGAAACAAATACTAACAGAATTAAAGGGGAAAATAGAGTGCAATGCATTCATTTTGGGAGACTTCAACACACCACTCACACCAAAGACAGATCAACCGACAGAAAATAAGTAGAGACAGAGGCACTGAACAACATATTAGAACAGATGGACCTAAAGGACATGTACAGAACACTCCATCCAAAAGCAACAGGATACACATTCTTCTCAAGTGCACATGGAACATTTTCAAGAACAGATTATATATTAGGCCACAAAAAGAACCACAGTAAATTCAAAAAGACTGAAATTATACCAACCAGCTTCTTAGATCAGAAAGACATGAAACTAGAAATAAATTACACAAACAAAAAAAAAAGCCCACCGATACATGGAGGCTTAATAACATGCTCCTAAATAATCAATGGATCAATGACCAAATAAAAACAGAGATCAAGCAATATATGGGGACTAATAATGACAACAATAACTCAACACCACAAAATCTGTGGGATGCAGCGAAGGCCTTGTTAAGAGGGAAATATATTGCAATTCAGGCCTACCTCAGGAAAGAAGAACAATCCCAAAAGAACAGTCTAAACTCACAATTAATGAATCTAGAAAAGGAAGAAGAAATGAGGCCCAGAGTCAGTAGAAGCAGGGACATAATAAAGATTAAAACAAATAAGTAAAACTGAGAAGAATAAAACAATAGAAAGAATCAATGAAAGCAGGAGCTGGTCCTTTGAGAAAATAAACAAAATACATAAACCCCTAGCCAGACCTATCAAGAAAAAAAGAGAGTCTACTCACATAAACGGAATCAGAAATGATAAAGGAAAAATCACTATGCGCATCACAGAAATACAAAGAATTATGAGAGAATACTATGAAAAATTATATGGTAACACACCTAGAAGAAATGGACAACTTTCTAGAAAAATACAACCTTCCAAGGCTGACCCAGAAAGAAACAGAAAATCGGAATAGACCAATTACCAGAAAAGAAATTGAATTGGTAATCAAAAAACTACCTCAGAACAAAGCCGCTGTACCAGATGGTTTCACTGCTGAATTTTATCAAACATTTAGTGAAGACCTAATACCCATACTCATTAAAGTTTTCCAGAAAGTTAAAGAGGAGGGAATACTCCCAAACTCATTCTATAAGGCCAACATCACTCTAATACCAAAACTAGGCAAAGACACCACAAAAAAAGAAAACTACATACCAATAGCCCTGATGAACGTAGATGCAAAAATACGCGACAAAATATTAGCCAAACAAAATAAAAAATACATCAAAAAGATCATCCATCAAGATCAAGTGGGAGTCATCTCAGGGATGTTAGGATGGTAAAACGTTTGAAAATCCATCAACATCATCCATTACATCAACAAAAAGAAGGACAAAAACCACATGATCATCTCCACAGATGCTGAAAAAGCATTTGACAAAATTTAACATCATTCATGATAATAACTCTCAACAAAATGGGTATAGAGGGCAAGTACCTCAACATAATAAAGGCCATATATGACAAACCCACAGCCAACATTATACTTAACAGCAAGAAGATGAAAGCTTTTCTTTTAAGATGAAGAACAAGACAAGGATGCTCACTCTCTCCATTACTATTCAAAACAGTACTGGAGGTCCTAGCCATGGCAATCAGACAACACAAAGAAATAAAAGGCATCCAGATTGGCAAGGAAGGAGTTAAACTGTCCCTGTTTGCAGATGACATGATATTATACATAAAAAACCCTAAAGAATCCACTCCAAGACTACTAGGTCTAATATCTGAATTCAGCAAAGTTGCAGGATACAAAATACACAGAAATCTGTTTCTTTCCTATATACTAATGATGAACCAGCAGCAAGAGAAATTAGGAAAACAATTCCATTCACAATCGCATCCAAACAAATAAAATACCTAGGAATAAACCTAACCAAGAAAGTGAAAGACCTATACCCTGAAAACTACAAGACACTCTTAAGAGAAATTAAAGAGGACACTGATCAATGGAAATTCATCCCATGCTCTTGGCTAGGAAGAATTAATATTGTCAAAATGGCCATCCTGCTTAAAGCAATCTACAGATTCAGTGTAATCCCTATCAAATTACCAAAAGCATTCTTCAATGAACTAGAGCAAATAGTTCTAAAATTCACATGGAATGACAAAAGACCCAAATAGCCAAAGCAATTCTGAGAAGGAAGAATAAGGCAGGGGGAATTACGCTCCCTGACTTCAAGCTTTACTACAAAGCCACAGTAATCAAGACAATTTGGTACTGGCACAAGAACAGACCCATACACCAGTGGAACAGAATAGAGAGTCCAGATATAAACCCAAGCACATATGGTCAATTAATATATGATAAAGGAGCCATGGATATACAATGGGGAAATGACAGCCTCTTCAACAGCTGGTGTTGGCAAAACTGGACAGGTACGTGTGAGAGAATGAAACTAGATTACTGTCTAACCCAATATACCAAAGTAAACTCAAAATGGGTCAAGACCTGAATGTAAGTCGTGAAACCATAAAACTCTTAGGAAAAAAAACAGGCAAAAATCTCTTGGACATAAACATGAGCAACTTCTTCATGAACATATCTCCCCGGGCAAGGGAAACAAAGCAAAAATGAACAAGTGGGAATATATCAAACTCAAAAGCTTTTGTACAGCAAAGGATACCATGAGTAGAACAAAAAGACATCCCACAGTATGGAAGAACACATTCATAAATGACATATCCGACAAGGGGTTGACATCCAAATTATATAAAAAGCTCACACACCTCAAAAAACAAAAAGTAAATAAGCCAATTAAAAAATGGGCAGAGGAGCTGAACAGACACTTCTTCAAAGAAGAAATTCAGATGGCCAACAGGCACATGAAAAGATGCTTCACATCACTAGTCATCAGAGAAATGCAAATTAAAACCACAATGAGATATCACCTTACACCAGTTAGGATGGCTGCCATCCAAAAGACAAACAACAAATGTTGGCGAGGATGTGGAGAAAGGTGAAACCTCCTACACTGCTGTTTGGAATGTAAACAATACCATTGATACCATTGTGGAAAGCAATATGAAGGTTCCTCAAAAAACTCAAAATAGAAATACCATTTGACCCAGGAATTCCACTCCTAGCAATTTACCATAAGAATGCAGCAGCGCAGTTTGAAAAAGACATATGCATCCCTATGTTTATCGCAGCACTATTTACAATAGCCAAGAAATGGAAGCCACCTAAGTGTCCATCAGTAGATGAGTGGATAAAGAAGAAGTGGTATATATACACAATGGAATATTATTCAGCCATAAAAAGAAAAGAAATCCTACCATTTGCAACTACCTGGATGGAGCTAGAGGGTATTATGCTCAGTGAAATAAGCCAGGCGGAGAAAGACAAGTACCAAATGATTTCACTCATATGTGGAGTATAGGAACAAAGAAAAAACTGAAGGAAGAAAACAGCAGTAGACTCACAGAACCCAAGAATGGACTAACAGTTACCAAAGGGAAAGGGAGTGGGGAAGATGGGTGGGAAAGGAGGGATAAGGGGGAAAAAGGGCTATTATAATTAGCACATATAATGTAGTGGTGGTGGTGGTGGGGTGGGAGGATAGGCGAGGCAGTATATAACGCAGAGAAGACATAGTGATTCTATAACATCCTTGCATGCTGATGGACAGTGACTGCAATCGGTGTATGTGGCGGGGACTTCATAATAGGGGGAGTCTTGTAACCATAATGTTGCTCATGTAATTGTATATTAATAATAGCAAAATAAAAAATAAAATAAAATAAATAATAAAAGAAATGTGCAACAAATTTGAATAGGCATTTCTCTAAAAAGATAAACAAATGGTCAATAAGCATTTTAAATGAAACAACAAAAAAAGAATGCTTTCGTGTAATTCTAAATGCCTGCCAAGAATGCCTAATTAAAATAGGACAGAGGGCTGACTTTCATGAAAACACATTTCCATCAGACATTAAATTTACCCTAGTAATATATTTGTGTAGAGGTGATTCAAAAAATAATTATAACTTTCATTCATTAACTCTCTACTTTTAGCCATATTTTTACTTTTATGCCTTCTAGTTACAACCTCCTCACTTAATTACATTATCTTTAGTTTTCCATCAACAGGTTCGTGTATGGTACTACACTATATACCAGTGTCCAGTAATACCAATAAATTTCCTTTACCACACTAAGTGTATTTTACTTATCAAAGTAAAGTAGAAAAAAAAAAAGATCAAGGGTTACCTACCAAAGTCCCACCTCTTAATACCATACTTTGGTGGTTGGGATTTCAACATATGTATTTGGGAGGGACACACATAATCAATACACCATTTTTTTGTCCCTGTCCCCCAGATTCATATCGTTCTTACAAACAAAACAGATTCATTCCATCCCAACAGCCCCCAAAAACTTATTTCAGCATCACCTCTAAAGTCCCATGTCTCATCTAAATATCATGTAAATCGATATGGCTGAGACTCAAGGTACAATTAATTCTGAGGCAAAGTTCCTCTACAACTGTGAACCTATGAAACCAAACATACTGTGTGGTTCCAAAATATAATAATGGGACAGGCAAAGGAAGGTATTTTCAACCCAAAAGGGAAAAAGAAAATAGGTGAGAAAAAGGAGGTAATAGATCTAAAGTAAGTTCGAAACCTAATAGGGACTGAGAATCATCCTCTTTTGGTTTAATGTTCCACCTTTTAGTTCCACAGGGATAAGGGTTTCTCCATCATGCTTTCCCACGCTATGGTCGTGTCTCTGTGAGTCTGGGTTGTCCTGCTTCTGAGGTTCTGCTGGACATAACCCATGCTACAGCCCTTTTTGGGAGACCCTGGGAGGGACCCTGGGATCATGGTCTCTGTGAACTGGTGAGGAGGCCCTATACACATTCTGTAAATATACTAAAATTCAACGGATCATACCCTTAAAATAGCTGAACTTATTCTCTATGTATTATACTATAATAAAACTTTTAAACCTTGCAAAAGAAATACCTGAGTTGCAAGTGCACAGATATGAAGGGGAAAAAATGGCTTGTTGGGATTGTTAAGTAAACTATATAATTGGAAGGAAAAAAAAATATAACCAAGATAACCTAAGAGCTAATTTTATCCCACAGTGGAGGTATATTTAATTAGCTGGGTACAACAGGAATTCTCAGAGATTGATTTATAGCTGTGAGTATCTATGAGCCAAGACCTTACTGGGTGTAGGTTGGAGAGTCCCAGAGAAGTTAGGCCCTATTTGTCACTCCCTAGCATCTCACAGAGAATTCTCTCATTCCATAGGGTGTCTGGATGTATAGTAGTAATGGCTTGGAATTATGTATAACCCATCATGTATTAAGCATAGTAGGGCCATTGTATATTTTCTTCCTGGAGCATATGTTCTTAGGCAAGACTAAATGCATACTTTGGAAATCAACAAAAATAAGAAAGTAAATAATTAAAGAATTTTATCACCACAAGTGGAAGTTTCAGAAGACTAAAGTGTAAAGACAATCTCAACAGACAGTTGAGTTTAAAAGACATTTGAATGAGTTGAAAAAACATTAGGTTTTAAGTAAAGGAATCTGAATTGTAGTCTTAATCTTTCCAATAATTAGTTTTAGACTTCATATATACTTTTATTAATTTAGGACTATGATGTCCATTTTATCAAGTTATTGCTAAATTTTGGGTCAATTAACTGAAATGCAGAGGAAGGTATTGGAGCCCTAATAATGGAAGCAGAAAATCCATAGGAAAGCCTTACTCTTATTCTGGTTTGTCTCTGTATAGATTTAAGAGAAACTGTGATCATCAATATTCTTAAATATGGCTGGTAAGAAACAGGCATTCTGACATTTTTTTTTAGTTTACTGATTTACCTAAAGTCTTACACTCATTTTGAATAATTACCTACTAATAATTATCTACTAAACAGGATATGATTTCATATCCTGTATGTTATTTTTAATATTTTATGATTTGATATATTGTGGCATATATTTTTTGAACCAAATATAGAATTGGGCCATTTTCTGTTTACCTCTAAACCCATCTGTTCCATGTTTTATTTGCTATGAAGTCAACTTTAGTACATTATTTTTTTAAAGACCTGATTAAGTTCCTTCTGATGAGCACTCAGGGCAACTGGGAGTGAAAGAAAAACATATCCTTTGCTGTTTGGGGCATAATACCTTCATTGTAATTTTAGTGATTCATATGCATGTGACTTTAAATCATGCCTATGATAGACAAAAGGAAACATTCTTCCACCATATGTAGTATTCAAATGATTTGTGCCAAGAAAATCAACATCTTGATTTTATGGCAGTATGGTATGTTTACTCAATTAAGAAAAAGCAGTCAGAAATCAAGGAAACAGTATTTATAATCCCTAAATATATCTTCCAATTTATTGAAAATTAAATGTGCCCAGGACCCACATGCATAATGCAGTATTAATGAGAAGCTGATCGTTACTCTTTGAATGAGTGCCCAAAACCTGCCTACCTGAAATAAAGTAGCAAAATTCTATTATAAAGCCTTGCTAAAATTCAATTGGTAGTAAAATCACTTAACTCAAAGCAGCAAAGATCCTTATTACTCTCAACTATTTTACTGTAACAATATGACCTAATATAACATTACATACTCATTGCTAATTTTTTTCCCTCATAAAGAATGTACTCTTTGCTTAGAAAAAAAATGTTCCATAAAAAAAGCCTTTCATCAGACTCAATTTTTTTAGACTGAGATATAAAATTTGCTCAAAGCAAATAATAAGGATGAGGTCCTTAGAAAACTAGAAACATAATAAACTGAAGTAAGTTAAGAATTACAATATATTTGGTTAAGAAATAGAAAAGAAGGAGTGATGTCAGAAGAAGTGGGAGGGAATGGACCTTTGAAAATCTCCATAAAAGCAATGAGAATACTGGGAGTGGGGAAAGTAAATTAACTATCTCAGAACTCTGGAAATTAGCCAATGAATCACAACTATCTGAAGAATGTTTATTCTGGAAAAACAGCTATGGGTTGGAAAGAACAGTGAATTTTGTGGTGTTTTAACTTCCACTGCAATTACCCTCTCCCCAACTTTGTAGGAGACTTGAAAACCAACAACCCTGCAAACACAGGAAGAAAAAAAAAAAGAGGTTGGAATTCATTCACAGTTACATTCAAAGATCCCTGTCAAGAAGTTCCCTAGAAAATATCACTTGCATGACTCAGCTCTATTTGATTTATTTAGAGCTCTCCTAGTTCAAACAGCTTTTTCCCTTGGAGTGTTTATTGAAAACAATCAGCTGAAATGTTTAACATTGCAGCTGCCTTAGGTGGCAAAAAAATGTTGAAGTTAACAACAAATGACTAAAACCTTAAAAGGGAAATCTTAGGAATTAGATGATCATAGGGGACTTTGAAGAACTCTGACATATTTGAGAAAACATACAAAGATATAGAAATACACAGGGCTGTGCGCATGGTCCAGGGCTGTGTGCATGCCTGAAACAACAGAGGTGGCTCTAGCCCTCACCTTTGTTTGTTCTGTGGCTTGTGCAAGAAGGAAGTTGAGACTAAGCCATAATTTAATAGTCTGTCTTAAAATTGAATGAATGCCCCAAAACAGAGTCTATGGAAAAAAATCTAGAACATGTTCTGGTTCTAGGCATGTAAGGATATCTTTGACCAATCATTGTTAACAACTAACCTACCATGTGTACAGACTTCATTAGCCATGCAAAACTAAGAATGTATACTCTGCACAATTAATTCAGCAAAGTCCTAAAAAAGAAAACAGCAACATCCATCAAACCCTTAGAAAGAGGGACATCTAGTACCCAGAGTTACCACATTACATTACTACTTAAAATAACCTTTATTAAAAAAAATATGAACCAAAGAATATGTGGGCCAACACAGGAAAAAAAGCAGTATGTAGAAACTGACCATGAGGAAGCCCAGATGTTGGACTTACTAGACAAATACTTTAAACTAGCTATTTTAAATCTGTTCAAATAATTATGTTTAAAAAACTCTTGGAAATGTCTCTTCAAATATAGAATGGACATTTTAAAATAAAATCCTGGAGTTGAAACACACAGTAACTTACAGTAAAAATAAAAATAAAAAAGAAATATACTTGAAGAGCTGAACAACAGAATTGAGCTGGCAGAATAAAGATAACAGTGAACTCAGAGATAGTTCAATTGAGATTATGCAGTCTGAGAAATAGGAGAAAGAAAACGAATAAACATAGCAGTGCCTCAGACATCTGTGGGATACCTTCAAATGTATTTGTGTGTGTGTGTGTGTGTGCATAAAACACAAGATACAGAAAGGAGAGATAAAAAGGAGAAGAAAGAGTATTTGAACAGATAAGGGCCATAAAGTTCCTCCATGTGATGGAAATATTAATATACATCTAAGAAGCTCAGAACACCAAGAATAAGCTTAAAGAGATCCATACCTAGTCATGGAAGAATCAAACTGTTGAATGCCAAAGACAAAAAGAGAATCCTGGAAGAAGCAAGAAAGAAACAACACATCAAGCACAAGGGATGCATCCATAATAAGATTAAAATATGATGCCCTATTAGATACCATGGAGAAGAGAAGCACTGGGATATGTTAAACATACTGAAAGAAAGACTGTCAACCAAGAATTCTACATCCAGGAAAATTTTCACTCAAAAATAAATCAAAATTTAAGACTTCTCAGGAAAAATAAAAACGGAACAATTACTGGAAAACCTAACATACAATATATATTTTAAATGCAGCTTGAAATAAAGGGACACCAGAGAATAAATTTAATTGACATTAAAAACAAAGAAGCAAAATATAAAAAAATTGGTAACAGTAATTACAAAGGCATTCTTAAAACCTAAGAGTATTTTTGTGTAAGTCTTTTTTCCCCAATCTCATTAAAAAAATAACAAAATAAAGGAATAATTACAAATATGTGTTGAGGAGCATTTAATGTATAAAGATGGAGTTTCAAGTTTGTACAAAATAGCACAACAGAGCAGGCAGGGAATAGAGCTATATAGAAAGTTCCTGTAAAGCATTTAAATTAAACTATCATTACTCCAAACTAGACTTTTATTGTTGAGATATTAATTTTAAACTCCCCTGCAACTATTAAGCAAATAATTCAATATAACAAGAAACAAAGAAATTAAAATAATACAATGGAAAATCTCTATTTTACAAAAGGAAAGACATTAATAGAGGACTAGGGGATCTAAAAATAAAATGATATATATATAAGAAACAAAAACACAATGGTAGATATGAATCCTACCTTATCAATAGTTATAATAAATATAAATTAATAAATTATCCAAAGACAAAGATTGACAAAATATAAAAAAGAATACAAGAATATGCTTTCTATAAGAAACACACGTTAGATTTAAAGACAAAACAATGTTGAAAATAAGAGGAAGGAAAAAGAAATACCATGCAAACACTGACCAAAAGAGAACTGGAGTTACTATACTAATGTCAGACAACATCAAGTTGAAGAGAGAAATTGTAAAGAGAACAAAAAGACATCTTATAATGATAATCATCAATCCATGAAGAAGATATAACAATTATAACCATATATGGCCTTATGAGCACAGCCTCCAAAAACATAAAGTGAAAATTGATAGAATTGAAGGCAGAAATTGATAATTAAACATTAAGAGTTGTAGGCTTCATTCCCTACTCTCAAAATTGGATACAACTGGACAGAAGATCAAGAAGTACATATAAGACTTGAACAACACTATAAACTAACTAGATCTCACAGACACCTATAAAACACTCCACTGCACAGAATACACATTCTTCTCAAGTGTATATGCAACAATCTCCAGGATTGATCATGTGTCAGAATGTAAGGAGACTCAAGAGTATAAATGGTTTGAAACAATGCAAAATATATTACCCAAAAATAAATGAAATAAACTAGAAGTCAGTAAAATGTGTCAATATGGAATTTGCAAATATGTGGAAATTAAACACCACATTCCTAAATAACCAGTGGGACAGAGAAGAAATCCAAAGGAACTTGCAAAATACTCTGAAACAAATGAAAATAAAAAGACTTCACACACAATAGATGACTATAATTAAAGAAGATATATCGAAGGCAGCTGGAGAAAAATCAGAGGAACATTAAAGACAGAGTAAAAAGTATTATAGTAGATTTCTCATCAGAAATTATGAAAACAAAAATAACAGAGATATAGTTATCTTTAAAGTATAGGAGGTAAAAATCAAACAAGACTGTCAAACTTGAATGTTACACAGAAAATATTATTTCCACAAAGGAATGTGAAAGACTTATTATCCAAACAAAAGCAGAAATTATTTTCTGTCAGTAGACATAAATTACAAATTTATGTTTTTGTTTTTTGCTTGTTTTGTTGTTGTTATTAGCAGTCTAGAGCATTTGAAATAATGATTGGAAGAATTTGGTAGGATGGGCAGTTATAAGACATAGGAGGCATAGGAATCATCTGTTGTGTAAGGTGTTTGGAGAATGGGCTGTTATTTACAAGAGGAAGCACTCTCTACATCCTAATCATAATGGGCAGGAAGGCAGAGAACCTACATGTACATCAAGAAAGATGTGCTGAATCATCCTCTAGAGGATGAGAGCATTTATCTGTGTTTGTCGCCATTTTCTCAGGGAAGGTATCTGTTGATAAAGAGAAAAAAAGAATGGGAAGAGGATTAGTGGAGACTTTAAGAAAGCAGAGATGGGAAGTGATCATTGAAAAGAGGAGAAGAGAGAGAACTAAGTGTAAGAAAACATTTGAATTAAGTCAATATGTGTGAGTGTGAGTCTGTATGTACAGCATCTTACTGGTGTTGAGGGGCACAATGGCCAATACCCCTAGAGTGCTAGGATGCAGTTATAACACTGTGCTCCAAGACTAGACTTACTGCCTACGGAATTTTCTTTTCTAAGACCAGGAAAAGGCATTCTGTATTATTGTAAATGATGACCTATTATGAACTGATTAAATTTCCTGAGGATAAAACTTTTGCATTTGTTCTGATACACATGCACACACACAAACACACACACATGCGCATACAAACACACCATACACATTTGCATTTATTCTGTGCTGTGACTGTCAATACCAAATACCTAGAAAAATGACCAGCACAGAGACTGAGCTGGATTACAGTAACAGTTTGTTGAATGATTACATGAAATTTTGTTAGCAGGATGCAAACATGGATATACTGCAACAAAAATGGAGAAATTAAAATTTCTGATCAATTGCTGGGAATTTGGCTTTTGAGGATATTTTTCTTTCAAATAAGTAAAAATTCAGTTATTAAATAGTTGAGTACTATACAACCTCTTCTTGAAATGCAAAATCGTGGACCCTACCCCATACCTGTTCAATCTGATTCTTTATTTAATAAAATTCCAGTGTGATCTGGATACCTTAAAATCTGAGAAGTGTTGCTTTAGAACATGTGCTTATGCATTTTATAAACAGGATAAGATAAGTTTTACAAACAATTCTCTTAGGTAATAATATGGTGTCACTATGCAGATGTTAGAGGCTTTGGAATTAAAGTCACTGAGCATGGAAGATTTAGACTCAGGAAACATAGTCTTGTATATTTAGAACAGGTGTGCACAACCCAAACTTGAGAAGCATACTTCATGGAGCCATAGCAGGACTGAACTCAAACCTCGCCAGAAAATTTCCAAACTGCTGATTCTAACAAAAAAAAGAGAGGATAACTAAGTAGTACCTCACATTTTATGAACAAAGGAAGCTAGTTAGAGGATGAGTCACTTTAGTGGCCATGGCCTGGGCCCTATTAACTATTGCAAATAAGGATATGACATTCTCAATATTTGAAAATCTGGTTATGAGAATTCTTCCATACACTTCCTGAAATGTTGCTACTAATTTGAGGAAAGTGAGTAGAACAATGAAGAGGCATGTCCATCCTGGAGCACAAGTATAAAAATGGTAGATTTAAAGAGGAAGACCCTGGATCCAACATGTGTTTTTTTTTTCAAGTAGGGGACTTTATGTAATTCCCAATTATTGTCTTAGTCACTATTATTATTCTGTCCTCCATGTTTTTTCTTTTAATTTTTGATTATGTATGTTATGCATTTATTGATTTATATATTTTTATACACATTGTTTTAATTATTCCCCCCCCCTGCTTTGGAATTTAAAATCCTGATAAGATTTACTTTTTACCTGAGCAGTTTGTTTTGAATGTATCAATTTCAAAAATAAAATACCCTATAATGAATTATGTCTGCAACAGAGTTAATAACTAGAATATATAACAAGTCTTTTGTTGTCTTGATTTTTTTGTTAGGAAGTGCAGGATTCATATTTTGACTGTTTTTGTATCATTTTAAATATTTTTATCAACTAAGCTTTTTATTTCTAGAACTTGAACATTCATTGCTATGGCCCCAGTGTTTGTGTTCCTCCAAATTTCATATGGTAATATTCTAATGTCCCATGCAATGATATTAGCAGGAGGGGCCATTAGGAGGTGATTAGGTCAGAGGAGAGAGCCTTCATGAATGAGATTAAGGCCCTTATAAGAGAGTTTCCTTGCCTTTCTGTCATGTGAGGACAGAGGACCCGCACTCGACCATTCTGGCACCCTGATCTCAGATATCCAACCACCAGAACTGTAAGAAATAAATTTCTGTTGTTCAGAAGCTAAAAATCCTGGTATTATATTATAGAAGCCTGAAGGTTTTAAGACATTCATATTATATTGTGTTTATTAGTCAGTATAAATACAGCTATTCTGAAGTGACAGCCAACTCTAAATCTCAGTTATCAATAACAACACAGATTTATTCTCCTTCACACTGCATGGCTATGGGAGATTAGTCTTATTGTGGTCAGCTGGTATCCAAGTTGAAGACAACTCCATTGTCTTACATGCCACTATTTCAAAATGTCTTTAAAATTTGGTATGGAAGAGTAAAAGAGGACAGAAAACTATATGCCATATTTTTAATTTTTCTGTTCATATATCACTGATCAAAACAATTTACATGGTAATGCCTAACTTCAAGTGGCCAGAGAAAGATAATCCTCCAGTGTGAACAGATAAAAAAAAAAAGAGTAAAAAATATTGAGCAATAATAAGCTTTCCAATATTGTGTGATCATAATTACAACTGTTAATTGTTATTTCAAGGGTCTTTTTAATGGCATAGTTGCTCACTGTTAAGCATTTTAGACCATGACATCTGGCTTTCATGCAACTTGTAATCAATTTTTAATAAGGAATATACAAGTGTCTTTGATTTTTTGATATTTTTCTTGTGTTGCCTTCACATATAAATGGCAATTCTAGGCAAAGAATACTTGGCTTAAATATTTTCCCACAAATCTCATTTTAATCCACCCTAGTTTTGTCTGTGTGTAAATATCAAAACAAAACAAAAAACTATGTTTTTTACCTGGGTGTTGTAATATTCATTATAACTGAATTATAGTTATTTGATTAGACTCTACTGTGTGATGTACTGATAAGGACTAATTTTTCTTGAAACACTCTGATCCCTTTAAAATTCAGATTGAGTTCTTCATTTCATTATATGTTTTTTTTTGGCACATCTGTCTTATCCTTGTTAACTGCTGTAGCCATGCCAAAGTCCATATATCATGCCACTCAAGGCCTTAAGATGTTTTATGTTAAGTTTCTAGTTATACTAAGTATGTCCTTTGATCTTAAAATATTGCCTGTTTGCACACATATTTGAAGAAATTCCTAAAGAAATTCAATAATTCCTGCATGAATTAAGTTTGATGCAGTGTCAATATTTCATTCATAATCTTCTTATCTGAAGGAAAATGAGGGAAAATGTCAGTTCAGATCTGTTAAAATATCTTGACAGAAATAAAAAAAAAATCAGACCTGTATATTGGTCAATATGCTGTGGTTGTTCTTTCACAGATTTCTTCTCTACTCTTTCTGATCACTTGTTTCAAGATTAAATGTTTGGAGCTTTTGGGTCTGTTGGATAAAGTTGAGTAATCTCACTGCAACCTATCCTTCCTGCTTAGAACTAAAAAATGTGAACAAAATACAAACAAACAAAAAACAACTCTGAGGAGTGAACCGTAGTCCATGAATTTGGAAGGGAAGTCAAAACTAGAAGAATGACTGATAGGGCAACAATGAATTTCCTGTTTCCATTGCTATATGATATAGAGCTCATGGAGGGAATCTTTCTGGTCTACCCCCTCTCATTTTTCTCTCCCAACCCCACCTTGAGGTCCTGAGTTTCACCACTACAAGAATGCAGGCTGTGGTAGTGTAGACACCCACGGCTCCAAGAGAAAAATTTCCTCTCTGTATAGAAGCACCAGGAAAAGTGACCTGGTTTGGTAAAGTGTGCTAGAGGATCCCAATTTTATCCCTTTTCTTCTGGCCCTGCCTCAAAGACAGCCCGAGACCTGAAGTTGCATGGCCACAGAAGTGGTGGTGGTAATTGTGATGGTGGTGCATGCACAGAGACCTTGAGAAGAAGTCAGGTTTTTCTGTTCAAGAGAACTGAGAAAGTTCAGAGTATGGAGAATCTCCATTATTTGGCTTTTTTCGCAAAGCTTTACCCTGAGGGTGGCCCCCATCAAATTCTACTGCTCTATAGTGCAAGGACCTAAACATCTGAAACAGCCTCATCCTTATGACCATAGAAAATTTAAAAAGGGGATCCTAAGAGCCAGAGGATGTGGCAGAAGTCCCTGAGAGGGGAGAGCTGGAGAAGAACTTTAAGTCAGCAAATAAACTAACCGAGTCTTGGGCTTATCCTCAAGCTGAGCATGCCTGGAACACATGGAAAATCATAAATAAAAACACTGAGAATTTAATATAATATAAGTCAAAGCCCAAATCACACTGGGGATCCAGGCAAAAAGCAGGCCCACATGGCATAGCAAAGGTTGTGAAAATTAATGTTACATCAGAACTACCTATAGAAGGTGATTTGCAACCTTTGGTTGGAAGCAAATCAGATAACTGCTTGCTAAAACAAACAAGCAAATTTACATTCTTGACAATATTTTAATGGGACCCAAAGTCTCGTAACATAATATTCAATATGTCTAGACTACAATAGAAAATTACTTGGTATAATAAGAACCATGAAATTGGATCAGTTATAGGAAAAGGCAAATCAAAGCCAAACATGAGATGCCACACATGTTGTATTTGTTAGAAAAATGCTTGCAGCTACTATTATAATCATACAGAAGAAGGAAAAGTGAACATTAAATAAGAAGAAAGATAGAAATTCTCACTAAAGAAATAGAAACTCCAAAAACAAACCAAATAAAAATTATAGAGCTTAAAAATATAGTATCTGAAATTAAAGAATCCACTGGATGGGCTCAAGAGCATGATGAAGATGAGAAGGAAAAAGAAAACACACTTGAAAACAGATGAATAGAAAGTATGCAATCTGAAAAGCAGAGAGATACTTTTGTTTTGTTTTTAAATGAGAGCCTTGGGAACTGCTGGGAAATATCAAAGGTCTAAAATATTTTGTCATTGAACTTTTGAATGAAAGGAAAATGATACTAATATGGGAGAAGAAGTTATAGCTGAAATTTCCTAAATTTGATGAAACATATTACTTTACAGATTCAAAACACATAGCAACCCATAAAGAGGATAAATTCAATGAAAACCATGTACTGACACATTGAATACAAACAGAGGAATAAAAGTTTTCTACAGGGGAAATTACCATTCAAATGAGTACCTATCTATTAATGAGGAATTAAGGAGAGCAGAGGTGAGACAATTCTTTTAAAGAGCCCAAAGGAAAAAAAAAAAAAAAAAAAAAAAAAAACCCCAACTCTTGCCCCTAAATTCTATGCAGTTGAAAATCTCTTTCAGGGATGAAGGCAAATTAAGACATTCTCATTACAAGTGCTGTTCTAAAAGAAATGTTATAAGAGGAAAAATGAGATAAGAGGAAAAATTTAAACTTGGAAAATGAAGAAAGTTTCAAAAATGACAAGCATTTTGGTAAGTATAATAGCATATTATAGCTAATTTAATTCTTTTACAATGTGTGATTATTGAATGCAAAATTATATTTTGTAGAGAGTTGTTCAGTGTATGTAGTGCGATATCTATGGCAACTATAACATAAAGTGGGAGGATAGAGGGACTTAGATTTTTGTAAGGCTTCCATGTCTTACTTTAACGGGACAAATATTAACTTTAAATAGGTTATGGAAGTTAGGTAAGCACTAAAAATAATATAAACTAATATAGATATAATATGCGGTTATAATATAGTATATAAACAAAAATAAAATAAAAATATAAACAAAAATAGAGACATAAAATAGAACTCTAAACATATTCCAATTATCCAAAAGAAGGCAAGAAAAGATGAGGGCAAAAAACAATAGATGAGAAAAAAATAAAAGAAACAAAAGGAATGGTAAAAGTACATGAAACATTTCAGCATTTTTTAATATAAATGGTTTAAATGCATAAATTAAATGATAGATTATGTTGGATTAAAGAAAAGTATATTCTGCCTAATAGAAACTAATCTTAAGTATAATGATACAGATGGATTGAGTGAACAATACACTATGCAAACACGAATCAAAATACTGTTAGAGTGTCTCTATTAATATCTGACGAGTAGAATAAGGAATGACCCCAGGGTTCAACAAGGACATTGCGTAATGGTAAGAGGTCAGCTCACCAAGAAATTATTATAAACCTAAATCTGTATGTACAGATGACAAAAGCAATGAATAATTATATTTTTAGGAAAATATAACAGTATCTTCATGCTCTACATAGCAAAAACAAAAATACAAGTGAAATTAGTCAAAGAATAGTTAAATAAAGGAAAATAAATCCTGTTATTGATTGGAAGATTTAAGATTTTAATTCTTCCAAAACTGACCTAGAGATTGAATGTGCTTTCATTCAATTCAGAGTAGCCTTTTTTTTTTTCGTAGAAATTGTCAGGCTGTTGCTTAAACTAGAATGGGCAAAACAATTTTGAAATAAAAATAAAAAAGTCAGTGGAATCACATGACCTGCTTTCAAAACCAACTAAAAGCCACAATACCCAAGACACTGTGATTTTGGCAAAAGCATAATGGTATGAACTAGTGCCCAGAAAGAGAGCCACAAATATATGGTCAATTAAGTTTTTACAAGGATGCAAAGGCAATTCAATAGAAAACACAGTCTTTTCAACAAATGGTGCTAGAGAGATTAGATATCTGCATGCAAAAAATAACAATAATAATAATGTGGATCTACACTTGATGCTATATACAAAACCAAATGTAATAAAATAAAATATGGCAGGCAGAAAATATTAGTAAAATTTAGTTAATTTATGAATAATGCCAACTGAAATAGTTTCTTATGTATATAAGCAAGGATAAGGTATTTTGTACTCCAACTTGATGTATCAGTTGAATATAAGTGTAAGAAGTAGAAGGCCAAAAATACCTGCATGGATATTTGACATCTACTTAATATATTCTAACAAAGATGGGTATTTTAATCCTCAACTCGAAAATCACTCTTCAAAGAACCTGCATCCAAATTGTTAGACTGACACGTCATATTTTAATACAATGAGATTTGAATGATAACATTTAGTTTGATGGGAAGCATAGTACAGTGTGACCATCAACTCTGCTTTAGCCAAGCACAGAACATGTGTCACATGCTAAGTATTTTAAATTATATTTCTGTAACTCAAAATAATTTGAATCATCTGGATCTAAGATTCTTCAGTCTTTTAAATAACCATCTTTTGATATCAGTTATTTAAAGATATTTATCTGTTTTATATATTTTAGTTGAAGATAAATTTTGATTTTTTTTGACAAATGCTTATACAGTGAAAAATTATCATATGAAATGTGATTATTTAGGTGTACTTATCATATAGATTTTTCCTCAGGCTACTAAGAATGGAGGGATGATTTTCCTCTGTGTCTCTATTCATATGTCTTTCTTCAATCTACAAAAAGTAAATGTTCACCCATTCTAGACACTATTAAAGGTAGGAGACATACCCTACTCTGGTCCACTGTATTGGTCAAGATGCTTATATTACATATTGCTAAATTTATAGAGATTTTCTGGAAATGTTTGCCTCAGTGATGTGACTCAGTGTGTGATCCCAATGGAGACAGTGTTAGTGTCTAAGCTTCACACTAAAATGTCCCTCTTGTATAGTTGTATAGCTCTAGACCAGGAAGAGAAGGAGGAATTTCATTTTGACTTCAGGTCCAAATCCAACTTTTCCCATAATAACACTGAAATTTTGTTCCCTGAAGGTCATCTTTTAATATTTCTCCTCTAGTTCAGACCTTGGAAGACAAATCAGCCTTCTGGCTTCAAGATCTATGCTCCCTGACATACCCCCACCCCGTGGACCCCAACCCTATAATTCATGAGTTCTCTCTATGGGTACCTGCTCTAAAAGAGACTTGGCAGGTGTGGGGAGGGGGTAGAGAAGGCATCACTCTCTAGCATATTTAAACACTGGTAGTCTAGTGAAATAAATCATTATTATTAAATCAAAAAGTACTTTTCTCTAACATTAATAGAGTCTTTCTATACTTGCTATGGATATTAATTTTTTATTATTGGAGTAGAAAATTCTGTGATATGGACTTGCATTTGCTCTCCTGGCCCTAGATCTTGCTTTGGTTTATTGTTTTAAGCTGCATTCACCCTAGACAAGTAAGTGTCTTCACAGTCCAACCCCACATTCTAATGAATTCTATTTTGGGATGAACAACATCCAAGATCATAATAAAAAGTTACACTGTTTACTTACTTCTCTCCTTCAAGGATTTCTCAGGATTTAATAATGCATACGCCAAGGAAAATTCCTATTATTCCCAAGCTTTGTCATCTTCATTTTGAGGCGAATTGAAAAGTAGCTTTCTCAATTGAGAAACTGAATTGAGAATGTATTTTCTCTCAATTCTATGCTCAGTGAGTCAAAAAAAGTTCAGAATTACAGATTTTTTAAATCTAATTTTGAACACTAAAAATGAATTGATTGATGCATATACTCTAATAAAGTTAGGAGTAATGATATTGTGACTTGACAGCACAGTCTAGGGCATTAGTAATATCAAGAAAGACTTAAAAATGAGGTAATATTTCAGGTAGAACTTGAGTGGTTAACAAGAGTTCACTAAATAAAAACTGTAAAAGATTAATAGTGCTTAATTATTGCTAAGGGTTATACATTGTAGGTTTAAGTCATGGGAACTAAAAGAACCAGAATCATGAATTATTTAAGGAGAGTTAATGACTATTAAAAGATACAGAAATTAAAGAGGTAATAATATCTATACCACTTTAAAAGTAACAATATTCCCATTACTGTATAAGAAATACCTTTAATTTTCATGATAGTTTTGTGGAAAAACAGAGACTTATAATCACTATTATCTTTTTATAACAATATTAGCTGTGATGACATCTTTTTAGATGTCACTATGTGACAGACAGTCTACAATATTATGTGTGATTTCCTGGTGTCCTACAGAGGCCCTTGGTGATAGTTCATTTCTGTCAACTTGACTGGGTCATGGGGTGCCCAAGATGTATCATACACATTATTCAGAGTATTTCTGTGAGAATGTTCTAGATGACTTAACATTTAATTTAGTGGATACCGAATAAAGCAGATAGCCCTCCATAAAGAGATGACCCTTATACAATCATCAGAACCTGAATAGAACAAAAGATGAGCATTCCCTGAGCAAGAAAAATTTCTCCAGAAGATTGCTTTTAGACTTTATTGCAACATTGGCTCTTCTGGGTCTAGAGCCTGCTGGCTCACCCTTAAGATTCTGGACTTGCCAACCTCCATAGTCACGTGAACCAATTCCCTGAAATCTTTCTCTCTCTCTCTCTCTCTCTCTCTCTCTCTCTCTCTATATATATATATATATATTTACACACACACACACACATACATACACATGCTATTCATTCTACCTAGGGTAGTAGGTTTTATATTACTAATTTTACAGAGAGGAAACTGTAAATTAGAAAGGATTATGTAATTTGCCCTAGATTGTAGAGCAGTAAGACTTAATAAAAAATTTAAATGAAGGTTAATTTGAAACCAGAGAATATAATCTGGGTTCTACTAAGATTAGATTCAATGGGAACCAAGATGAAGTTTGACTGACAGTAGTAAAAAATCAATTGGTTTAAGTATGAGATGGAGCCAGAGGGCTCAATAGGAAATCTTAAATTTTTTCTTTGAGTTCTGTACAAGTCTATATAAAAGATGAAGCTGCCAAAATAATTTCTTCTTGACTTATGGAAATATAAAATTAAAATATAGTATATGTTTGATCTCTTGTCCATTTAATCATTAGTTCATTCTATTCATTAATCATTAATTCATTCATTTTGAGTCTCTCTGCTAAGTGCTATGTACAGAGAAACACAAGTGGATAAAAGAGGCAAGGTTGGCGCCTTCATAGAGCATATATTTAGTAACAGGAGAGAAATATGTTAATTAAATATAAAAGAAAAATATTGAGATATTTTTAACATAAAAATCGTAAGTTTTATCAAGGAGAGTAAAAGAAGATAGTTGAGGTTATAACACACGGGGCCCAATTTAGATTGATGGCTCAGATAATTTTTCTTAAAGATAGTGCATTAAAGTAGAAATTTAATGGTTAGAAGGAATGAATCAAATAAAGAATTTGATGGTGGAAAGGAGGGTAGTTTGGGGAAGAAAGACAATCAGAACAAATTTTTGTGTATTGTGTATAATTTTGATAACCTTACCTCAAGAGGGATAAAGCAAGAAAACAGTATGGAGACACTACAGAAAAGTACAATCCCTTTAATTTATGTGTAGAAAAGGACCGAATACTTTTGATAGTGCCTGAGAAAAGAACAGGGATACCCATATTCCAGTATATTATGTTCTGTTATTGTCTTTTATCAGGTAGGTGATACAAAATTGGAGTTTCATCATTGGATATAGGGGAAAGCATTATCCACATGTTATTTCTCCTATGAGAGCATAGAATTTGTGGCCATTAGAGACATTATAAGATTGTCTGGAAGCTAAATAATAACCTTTATCAACAGAATAGTAATGTTAACTTTAAAACCTTGAGGAGGAAGAAACTATGCTTTCTGATGGTACAGTCACTGGCTATTTAATTGAGAGCATGGACAAGAGATGGGCTGGGAGAGCCATATTTGAGCTAATAGGTTTGTCCCCCTATCTTTCTTTTAAAATATTAAGACATTTTCTCCCTCCTTTCCTTGTTTTGTACCTAATTAACTCCTATAAAATGCATCATCTCCAGGAAACCTTCCCAACACAACCTGTTTGAATGTGTATGTTCTCTGTTCTCCTATTTTACCTTGAGCATCTTATTTCAAGCGCTAAAATTATATGTAAATTATCTTTTTACAAAGTTATTTCTCCTAATAGCTCATTGAGGTCGAGTACAATAAAACTAAACCAAATTTATTTCACAGTTGTTTTTAAAAAAAGTTTATATAATGTTAAAGTAGGAAGAAAGATAAAAGGGCAAATAAGTGCCCAGGAGGTAACAGACATATGTGTTAATTTCCAAATTTCAGGCTATTAAAAACAAATTTCTGGTAATAAACATTGTACAACTTTATGCTCATGCCTTTGCTAGATTGACAAACCAGAGGGATATGTTGCTATGGATTCAAACAAAAACTAACACTTTACTTAAGAATTCATTTAAAAATATACATGATTTTCCCCATTTTCCAACATTGCATATCATTTTAACTGCTTTTTATAGATTAATAACACTCAATCTAACATAATCAGAGTGACTAATCACTGGAAAACATCACTCATTGTATGTGAAACAATACATTTGTTAGACTAATTAAATGGGAGTCCATTAGACCAAGGAGGCTCTAATGCTTTGATAACTTAGGTAAGTAAGCCAAAACCTAAGCCAGAGTCAATGTTCAAATTGGAGAAAATAAAATTAAAAATAAAATTAAAAGTAAATTAAATTTAAGAACACCAAACTACAAACATTCAACAAGGCTTTCCTAAATAAAGCATCTTTTTAAGTTACAGCCAATTTAACCTAACTTCCTGCAACCATGTAACTTTCTGTGTTTGCCTTTGAAGTCTTTAGTTGTCACTTTGGTCAAAGGATAACCAAGTATTGTTTCACAGTGAACTATGGTCTACTTAATCAAGTAGTTTAAACCTTTTGATATTTTTGACAAACTTTGCAGAATAAAATTCAAAATAAATGTTTGTGACCTCAAAATAACTTTGGAATTTTCCAGAGGGTCCCTGAAAAATCACAAAAGAATTTGTGCTCTTACCTTATAAAAGAAGAGATATCAAACTAATTAGGCATGATGTTAAATTGTGTGGGAAGCATTGTCAAATAAGAAATGATGCTAAATCTTCTTTAGATTTATTTATATGGATATGTGTTATTTATGTAAGTGTTCCAGAAATTGTATGAAATCCCTAGAGATCTGCTGTGTCCTGGTATAATATTACTAGTTGTACTTCAGTTATTATCCTAAAATGTGGGACGTCTCAGAAATAAATTTCCTTGTCATTGCATTATAATGAACTACCATCAAATCATTAACCATGGCCACTTTTAAGTCTTTTGTAATCTACAGAGTTTTTGTCTTACTCTGATGCTTTCATAAAAGTGTTTCACCTTCAAAAGTTTCATGCAAAGGATTAACAAATATGGGTTTCTGATAACTTTAAGATCATACCACTGAACTGAATAAGAATTTTTAGAACTCTAATGAAGAAATTAACGGATTCATAAAATTGTTAACACAGATCAGGCAAAACAAAAATTGATTAAAGGGGACTGAATGAATTGATGAAGATGATTATAACTTTCATCTTTGTTGGAAACAGTGCTGGTTCTTCAATGTTTTGTTTTCCAGATTTAGGTAACTCTTTTCTCTTTTATTTTAAGCAATCTATAACTTACAGCAATTTGGTAAAGTACACTTTCATAAACAAAAGTGAAATATTTACTTTTTGTCTCTACCTGATCTGTCCAGAATTCAGAAACTCTTATTGAGTGTTCTTATTGTTCCTGACAATGTACATATTTGCAAAATTTCAATAAGAATCCATTCTCCTTGTAACATGACACAGTAGGGCAAGTCCATGGCTTGGCTTCTCAGTCTAAAGAGGCTTTAAAATAATCTAACTGGAGATTCTTCATTACCAGACACTTTTAAAAAACTAAGGTTGACATTATGGAGTTAAAAAAGTTCCTTAGATATCACCAAAGCTTTACCTGTAATATATTTGTGAATATACATAAAATCACTATTCTTGGACAGGATCCTGAATTTTTCCAGTTTCCTCCAGTATCTGGCTATAATTGTCCAAACTAGCATTTCCAAATTTCTTCTACCATTCTGACTTGAAATCACTAAGACAAAAATTATCCTTTTCTCCAAGACCTGCAAACTGAAGCTGGATGACTTGATACACATTTGAGAAAAACTATTATAACGGCTCACATAGGGAAAACTTTCATGCCTGTTACTGGTTGCATCACTCAGAAAATTCACCAGAACATCTGATTACATCACTAGGGACGTTTAATCTATAAAAGATGCTTCAAGCCCAGTATTTAGAAGCTGCCATCTGGTAACCTCAACTGGCTGCTCTTTGGACTCAGAAACTGATTTATGGTCTGCTGCAAACATTCATATTTGTTTTTCTTTTGTTTCCACAGAAATACCTCATATAAAATACTTGACCACTTATGCCAGAAAGACCTAACTTTGGAAGCCTGCCTGCAACATCATCTCATGAAATGACACAACTGGTTAACTATCTTGAACTATTCTTAGGACTAAGCCACTGGATCAATGAGATGGAGCAATCTACCAAATGAACTTCTAGACTGTGAAACTTCTTGGGGAAGTTTCAAAGGCAGGAATTAAATGGTAACAGAAAGAGCTGCCCCAAATATGCCTCTTTGGCAAAGGACTATTTTGAGCTGATAAAGTGATATAGATGCTAGAATTGCTTTAGATTCCTTGGCTGAACGAGGGATTTTTGCCATAGCAAATACCTCCTACTGTACTTGGTTCAACACCTCTGTATTGTAGGAACTCAAATACAAGAACCTAACAAGCCATTTGGCTAAATCAGGTTGGTGCCTCTCCAGTTACACTCTTTGATTTATTTGATACCAACTGGTTTGGTTCAAGGGGGCACTGGCTAAGGGTTATCCTCCTGTGAGTCTCCACTACAGTCTCCCTGGTGAACTAAGTTCTCTAAAGGATCTTAAATAAATGCTTGCAGCTATCAGAAGTACAGTTGGTGGTCTGACTGGACTTGGAGTGACAGAAACAAGATGAACAATGAGATGAACAGCAAAAACATTCCTTCCATAGACCTGGTATCATAACCTATGAGTTTCACAACTAGATAAGAACAACTGAACCCTGATGGCCACTGAGAGTGGTATTAATACTGAATTTTTGCTCACCATCTCATATAGGAGGAGATGACCAAATGAGAGGACTTTTTAAAGTAATTAAACAAAGAGGCCATTAGACTAAGGTGGCCCAGTTGCCTTGGTAGTTTATGCAAGCAAACTGAAACCTAAGCCAGTCAATGCACTCAAATCCAACTATACAAAACTTAAAAAAAAAAAAACTAATCATAAAAAGTGAACCAAGTTTTCCCAAATACGGCAACACTTAAGACATAGCCATTTATTATATTATTATTATTTCCCTGGCACTCATCAGTGGAGAGTTCTTAACCGTTTCTAGTTTGGTGCTACCCAATTGGAATAAATGTTTGTTCAAATAAACTCTTCAAAATTTGAATATACCATAGTACATTGAAAAGTAAAAGTAAGTAATTTTCAGTAAAAATAAATGTGCTTTGATATATTATAGTGTGTATTTGGATAGACAAATACTAAATGCATAGTTGTTTGCCTTTTTGCTCATGGTGAGAAGATTCTTTCTTGCAAAGGTCCCAAAAGCCATTATCTTGGCTTCTCAGAATACAAAATAACAGCAGACTAATGTGTAATAGAGCAAGTTTATCCATGTGGTATAAAAGAGTCCTTTTAGTATCTAGCTGTCACAAATTGCTAGAGGGAAACTCAGAACTGTTCATATTTTCTTTTTTTTTCTAATCTATTAAAATTCTTCCACATTTCCTATTGCAACTACAGCCGTGGGCCTGTGATTATCACTAAACCAAAATGTAAACAGAACTTAAACAATTGAAAATATCCATGGAGAGTGAGTAAACTTTCATTCCCACCTTGCCCACTACCATACTCAGAAATAACAGTTTTGTCTGATTCTACCAAAGCTAATGGAAAATGTCTAAATGTCAAGCTAGTTTTAACAACATGCACTAAACAAGTGCTTTTGGAATTAGGATTAAGGCTGCCACTAAAGAAAAACATTTATTGAAATCCTGATGTTACACATTTTTAATCTTTTGATTATTAAGAATTCTTAAAGTATGTATGTACATGCAAAAACACTATATTTAAATGTTAATATCTAAGCTGGAGTTTTATTTTATATATTACATATTATGAATATAGACATGATTTGAAATAAAATGTGATCATTTATTTTGATAGTATTCAACAGACATGATATATTGAATACAACTATTAATAATAATGGTAGTGTTTTAAATTAATATAAATAGAGGAGGAATTCAATTTAAGTCAGATACAATCTAGAAAAATAAGCTATGAAATTTCTATATGATTTCCATATATGTTCTCTCTCATATCCTCCATTGCAGCTAGTAATATGATTGGATAGACATGTAGTTAACTTTAACAGAAATAATTTTGTTAATTTTGAAATCATACTTTCTGAGAAATTTAGACCATAACAATTAAATGAATTCAAATGGAGTTCTGTCTCTAAGCTCATTCACAGTACCACCTAGTATTTGAGTGCTGCTTTGTAATTTAAAATACACTTTTAAGATTTCATTTTATTTTCCCAAGACCAAGATATCCATGAGAATATTGGTTAAACATTATGAATCTGATTTTACACACCAGGAAACTAAAATAGATTTAGTTACTTAAGTCATAAATGGCACAAATAAAACTATGACCCTGTTTTTTAAGTTTAAATATTTATTCCATGATATCTTACTGCATTTGAAGAGAATATTTGATAAATTCTATAATTTCTCTGCAAAGGAGTCATAGAATTTTATGATGATTTGTGTTATATTTTAAAAAATATCATATAAAAACGCACAATATTTAGATATTGAAGATCTCCCAAGATCACTTGTGTGTTTCTACTTACTAATTTTAAGCAGCTTTATGAAAGTGTATGCAAAACTGAACAGGCTGAGAGGAAATAAATTTTCATGTGACAAAAATTAAAAGCTCATTTTGCAAAAGTAATATTTAATTTCCATAGCTATCCCCCAAATTTTTACACTAATTTAAACTGAAACAAGTATCACATAGTTTATTTTGATTTAGGAAAGGTGATTTTGAAGATTAATTTTCCAAAGTGTTTGAATGTACAAATAACCTTTACATAAGTAATTTATTTGTGGATTTCAGAATTTATAATGATTTTATGTGTGCTAATGAAATACAGTTATGAAGTTGATAAATTGCATTCTGTATTGCTAAGACAACTATTTTACATTTCACATTTTTATCAAGAATCTAAGCAAACACTCACCACTTATTACTATAAATACATCATAAAAAGTTGACTGGTAGTTCTTGTAGGAAAGTATTACTGCTTTATGCAAGATTGATAAAACAGAAGGGTTTACAATACATAATGCCATCATCTCTGAAAAAATTGAAGACAGAAGGGAACACCTGGCAAGATAGCCATTTCATCTAAATATTACAGTTAGTCATTTACAATATATGATTGTTTACATGGCATAGTGAGGTGAGATTGTCCCCAGATCCTAAATAATAAGTGGCTAACATAAAAGTAAATGACTGTTTTTATTATAAAAAATTATTTTAATTATTGGTTTGTGTAATATATTTGAATTAAAAGTAAAATATGATAGAGAAAAATTTGAAGATATAAAAAAGTATAAAGAAAAGTAAGTAACATTTTTGTTTCCAAAATTAGACAAATAGTTTTAAGGAGGTAACAAAGGTAATTTTAATAAGATGACATTTACAATCCACAATGAGAAAGGGATTACAAATATTTATGAACCAAATAGCGCAGCCTTTAGCTAATAATGTATGCATGGCACAGAAAAGGATAAAGGAGTTAATGGAAACAACATCAGAAATGGGAATATTTAATTGTCTTTTGTCAACAAGACTAGACAGATCTTTTGTCAAATTGTTGATATGGCAAATTAAGTAGAATTAAAGTAAATATGGAGAATATAAGAAAATTATTTTGATTTAATGGATATAAACTGACTTCTAATTGGAAAAGAGATTATAAATAGAAAATTTTGTGTTTGGCTACAAGAACATCCTCACACTGAAAAATTATTTTGAAATACTACTACTAATAAAACATCATTAAAAGAGCCAGTACTAATTATAACATTTTTTTATTCCATTTGTTTAAAGTAAAAAAAACAAACAGATAAATCTCAATTTTGTTGTCAAGAAATCAGAATATATCTTATCATTAGATGGGGGCATTGATGGGGGTGCTTCTGAATTGCAGTAAATTCCTCAGTCTTGAGGTGAGGAGTCACTACATGTATATATTAACTGCGTGATAATTTATCACAGTTATTACAATTATGGTCTGTGTCCTGTGATATACTTCCATAAATTTCATATATTATACATTCTCACTTATAAGAATTCATTAAATTAAACCTCAGTGAATAAAATTCTATAATGTAAAAGAATGACATGTGAACAATATGTAATATATATATCTAGTAATAAAAATGGTTATATTAAAACACATAGGAGTTACATCATCAATTGGTCAAATAGGAGTTTTCTACTATTTTCCCATCGGAGAACATTGATTTTAATGATCATTCACAGGTAAGAATGCATTTGTGGAAGTCTAGGAGTTCAGCAGAAAAGTTTCAGTAGACCATTGGAGCAACAATAATCCAAGATTGGATGAACTAAGAGGGTAAGAGGAAGAGTTTCATTTCACCATGTCACTCCTCCCCAAAAGAGTAACAGCTCAGGGTCAAGAGAGCCTTTCATGGTCTGTGATTTCTCCAACAGGGGAAAGTGAGAGCATGTGAGTGAGCAAATTGTTTTCCCAGCAGTGTGAGATCACAATACATCAAAGAATGTGAATGAATTAACACAGCATGACACCACCAAAGAATGCAATAATTTTCCAGTAATCAACTCCAAATGGAGACCTCCATGTGCCCAATAAGGAATTCAAAAGAGTTGTTTTAATGAATCTCAATAGCTACAAGAAAACCCAGAAAGAAAATTCAGTGAAATTAGGAAATAGTACATGAACAAAACAAGAAATTTAACAGAGAGACAGAAATCATAAAGAAAGAGTCAAACTGAAAATCTGGGGCTACAGAATACAATAAATGAAATGAAAAATGCAACAGTTAACAAACAGCAGATTAGATCAAGCAAAAGAAAGAATCTATGAAGTAAAAGACAGGTCATATGAAGTTATCCAGCTAGAGGAAAACAAAGAAAAAGGATGAAAAAGAGCAAACAATACCTTTTGAATGCTACATGAACTCTGGGATGTCATATAAAGAGAGGAAAAAAAATCTATGCATTATTGCAGTCCCAGAAGGATAAGAGGGCAGAAAGCTTATAAAAAGAATTAAAGTGAGAACTCCCCGGATTAGGGAAAGTTTTGGATATTCAAGTACATGAAGCTCATATATTCCTAAAAGTTCAACCCAAAACAATCTTCTCCAAGAGGCCTTACAATAAAACTATTTAAAATAAAAGACAAAGTATTTTAAAAGCAGCATGAAGGAAAAAAAAATCTCATACTCAGTAGAATACTAAACAGAAACTTTTTACTCTAGAAGAGAATGGGAAGATATATTCAAATCACTAAAAGAATAAACACTAGTACCTATTGTTCATGTTTTACTCTCATGGGGGACTCTGTGTTTACCGGAAAAGTGCTCTTTATAAAACCTGTCATATTTTTATAGTGCACTTATTTTGAACACTTTCCATATGCTTTCCTGAAAATGAAGACATACGGTTCATACAGCATGGCCATATGCTTGCAATGATATACTTACAGTACATCAAACACATATACTCTTATGAAGTAACTTAGTTTAAATTATGTTCCCCTTTGTGTCACATTAATTTCAAATATTTTAATTGCACTTACAAATAAAATTTCCACCTAATTATTATGTATTCAACATTGTGTTGAAGGAAAATAAATTATGTTATGTTAGAGAGATAATTCTAAAGGTTAAATATATCACTGTATTAGGTTAAGAATAATTTTGGAATATGTAGTTCATATATTCTAAGATTTTAATATAAAGAACATCAAGAAGGAATATGAAAAGAAATATTCACTACGGGGGAAAGTAAATTATACTTATTGTGCTTTATTCCACTAAAATGACTAGATCCAAGCTAAAACTTGGTAAACAAGACCATATTTTGATTCCAGTGGTCTGTGTAATATTTCATAAAAAAGGAAACAGAAAAATAAAGTCTTTTTTCTTTCTTTCCCTTTTCTTTCTGTTTGTGTTACCTTGTTATAGATAAATAGGAATGTGCAATGTAGAGGAATGACTTTTCATTTTGGAATCCCTGAGTCCAAGTTATCACATCAGTTCCCCAAGGTACAAAATGAGTCTGTAATTTGTTTTCTGTGACATATTCACAGATTCCAAATAAGTTAGCAAATCCTTTTCAGTTTTATTTATTTCTTCTGAGAAATAGTTAACTTGTATAATATGATCTGTTCAAAAGATGATTATCTATGGATAATTTTCCTGGATGGGATACAGTGTATTGACAAGGCAAATACAAGGTTTTGACTCTGCTTAATAGATAAAATTTAAACCCATTCATTACTACTTAAGTAAACATAACTTGTACATACACACTGCTGGCAAAAGCATAAATAAAACTATATATTTTCCAATCCTGACATTATTGATCTTGGGAAAGTGAATACCATCTAGAAAATTAAAAAAGAACTATTTTAAGTCCAGGGATAATTAATAAACAAACACTCGGTATCAGCTGTTCTCTCATAATTATGAAATTTTCATTGCCTGATTTAGCCATTGGATTTTTCCAATGGATCATGGTTTTCTGGGTATTTACATGGTTGTATTTTGTCAGGATTGCCTCCACATCTAGCTTATTATATTCCCCCAGACATGGTGAGTGTCTAGCGCCTAATTTATGCTCAAAAAGCAGTTGTTGAATTGATCTTAACTTACACTGGTTTAATAGCGCGCTGCCTGAATTTCTTTGCATTTGGCCTATTGCTGTGTGCATAGAAATATTCAACAAGCATTTAAATTTAAACTCAAATAAGTAAAGTCTGAGTAGATCACAACTATAGTGATTGTGCTCATAATTATTACTTTTGATTTTGATTTTATTTTTAATAGTGTAAAATTTTGTCTGACCTACAAATATTTGGAAGTACAATTTGAGAATAATCTCTGTTCAACTACTTCTACAAAAATTATTTTTTTACATTGGTATGCAGGAGGGGAAATTTTTTGATATAAAGACTATTTTTCATGTGAATATTTTATAATCAAATTATTGAACAAAAACCATTTTATGCATCATCAGTCTAGTGCATTAATTACACTGTCATTTTTAACAACATACAGTATCAGTTTATAGCACTGGACATAACGGTGACATATTCATATAAAGGGCTCAAATAGATCAGAAAATCACAAAAGTCAGTTATTAATATTATAGGCCACATGCTATTTTGGGTTATAGTGTGATTTAGGTTTTGAACCAGGATTATGTCATTTTTTAATGTATCAATAAGGCATATTTACTTGTGAGTATTAGAAAGTTTACAAACTAGGCTGATTTTTGTTATCTTAAATTTTCAGGCTAGTGGATTTTCTTTTAAACAAAATTCAACTTGACAGGAACATACTGTCACTGGAAGAAGTGATTAATCCTTATATTTGTGGATTAGTAAAATGACAATGTGAAAACTTTCATAAATGCTAAGCTCAGCATGGTAAATTTTCCTTTGACTATAAGATAGGGGAAAAGTTCTTAGAAAGTTTTACCCTCTTCGTGTGTGTGTGTATATTATATACATCATTTTCTTGAGTTTTAATTCTATTTCTATTCTAGATGAAAATATTTCTCTCAAGTGGGCATAAGATTTCATTTCTTTTTTCTTCCATAGATCAGAGTCTATAAATAGAAAACTTTTAGAGAAAATATATGCAGTGATAATGCTCTGTGTATCAGTTTTGGTTACAGACATTTGTGTTCTAAAGTAATGTGTCTGGTGTATTTATTCTCATGTCACTGATCCTAAGTATTCATAAAGCCCAAATGATAGAAAGCCTCTTAAGTAATACAGTCTTAGGTTACATGAACGGCCATTTAATTTACATTAATTATTTTCGATGAGTGTTTCATATTTCCCTTGAATACTTATTTTCTACATAAATATGACTGTAATATATGCTACAGTAATACAATTTAAAATAAGCATTTAAATATTTATAATTATAATATTCTATAATAGAAATAATGAGCAGTTCAAAGAACATAGAAGATAGGGAAATATGAATCGTTAAGATATGTGAAATTATCAAAATAAAGTAAAATCTATGAAAAAAGAATATTGGAATTTACAAAATCTGTGATTAATAACTCCTAATAGTTCATGACGATGGGGTAAGATGGCCTCTTGTACAATATGTCGACTGCTAAATTCAGTTTTCTATGTGTCAAAAAGAAAGATTTCATATTCAAACTTTATTAAGTTGAATCATGGGAAAATGCTATCTCATAGACCAGAAATGATGAAGTAGTTCACATAATTCAGCATAATAACTCACAAAAATATAACATTGAAATATACCTATCTGGTCTCCATCCTAATCCTGATTAACTCCTGTAAGCAAAGGATATTCCATGTATTAAAATAATTTCCAAAATGAGAATGCTGTAACTCACAAACACAAAGATAATTAATTTCACTCTGTTTAAGGCATAAATATAACCTTGGTTTCAACAGATTTAAATAGTTTACTATTGATATTTTGTTAACGGTAATCTCACTCCTTTTACTTTCATGTATGAAAACAGAAGAATAAGAATTAATTTTGGAAGTATGAAAGCCAAACACAAGAGTAATACCAAACCATAAAGCAAGAAGCAGAATACAAAGAAAACTGAAGTAGACTCAAAGACATGGAAAACAGACTGGTGGTTACCATAAGAGATGGGGGATTGGGGAATGGGTGAAACAGTTGAAGTGGAAAAAGAAATAGTGAGAAACTTAGGTATCTTTATTGGGGTGATGGATACATGAATGTATATACATATCAAAATGCACCAGGATGCTAAGATTTGTGCATTTCATTGTATGCACTTAAAAAAAAATACATCTCTGGAGGAAGGTACATGGGACAGAAAATGAAGAGACATGAGAAATACATGAATTAGAAAGTAAATGTATTAAGTGGAGCATTGCTGAAAATAAGCCTGAAAAAGTTACATTTCAATTTCAATAAATCCTCATAAAGACTTATTAACAGAGGCCATTAATATATATCTCCAAAATTATTTACAAAGTCATAACATGGATTTAACATTTATATTTTTTATGACTTAAATAGAGTGATTTCTCTTATAGGACATAGGTTAAGAGACTACCATGAAAACAGAAGAGAAACATTTAAAAACAATGGTAAGCTATCTCTTTAACTGTTAAATGCTACTGATATTTTTATTGATACATCTACTGAAGCAAAGTAAAAGAGTGACATTTTTACACAGAAAACACATACCTGGATAAAATCTCCACATTGCCACATAATGTGAGGGTTAAATAGGAGAAACAGATGGTAAGCACACCTATTGTGGTGAGCAATTCATTGTGTATATAACTATTGAATTGCTGTGATGTATACATTAAACTAACATAATATTGAATGCCAACTATACTTCAACTAAAACATAATAAAAATGAAATGATGCATATGTGGTGAATGGCAGTGATAAGCATATATTACATCAGTAACTAACAATTATACAATTATTATCAATAATGGGACATATACAAAATTGACTAATTTCACCCAAATTCCTTAACTCAATAAAGAAAGTTATTTTCTTGAAAGACTTTCATACCATTTTTTTAATATAATTTATTTTGGTATGACTAATCTACAATTACATGTGCAATATTATGGTTATTAAACTACCCCTTCATCAGGTCCCCTCCACCAACCTCATTACAGTCACTTTCCATCAGCATAGTGAGATGCTATAGAATCACTACTTGTCTTCTCTGAGTTGTACAGCCGACCCCGTGCCCCGCCCAACATTATGTTTGCTAATCGTAATGCCCCTTTTTCCCTCTTATCCCTCCCTTCCCAACCATTTTCCCCAGTCCCTTTCCCTTTGGTAACTATTAGTCCATTCCTGGGTTCTGTGAGTCTGCTGCTGTTTTGTTCCTTCAGTATTTTTTCTTTGTTTTTATACTCCACATATGAGTGAAATCATTTGATACTTGTCTTTTTCGGCTTGGCTTATTTTACTGAGCATAATATCCTCTAGCTCCATCCATGTTGTTGCAAATGGTAGGATTTGTTTTCTTCTTATGGCTGAATAATATTCCATTGTGTATATGTACCACTTCTTCTTTATTCATTCATCTACTGATGGACACTTAGGTTGCTTCCATTTCTTGGCTATTGTAAATAGTGCCGCAATAAACATAGGGGTGCATCTGTCTTTTTCAAATTGGGCTGCTGCATTCTTAGGGTAAATTCCTAGGAGTGGAATTCCTGGGTCAAATGGTATTTCTATTTTGAGTTTTTTGAGGAACCTCCATACTGCTTTCCACAATGGTTGAACTAATTTGCAGTCCCACCAGCAGTGTAGGAGGGTTTCCTTTTCTCCACATCCTCGCCAACATTTGTTGTTGTTTGTGTTTTGGATGTTGGCCATCCTCACTGGTGTGAGGTGATATCTCATTGTGGTTTTAATCTGCATTTCTCTGATGATTAGCGATGTGGAGCATCTTTTCATGTGCCTGTTGGCCATCTGAATTTCTTCTTTAGAGAAGTGTCTATTCATGTCCTCTGCCCATTTCCTAATTGGATTATTTGCCTTTTGTTTGATAAGGTGCGTGACTTCTTTATATATTTTGGATGTCAACCCTTTATCAGATACATTTTTATGAATATATTCTCCCATACTGTAGGATGTCTTCTTGTTCTACTGATGGTGTCCTTTGCTGTACAGAAGCTTTTCAGCTTCACATAGTCCCACTTGTTCATTTTTGCTTTTGTTTCCATTGCCCGAGGAGATATGTTCATGAAAGGCGCTCATGTTTATGTCCAAGAGATTTTTGCCTATGTTTTTCTCTAAGAGTTTTATGGTTTCATGACTTACATTCAGGTCTTTGATCCACCTTGAGTTTACCTTTGTGTATGGGGTTAGACAATAGTCCAGTTTCATTCTCTAACATGTAGCTGTCCAGTTTTTCCAACACCAGCTGCTGAAGAGGCTGTCATCTCCCCATTGTATATCCAAGGCTCCTTTATCAAATATTAATTGACTGTATATGTTTGGGTTAATGTTTGGATTTTCTATTCTGTTCCACTGGTCTGTGGGTCTGTTTTTGTGCCAACACCAAATTGTCTTGATTACTGTGGCTTTGTAGTAGAGCTTGAAGTCAGGGAGCGTAATTCCCCCTGTTTTATTCCTCCTTCTCAGGATTGCTTTGGCTATTTGAGGTCTTTTGTGGTTAATTTCTCTTAGGAGTGTCTTGCAGTTTTCAGAGTACAGATCTTTCACTTCTTTCGTTAGGTTTATTCCTAGGTATTTTATTCTTTTTGATGCAATTGTGAATGGAATTGTTTTTCTGATTTCTCTTTCTGTTAGTTCATCATTAGTGTATAGGAAAGCAACAGATTTCTGTGTGTTAATTGTGTATGCTGCAACTTTGCTGAATTCAGATATTAGTTCTAGTAGTTTTGTAATGGAGTCTTTAGGGTTTTTTATGTACAGTATAATGTCATCTGCAAATAGTGACAATTTGACTTCTTCTTTACCAATCTGGATGCCTTGTATGTCTTTGTTTTGTCTGATTGCTGTGGCTAGGACCTCCAGTACTATGTTAAATAACAGTGGAGAGAGTGGGCATCCCTGTCTTGTTCCCGATCTTAGATGAAAAGCTTTCAGCTTCTCGCCCTTCAGTATAATGTTAACTGTGGGTTTGTCATATATAGCCTTTATGATGTTGAGGTACTTGCCGTCTATAAACATTTTGCTGAGAGTTTTAATCAGGAATGGATGCTGAACTTTGTCAAATGCTTTTTCAGCATCTATGGAGATGATCATGTGGTTTTTGTTCTTCTTTTTGTTGATGTGGTGGATGATGTTGATGGATTTCGAATGTTGTACCATCCTTGCATCCCTGGGATGAATCCCACTTGATCATGGTGTATGATCCTCTTGATGTATTTTTGAATTCGGTTTGCTAATATTTTGTTGAGTATTTTTGCATCTACGTTCATCAGGGATATTGGTCTGTAATTTTCTTTTTTGGTGAGGTCTTTTCCAGGTTTTGGTATTAGAGTGATGCTGGTTTCATAGAATGAGTCTGGAAGTATTCCCACCTCTTCTATTTTTTGGAAAACTTTAAGGAGAATCGGTGTTATTTCTTCTCTATATGTCTGGTAGAATTCAGAGGTGAATCCATCAGGCCCAGGGGTTTTGTTCTTGGGTAGTTTTTTGATTACCAATTCGATTTCGTCACTGGTGATTGGTCTGTTTAGTTTTTCTGTTTCTTGCTTTGTCAGTCTTGGAAGGTTGTATTTTTCTAAGAAGTTGTCCATTTCTTCTATGTTTTCCAGCTTGTTAGCATATAGATTCTCATAATATTCTCTTATGATTCTTTGTATTTCTGTGGGGTCCGTCGTGATTTTTCCTTTCTCATTTCTGATTGTGTTTATGTGTGTAGATTCTCTTTTTCTCTTAATGAGTCTGGCTAGGGGTTTATCTATTTTGTTTATTTTTTCAAAGAACCAGCTCTTGGTTTCATTGATTTTTTTCTATTGTTTATTCTTCTCAATTTTATTTATTTCTTCTCTGATCTTTATTATGTCCCTCCTTCTGGTGACTTTGGGCCTCATTTGTTCTTCTTTTTCCAATTTCAGTAATTGTGTCTTTAGACTATGCATTTGGGAATGTTCTTCCTTCTTTAAATAGGCCTGGATTGCAATATACTTTCCTCTTAGAACTGCCTTTGCTGCGTCCCACAGAAGTTGTGGCTTTGTGTTGTTGTTGTCATTAGTCTCCATATATTCTTTGATTTCTGTTTTGATTTGGTCGTTAACCCATTGATTAATTAGGAGAGTGTTGTTAAGTCTCCATGTATTTGTGAGCCTTTTTGATTTCTTTCTAAAATTTATTTCTAGTTTTATACCTTGGTGATCTGAGAAGTTGGTTGGTAGGATTTCAATATTTTTGAAATTACTGAGGTTCTTTTTGTGGCCTAGTATGTGGTCTATTCTGGAAAATGTTCCATGTGCACTTGAGAAGAATGTGTATCCTGTTGCTTTTGGGTGTAGAGTTCTGTAGATGTCTGTTAGGTCCATCTGTTCTAGTGTGTTGTTCAGTGCCTCTGTGTCTTTACTTATTTTCTGTCTGGTTGATCTGTCCTCTGGAGTGAGTGGTGTGTTGAAGTCACCTAAGATGAATGCATTGCTGTCTATTTCCTCCTTTAATTCTGTTAGTATTTGTCTCACATATGCTGGCGCCCTGTGTTGGGTGCATGTATATTTATAATGGTTATATCTTCTTGTTGGACTGACCCCTTTATCATTATGTAATGTCCTTCTTTATCTTTTGCTACTTTCTTCGTTTTGAAGTCTATTTTGTCTGATACAAGTACTGCAACACCTGCTTTTTTCTCTTTGTTGTTTGCATGAAATATCTTTTTCCATCCCTTCACTTTTAGTCTGTGTATATCTTTGGATTTGAGGTGAGTTTCTTGTAGGCAGCATATAGATGGGTCTTGCTTTTTTATCCATTCTGTTACTCTGTGTCTTTTGATTGGTGCATTCAGTCCATTTACATTTAGGGTGATTATTGATAGGTATGTACTTATTGCCATTGCTGGCTTTAGATTCGTGGTTACCAAGGGTTCAAGGGTTGCTTCTTTACTATCTAACAATCTAACTTAACTTTCTTGTTAAGTTATTGTAAACACAGCCTGATGTTTCTTTATTTCTCTCCCTTCTTATTCCTCCTCCTCCATTCTTTCTATAATAGGTGTTTTATTCTTTGCCTTTAGTCAGTATTTGGATGGTCTGCTTTCTTTGCTATGATTTTATTTTCTCTGGTGACATCTTTTTAGCCTTAGGTGTGCCTCCATCTAGAGCAGTCCATTTAAGATATCCTGTAGTGGTGGTTTATGAGAGGCAAACTCTCTCAACTTTTGTTTGTCTGGAAATTGTTTAATCCCTCCATCATATTTGAATGATAATCGTGCTGGATACAATATTCTTGGTTCAAGGCCCTTCTGTTTCATAACGTTAAATATATCATGCCATTCTCTTCTGGCCTGTAAGGTTTCTGTTGAGTGGTCTGATGATCATCTGATGGGTTTTCCTTTGTAGGTGATCTTTTTTCTCTCTCTAGCTGCCTTTAATACCCTGTCTTTATCTTTGATCTTTGCCATCTTAATTATTATGTGTCTTGGTGTTGTTTTCCTTGGGTCCCTTGTGTTGGGAGATCTATGAGCTTCGGTGGACTGCGAAACTATTTCCTTCCTCAGCAAGGGAAAGTTTTCAGCAATTATTTTTTCAAAGACACTTTCTATCCTTTTTTCTCTCTCTTCTTCCTCTTGTACTCCTATAATGCGTATATTGTTCCGTTTGGATTGGTCACACAGTTCTCTTAATATTCTTTCATTCCTAGAAATCCTTTTATCTCTCTCTGCCTCAGCTGCTCTGTACTCCTGTTCTCTGATATCTAGTCCATTAACAGTCTCTTGCATCTCATCCATTCTGCTGTTAAGCCCATTGATCGCTTGTCTGATTTCTGCATTGTCTTTCCTCAGTTCCCTCACTTCCTCCCTCAGGTCTTGCACATTTCTCTGTAGGTCCATCAGCATGGTTATGACTTTTATTCTGAATTCTTTTTCAGGAAGAGTGTGCATTTCCATCCCTTCAGACTCCCTCTCTGGGGTTGTCTGGGTGATTTTGGTCTGAACCATATTCCTCTCTATTTTCATGGGTATAGTAGTTGCCACGTATGTCAGCTGGGCTCTTTAAGACTTTAAAAAGAAAAAAAAAGAAATAAAGAAAGAAAGAAAGAAAGAAAGAAAGAAAGAAAGAAAGAAAGAAAGAAAGAAAGAAAGAAAGAAAGAAAAAAAAAGAAAGAAAAGAAAAAACAAACAAAACAAAACAAAAAAACAAAAAACAAAACTAAACAAAAAGACTCCCACCAGGAGTAGATTCTGTGGGGATGCTGTAGGTAGCACTGTTGCCCCACTATTCCGCATCCGTGGCTGTGCCGCTCCACAGTCTCTTTATTGCTCTGGCTGGGGTGGGAACGAATGGGAGGCTGTTGATCTCAGCGAGAAGTGTAAGTACGGCCATGCTTCCCCAGGCGCCAGCTAAGGCGCCCGAAACTCCCCAGGACTCCCAGCCTGCTGGGCTGAGTGTGCCAGGGCAATCAGGCCCCTCCGCTGGGCTCCTGTCTCTTTAATTCCGCTGAAGAAAGCACTCACTTTTTTTTCCTTCCCGGGAGCAGGCTGCAAGCACTGTGGCACATTCCCTGCTCAGATCCTGCCTCTCTGTCTCTCCAGTCTCCACTGCACCACGCGATGTGGGACAGCGCTCCCCACGCAGATCCCTGCGGCTGCCTACTTCGCGGGGTGTACTTCCACTCCCTCCTGGCTCTGAATCCTCTCCTCCTGCCGGTGCGCTGTGGTGGGGGAGTCCTCGGTTCCCGCTGGGTCGTGGCACTGTATCTTACCAGCCTCTTGGGGTGCCGAGTCCTCTCGGGTGTAGCTGCATGCTGTGCACTTTCCTGTGTATTCTGGTCTCTCTTTTAGGAATAGTTGTATTTGCTGTATTTTCGTAGATAAATATAGTGTTGGGAGGAGATTTCTGCTGGCCTGCTCATGCCGCCATCTTCCCGGAATTTCTTTCATACCTTTTTTTTTCAGTGAATATTGGTTAAAGTAAAATATTGACATTGGTTTATGTGTGCCTTGACAGAAAAACTCACAGCTCCAAGTCGTTATTGATTTTGTGATAATTTAAAGGTAAATTTTCTGTAAATTTAATTATTTATCTAATTAATGAATTTCAATGCTATCTGAAAGCAGATTTTTAGTTGATCCAAAGGACGAGGCTAACTGGAGTTGCTCAATTTAATGTGATAAAGGAGGCTAGCCTTAAAATAACCTGATAATAATAGAGTCCTAATTAAGAATATCCTTGAAAATACTAGTTTTAAAATGAGAATTACATGGAAAATTAGTGTCTAAGAATATTTTCTTCCCAAGTAGATCCCACTGAATTAGGCAACTTTTCATTATTTTTATTACAAAAATATTATTTTTCTATCTGTGCCTCTCTTCCTTGGGAACTGCAATTACATATATATTATCTGGTTTGAGGTCCTCTCATAGCTTGTGCATGCTCTTTTCATATTTTGTACTCTATTTTTTTCTCTTTTTGAACAGTTTCTATTATTTTGTATGTTTCTATTACATTTTCAATTTCACTAATATTTTCTTTTGCAAAGTCTAATGAATAATTAAAAGCATCCAGTGAATTTTTCATCTCACATTTTTTAGTCTTAATTTTTAGATTTTTAATTTGGATCTCCTCTAATTTTCCCTGTCTCCACTCACCATTATGCAGTTTTCATTTTCTAGTTTCAACACTTGAACAAATACAATGCAGTTAAAATAATGTTTTGGTAGTGTGGTCTTATAATTCTATTTCAATCCTCTACTTTTCTTGAATTTTCTCCTCAACTTGGGACATATTTTTCTGCTTTTGCCATGCCTGGTAACTTTTTTATTGGACTTGAGGGATTATGACTTTATCTTTTTGCTGAGCTGTTTTGCAAATATTCTTGGGCTCTATTTTGGGACTCATTTAAGTTACTTTGAAACCATTTGATTTCTTTCCAGTACTTTTAAGATTTGCTCCGTGTTGATAGAGTGCCATTTAGTCTAGGGATAATTATTCCTCATTACTAAGCCAATGTCCTGTGCCTCGTGGGTTTTCCAGTCTCACGGAGGAAAAAGGAAACAATTTCCAAACATCTCAGTCACCAAGCGCTGTTACCTCAAATCCAATTCACATGTATTTGGGCAATTTCCTCAGAGGCATATGCGATCATTACACTGTTCAGTTCCTGATCGAAACTTCTTCAGATCTATGATACTCTCATTCTGTATAGTTCTCTCCTCCTTGGAGCTCTGTCCTAGGAACTCAAGGGCATTCTTGTTGATCTCCCTGGACACACAACTCTGGCCACCCTACCCCAAGAATCCATCTGGCTCCAAATGGATCCCTTCCTCCCCTGGAAACTCTCCTCAGGCAAGTTGGGAAAACGCAGGGTCTCACTTCAGTTTTTTCTTGTCTCTCAGGAATCACTGTCCATTTACTGATGCTCTGGGTCTTGAAAAACCCACTGTTTAATATATTTGCTCTAGGTTTTTGTTATTTAATGCAGGGGACTAAATTTGTTCTTAGGTGATACTGTCCAGAAACAAATATCTTCACTAGGTTTTAAATGATAAATTGTCAAATCACATAAAATTAAAATTTATAACTTTTGACAAATTCATTTAAAACTATTTAACTTTGTTATAAAGGTAAATCATGTTTAAACTCTGAAATATGTTGTTTTAATAAAAAATCTTATTTGAAACTTTGAGATGATCATGCTTTTCCTCATGAAACACATATCTGCACTTGAATAATTTTTAGATAAATAGCCTGCCTCTTTGTAATCTTGTTTAAAAAATAATTGATACTGTTTACTGTGAATATAATTATGACACACATAACACAAATAGATGAAAGTTTATTTATAATATTTTAGAGAAAATTTCAGAAAACTATATTGTGAATTTGTTCAAATCAATTTGTATTAATCACTTGAGCATTAACTGATGTACTTATAAGTATTAAGTAAATAAATTCCCCAGATATAAGTATTTTTTGTATTAAACCCATTATCCAGAATTCTTAAGCTCAAACTTGAAAATCATAAATATTGATTTACATATTATGGATAATTTTATTTTCTTAAAATATGTCTGTAAATGTTTCCATATATATGTGTGTGTGGACATATGTGCATAGAGATCCAGAATCTGAATGCAGCACATTTTAGTATTTTAAACTATGCTTTTCTTTTTATCTCCCAAATCTTGTATTAATAGTACATATTGGTCTAATTCCCAACATACTTTTTGTCTGCCTGTAACTATACAACCTGATCTTTTGGCATTTGATTTAAACAATTAAATTAATTTGGCTTTGTTATAAACATTTCCAATATTGAGAAAACCTATGAATGTATGTGTCTATACATCTAACATTTGGCAAGTTACAATTTCCACTTATTCTTGTTTCTCTTTTGATACTTCTCTAGGAAATGAGTTTTTCGCTTTGAATCAAACAAGATTATTTTGTCAGTTGTATTTCTATTATGTTAATGAAATGTTTTGTTAGTGTATCCCAAGGGACTAAATGTGGCAATTAGTAAAAACAATGTAGCTGTGAGAGAAAAATAAATAAACAATCTTTAATATTATTTGCTTCAATAAAAAATAACAGCACCCAGAGTCCCAAACCTTTTGGGATACAGGAGTTTTGTTCATATTTCAAAAACTATTTTGAGGGTATTTCAACTATACATTTCCCAAAACAACCTGCAAACTTTTCCCTTAATAAACTTGTTGTTCTCTGAAATGAGCACTCACTTTAATTGAGCTGAAAATATTTAAGTTCTTCCTTGGAGAGAGGAAATAACTTCCTCCCAAATCATCAGCATAATAAAATAAAAATATTTTATAATAAAATGAAAATAATTCAGGAACTTATATTCTCTGAAGAGTTAGACCAATATTTATTTGATACATGATAAACTAGATATTTTGAAGAAGCTAACATAGGTCTTGAATTAACCATAATATAGCAATGTCATCTTCAGTGTGTAACCTCACTGAAATACCATACCTCTATCAGGAAACCTGGAGCATGGTGTGCAGAGGTCAGTACATCTCATATATGAAAGAGAATATGAAGTAGCAGGGGGACAAATGGAAGCTCAAAGACACAGAATGAATATTGTATTTTGTCACTAAGTAAAAGTCAAATATGAGATTTATGACATTAGCTAAGAAATTGGAAAACATTTTCAGAACTAAACTTCAGTAATTTCTTCAACAATGTGAAGAAAGAAAAGAGAAGATTTAAATGAAACTCATCTTGAACATTAAAGGGCCAATGGCAGTAATGTATAATTCTATAAAATGTAGACTTAAGGTGAAAGGCAGGCTGAAGGAATATGCCACACATTCTATCTCTGTCACCAAGTGATTTGTTTTTCTGCCCAAAAATACTTATGAGAGGTTATAAATATATATCAGTTTAGTAAAGAAGTGAATGGCCATTCAGGGAATAAATCTATAACTAGGTCTTGTTGGAAGACACTGTGATAAATTGTACTGACAGTAGCTTTGAACATAGAAAACTGACGACTGCTATCATTCTGTTAACTTTCTATAATTACTGCTGTTTTGATAGATATGCAACTGTCTTGAGTTATGAAACACAAATTTTATGTCAGGTAAAATAATGTCTGTTAGGAATAACCTAGTCATATTTTGGAAGCTGTTGCTATAACATGGGCAACAAAATGCTTAACTATAGTAACTCTATTAACTGATATAGGCAACTCAGCAGAGTATGGCCGAGAGGCTTTGCAACCTTCACAGAACCCATCACTTGATGTCATTTCTCCTCTCATTCAAGATGTCTATGGACAGAGACAAATGATGGGAACTAGAGCAAACTAAACATAATGTCCTCCAGACTGAATAAGAGTGGAAGGTGGCACAGGATTTTGGTTCTGTGTGGTCTTACTAGAACAGACAAGAACTAGATATATGGAGCCCATGACTTAGGAACCCTTTGCCTTATCATAAAAGTATTGTAATACAATGCAAAGCCCGATTATTCCTAATGATAACACACAACTACAAATAAGAAAAGCCAAGTTTTCTATTGCTACAGTTTGTAATAACAAAAATATGAATTAAATAAAGGGTTCTAATATATATATGTATATATTTGTTATATTTTAATGTGCTCTATATTAAAAACAAGAATTTAATAAATATGTATTTATTAAAATCCTTTGTCAAATCTAATTTGCTGAAAACATATCGGCAAATATGTAACATCTCAAGCTAGAATCCAGGACTCCCTGCTTCACTTGTATGCTATTTCTTTGTACACCATGCAGCCACTATGGAATGTCATCACACAGACAGCCCACCTACCAGACTGTGAGGCATCTGAACCAAGTGGGTCATAAAGGATTCATGATATTTAATCTCGTAAAGGGTTGAAGGCATGGAAACATCAAATAACATATGAGTCCTGAAATTTAAAATAATTCAATAGTCAGATCATGGGATGATATGAGACTGGAGTGGTATAAGTGGGAGATGAAGGTTCTAGAAAAGAAACTTGGTAAAATATTATGAAAAGGCTTTATCTACCATGCCACGTGAGCACAGAAATGTTAACTTGGCAGCCTTGGCATGCTCAAAATCTGCACTTGGATGGAAAGGACACCATCCTTTCTCTGACTAGCTTCTGGAACATGATGTCTAGGAATTTGCAATAGTCTATGTGATAAAAGTGTTTCTGTATCCCTGAGGCCCTGGAGAGTGCTGTACCTGGGTAAACAGCTAAATGTATCTTAATTATGTGACTTAGGTGAATGTTTATATCTGCTGAGGGATGAGGGGTTATCTGAGTATCAGTGAGTCACATGTTAGCTGAAGACAGTCACGTGGGCCCTGCATACCTGTGTGACTGATGCCCTAACCGACCCTGGGCAACAGGGTGCACAGCAACATTTGGCAGGTTTTGCCAAACATCCTGGCTGGGAGAACTACGTGTCCCTATCGTTTCTCTTGAACTTCATCTCCTGCACCTTTTCCCTTTGCTGATTTTAATCTGTATCCTTTCACTACAGTAAACCATAATTATGCATTTAACAGCTTTCTTGAGTCCTGTGAGACTTTCTAGTAAATCCCTGAGCCTAATGATGGAATTGGAGATCGCGAGATTCCCCAACACACTATAGAATTTGACTTTTATCCTCTATGCAATTGAAATTTACATAGTCTTTCAAGAAATGGGAGCTTATGTTTATTGATTCATTTAATAAATTACTACTGAGTGACATCTATGTATCAGACAGATGTGAGCTATGGGAATTCAACAGTAAAATCAAAAATTTGTAATATTAAAGTTAAAAAAATTATTAATAATCAAGAATACATTATTGAAATTAATCATTAACAATAAACGAATATAATTTCTACCTTTGATGTCCATCTGAAACACATAATAAACAAATTAATATCATATTCTACTACGATTTATATTACCAAAATATATAGACTTTGGCTATGTGTAGAAAATTATATTACAGGTTTTCACATGGGCTAATCACCCGAAGGAATTTTTCCCTGGTAGCAGATTGTACCTGAAAGTCTAATATCAGAGTTTTCACACATCTACTCCACCTAAGGTTTGATTTCAATTAATGCAAGTATAAAATATGAATAAGAGAAACAAGTGATAATCATTTACATACTTATTTATTCTAAGTGACATTCAATTGTATTTTAACTGCTAAGAGCATCATGTATATATCTCAAAGCCAATTCTAAAAGGGACAGGTAAGGAAATTAGGCAATGGTTGGTTTCTGCATTATCACTGAAGGGAAGAAAATTAAAAGAACAAGAATGGTGGAGGGCCTTGCAAGTAAGCTTTACATATCTCTCAAAATATCTAATAGTGGACTGTCCCTGATTTAAAGAATAAAAACAATAATTTCCCCTAATTCTTTATGCAAAAATAAAAAAAGGAAAAAGAAAAATGGGTACTTCATTACACTCAGGAGAAGTTCTAAGTCCCTTGGAATATTATATAAATAGAAAAGAAAACTCTGTAGTTATTAAGGGGCTTAATAATTAATCACCCAAGGAAAAAAATAACAGCAAAAACACTAGTTAAAAACGTTCAAAGGTGCTCCGGGAAGATGGCGGTGTGAGCAGGGTGGCAGAAATCTCCTCCCAAAACTATATAAATCTATGAAAACACAGCAAATACAACTATTCCTAAAAAGAAATCAGAGCACACAGGAAAGTGCACAGCGTGCAGCCACACCTGGGAGGACTCAGCACCCCGCGAGGCGGTAAGATACAGAGCTGCGAACCGGCGGCACCCGAACACTCACCCAGTCCAGCGCACCGGCGGGAGGTGAGGATTCGGAGCCGGGAGGGAGTGGAAGAGCAGGTCCACGAAATAACCAGCCCCGGCAGTCTGCGCCGGGAGCACTGACACACATCGCGGGGGTGCATCAGACATTGGAGAGGCAGAAGGTGCAGGTTTTGAGCTGGGAAGGTGCTGGGACCGTGCAGCCAGAGCCCAGGGACAAGAGAAAAGCGCGTGCCATTTGTAGCAGTCTCGGAGAGGCGGGGGGCCTAGCAAGGGAACACCATTGCCCCGGCGGGCTCAGCCCTGCAGGCTGGAAGTCCTGGGGAACTTCGGTCCCCTTCGCTAGTGACAGAGAGAAGGGAGCAACCACGCTGGAACTTTATACAGAAAACAATAGCGTCCCATTCATTCCTGCCCCGCCCAGACCTACAAAAAAAAAAAAAAGCGGCACGGCTGCGGCTGCGAATTAGTGGAGCAACAGCGACACCTACACCATGCTTAGAGAACCCACTCCAGGTGGGCTTCTTTTTTTTTGCTCATTTGTGTTATTTCTTGCCTTTTTTTTTTGCTCGTCTGTTTTATTTCTTGCCTTCTTTTTTTCTTTTTTTCACCTTCCTTTTCTTTCATTTCTTTCTTCTTTCTCTCTTTTCTTTCTCTTCCTTCTTTTTTTGGCTTGCTTGTTTTTTTTGGTGGTGCTTTTTTTTTTCTTTTCTTTTCTTTTTAAACCTTAAAGAGCCCAGCTGACATACGTGGCACCTACCAGCGACCACTCCTGTCAACATGACAAGACAGAAGAATATGATACAGACAAAAATCACCAAGATCCAGAGCCCCTCTGAGAAGGAATCTGAAGGGATGCAAATGCAGCATCTTCCTGAAAAAGAATTCAGAATAAAAGTCATAACCATGCTGATGGATCTACAGAGAAATATGCAAGAGCTAAGAGAGGAAGTGAGGGAAGTCAGGAAAGATAATGCAGAAATGAGACAAGCCATCAACAGGCTCAGCAGCAGACTGGACGAGATGCAAGAGACTGTTAATGCAATAGAAATCAGAGAACAGGAATACAGAGCAGCTGAGGCAGAGAGAGATAAAAGGATCTCTAGGAATGAAAGAATATTAAGAGAACTGTGTGACCAATCCAAAAGGAACAATATTCGCATTATAGGAGTACCAGAGGAAGAAGAGAGAGAAAAAGGGATAGAAAGTGTCTTTGAAGAAATAATTGCTGAAAACTTCCCCATGCTGGGGAAGGAAATAGTCTCGCAGTCCATGGAAGCCCACAGATCTCCTAACACAAGGGACCCCAGGAAGACAACACCAAGACACATAATAATTAAAATGGCAAAGATCAAAGATAAGGACAGAGTATTAAAGGCAGCTAGAGAAAGAAAAAAGATCACCTTCAAAGGAAAACCCATCAGACTAACATCAGACTTCTCAACAGAAACCTTACAGGCTAGAAGAGAATGGCATGATATATCTAACGTTATGAAACAGAAGGGTCTTGAACCAAGAATACTGCATCCAGCACGATTATCATTTAAATATGACGGGGGGATTAAACAATTTCCAGACAAGCAAAATCTGAGAGAATTTGCCTCCCATAAACCACCACTTTAGGACATCTTAAAGAAACTGCTCTAGAGGGAAGCACTCCTAAGGCTAAAAAGCTGTCACCAGAGAAAATAAAATCACAGCAAAGAAAGCAGACCATCCAAAACTAACTAAAGGCAAAGAATAAAACACCTAGTATATAAAGAATGGAGGAGGAAGAATAAGAAGGGAGAGAAATAAAGAAACATCAGACTGTGTTTACAATAACTTAACAAGAAAGTTAAGTTAGATTGTTAGATAGTAAAGAAGCAACCCTTGAACCCTTGGTAACCACGAATCTAAAGCCAGCAATGGCAATAAGTACATATCTTTCGATAATCACCCTAAATGTAAATGGATTGAATGCACCAATCAAAAGACACAGAGTAACAGAATGGATAAAAAAGCAAGACCCATCTATATGCTGCCTACAAGAAACTCACCTCAAATCCAAAGATATCACCAGATTAAAAGTGAAGGGATGGAAAAAGATATTTCATGCAAATAACAAGGAGAAAAAAGCAGGTGTTGCAGTACTTGTATCAGACAAAATAGACTTCAAAACGAAGAAAGTAGCAAGAGATAAAGAAGGACATTACATAATGATAAAGGGGTCAATCCAACAAGAGAATATAACCATTTTAAATATATATGCACCCAACACAGGGGCGCCTGCATTTGTGAAACAAATACTGACAGAATTAAAGGAGGAAAGAGACAGCAATGCATTCATCTTAGGTGACTTCAACACACCACTCACTCCAAGGAACAGATCAAACAGACAGAAAATAAGTAAAGACACAGAGGCACTGAACAACACACTAGAACAGATAGGCCTAACGGACATCTACAGAACTCTACACCCAAAAGCAACAGGATATACATTGTTCTCAAGTGCACATGGAACATTTTCCAGAATAGACCACATACTAGGCCATAGAAAGACCCTCAGAAAAATCGAAAATATTGAAATTCTACCAACCAACTTCTCAGATCATAAAGGTATTAAACTAGAATTAAACTTTAGAAAGAAAACAAAGAGGCTCACAAATACATGGAGACTTAACAACACTCTCCTAATTAATCAATGGGTCAATGACCAAATTAAAACAGAGATGAAAGAATATATGGAGACAAATGAAAACAACGACACAAAGCCACAGCTTCTATGGGACCCAGCAAAGGCAGTTCTAAGAGGAAAGTATATTGCAATCCAGGCCTATCTAAAGAAAGAAGAAAATTCCCAAATGAATTGCCTAAAGACACAATTACTGAAATTGGAAAAAGAAGAACAAATGAGACCCAAAGTGACCAGAAGGAGGGACATAATAAAGATCAGAGAAGAAATAAATAAAGTTGAGAGGAACAAAACAATAGAAAAAATCAGTGAAACCAAGAGCTGGTTCTTTGAAAAACTAAACAAAATAGATAAACCCCAAGACAGATTCATTAAGAGAAAAAGAGAATCTGCAAACATAAACAGAATCAGAAATGAGAAAGGAAAAATAATGATGGAGCACACAGAAATACAAATAATTATAAGAGAGTATTATGAGAATCTATATGCTAACAAGCTGGAAAACCTAGAAGAAATGGACAACTTTTTAGAAAAATATAACCTTGAAAACTGACAAAACGAGAAACAGAAAAACTAAACAGACCAATCACCAGCGACGAAATCGAATTGGTAATCAAAAAACTACCCAAGAACCAAACCCCTGGGCCTGATGGATTCACCTCTGAGTTCTGCCAGACATATAGAGAAGAAATAACACCCGTTTTCCTTAAAGTTTTCCAAAAAATGGAAGAGGAGGGAACACTTCCAAACTCATTCTCTGAAGCCAGCATCACTCTAATACCAAAACCAGGCAAAGACCTCACCAAAAAAGAAAACTATAGACCAATATCCCTGATGAACGTGGATGCAAAAATACTCAACAAAATATTAGCAAACCGAATTCAAAAATACATCAAGAGGATCATACACCATGATCAAGTGGGATTTATCCCAGGGATGCAAGGATGGTATAACATTCGAAAATCCATCAACATCATCCACCACATCAACAAAAAGAAGAACAAAAACCACATGTCATCTCCATAGATGCTGAAAAAGCGTTTGACAAAATTCAGAATCCATTCATGATTAAAACTCTCAAGAAAATGGGTATAGAGGGCAAGTACCTCAACATCATAAAGGCCATATATGACAAACCCAGAGCTAACATCATACTTAACGGCGAGAAGCTGAAAGTTTTTCATCTAAGATCGGGAACAAGACAGGGATTCCCACTCTCTCCACTGTTATTCAACATAGTACTGGAGGTCCTAGCCACGGCAATCAGACAAAACAAAGACATACAAGGCATCCAGATTGGTAAAGAAGAAGTCAAATTGTCAGTATTTGCAGATGACATGATATTGTACATAAAAAACCCTAAAGACTCCACTCCAAAACTACTAGAACTAATATCTGAATTCAGCACAGTTGCAGGATACAAAATTAACACAAAGAAATCTGTTGCTTTCCTATACACTAATGATAAATAACAGAAAGAGAAATCAGAAAAAGAATTCCATTCACAATTGCATCAAAAAGAATAAAATACCTAGGAATAAACCTAATGAAGGAAGTGAAAGACCTGTACCATGAAAACTACAAGACATTCCTAAGAGAAATTAAAGAGGACACTAACAAATGGAAATGCATCCCATGCTCTTGGCTAGGAAGAATAAATATTGTCAAAATGGCTATACTACCCAAAGCAACGTACAGATTCAACGCAATCTCTATCAAACTACCAACAGTTTTCTTCAATGAACTGGAACAAATAATTCTAAAATTCATATGGAACCACAAAAGACCCCGAATAGCCAAAGCAATCCTGAGAGGAGGAATAAAACAGGGTGAATTACGCTCCCTAACTTCAAGCTCTATTACAAAGCCACAGTAATCAAGACAATTTGGTACTGGCACAAAAACAGACCCACAGACCAGTGGAACAGAATAGAAAATCCAAAAATCAACCCAAACACATACAGTCAATTAATATTTGATAAGGGAGCCTTGGATATACATTGGGGAGATGATGGCCTCTTCAGCAGCTGGTGTTGGAAAAACTGGACAGCTACATGTAAGAGAATGAAACTGGACTACTGTCTAACCCCATACACAAAGGTAAACTCAAGGTGGATCAAAGACCTGAATGTAAGTCATGAAACTATAAAACTCTTAGAAAAAAATATAGGCAAAAAGCTCTTGGACATAAACATGAGTGACTTCTTCATGAACATATCTCCCTGAGCAAGGGAAACAAAAGCAAAAATGAACAAGTGGGACTATATGAAGCTGAGAAGCTTCTGTACAGCAAAGGACACCATCAGTAGTACAAAAAGACTTCCTTCAGTATGGGAGAATATATTCATAAATAACATATCCGATAAGGGGTTGACATCCAAAATATATAAAGAACTCACGCACCTCAACAAACAAAAAGCAAATAATTCAATTAAGAAATGGACAGAGGACATGAATAGACACTTCTCTAAAGAAGAAATTCAGATGGCCAACAGGCACATGAAAAGATGCTCCACATCACTAATCATCAGAGAAATGCAGATTAAAATCACAATGAGATATCACCTCACACCTGTGAGGATCGCCAACATCCAAAACACAAACAACAACAAATGTTGGTGAGCATGTGGAGAAAAGGGAACCCTCCTACACTGCTGGTGGGACTGCAAATTAGTTCAACCATTGTGGAAAGCAGTATGGAGGTTCCTCAAAAAACTCAAAATAGAAATACCATTTGACCCAGGAATTCCACTCCTAGGAATTTACCCTAAGAATGCAGCAGCCCAGTTTGAAAAAGACAGATGCACCTCTATGTTTATCGCAGCACTATTTACAATAGCCAAGAAATGGAAGCAACCTAAGTGTCCATCAGTAGATGAATGGATAAAGAAGATGTGGTACATATACACAATGGAATATTATTCAGCCATAAGAAGAAAACAAATCCTACCATTTGCAACAACATGGATGGAGCTAGAGGGTATTATGCTCAGTGAAATGAGCCAAGCTAACAAAGACAAGTATCAAATGATTTCACTCATATGTGGAGTATAAAACTAAGGAAAAAAAAAACTGAAAGAACAAAACAGCAGGAGACTCACAGAACCCAGGAACGGACTAATAGTTACCAAAGGGAAAGGGACTGGGGAGGATGGGTGAGAAGGGAGGGGCAAGGGGGAAGAAGGGACATTATGATTAGCAGATGTAATGTTGAGGGACACGGGGAGGGCTGTACAACCCAGAGAGGACAAGTAGTGACTCTATGGCATCTCACTAAGCTGATGGACAGTGACTGTAGTGGGGTTGGGGGGTGGGGAACCTGATGAAGGGGGTTGTGTAATCACCATAATATTACTCATTTAATTGTAGATTAATGATATCAAAATAAACTTATTAAAAATAAAACAAACAAACAAAAAACCTTCAAAGGTGTAATTTTTAAAGGATGCTCTAGTATTTCATTTCAAAAACTTAAATATGAATGATTTAATAAATTGTTTTATTGAAAGAACTACTTTATTCCTTATTACATTTCTATTGTTTTTTTTCTCTAAATTACCGTAACTTAATGGCTCTTTTTGTCAAGAAAGTCATGTTTTTTTTCCTTTTGTTCAAAGTTGAGAGCTTTTTTTCTTTTTCTATTTACATCTGTGAATTCTATCCATCTCAAAAAAGTAAGATTTTAAATGGAAATTAAAGGTGTGAAGAATTACAGGTTTGTGGTAGAGAGGAATTTCTCAACCTCCAATCTTTTCACATTTATTATTAGAATTTATTTTTAAGCTTAACACTCTAGAAAAAGTCAAAATTAATGAAAAGAGCACCTACAAATTTCTATCTCCTCTTTATTTTGTTTAAAAAACATTTTAATATAACTATTTTATTAGAATATATGGAATAAAGGAGGAAGATATTTTTTTCATACACAGTTCTAAGCCCACTCATTGCTTTGACTAAAAGAAATACTAGTAGAAGATATTCAGTGAAGATTTCTACTCTGGATTATCTTCCAATGAAATGAGAGACAGTGGATATTATTGAAAAAAACAGTGAAACAATTGAGATCACTGTTCAGGTTTTAAATCTGAATGTGAAAAACACATACATAAATTTATGATTCCTAATTTTTTTAGGTTAGTGTATTAATTCATTTCTTTGTACATTTTATAAAATTACTTATATGCATAGGAAATAAAATTAAGCAAGAATGTATAAAATATCACTGTTATGGGCTGAACAGTGTCCTTCCAAATTTCATATTTGGATGCACTCATCCCTGGTACATAAAATTGGGAATTTAGCTAGAGATAAGGCCTTTACAGAAGCAATTAAGTAAAAAAAGGAGGCCATTAGGGTGGGCCCTAATCCAATGTGGTGTCCTTAAATAAGGACACAGAGGGAAGGTGGCCAAGGTGAGAGGCCTCAGAAGAAACCAAACTTGCTGACCTTCTGATCTTGGATTTCCAGCCTCCAGAACTGTAAGAAATAAATATGTATCATTTAAGCAACCAAGTCTGTGGTATTTTGTGATAGTAGCCCTAGTAAACTCATGCAATCATTAAAATGAATTTTTCTGTAAAAACTCCATGTAATATTTTATTGTGATTATTAAAGAATCCTAATGATAAAGAAATTTCATGTTTAATATAAAAACTGGTAAGCTACATACAAATATAAACAGCAACAGGAAAATAATCGCACCTTACATTCCAGAGATTTAAAAAACTATTTTAACTTTTAACATGAGAGTAGAAGCTTCAGTATGCTCAGTTCCTAGAGATAAGGATTTTGAGACATTTTGGAATATTTTGTAATTTAGAAAAAATAGAAATGTAAGTAGAAATCTCTGAATATGACAAAAATAATAGTAAAGAAAATACCATACTTCAAAATAATGAGATAAAGGTAAAATAGTATGCAAATAAAAACTTACAGATGAAAGCGATGTTCTTTAAGAATATAAGGGATTTTGTACACGAAAACAGAGAACTATCTAACTCAAACAAACATAATAAAAAGAAAAAAGAAACTATAATAAAGAAAATGAGAAAAGATAAAATAATATACTAATAAATAATACAATAAATTATCAAACTATAAAATAAAGCCAAAGGTTTGTCATTGGAGAAAAAGGATAATATAAACTGACAATTAATATGGAGGATAGAACAATATCAGGAAATATTATAACATTGTAATACTGTATAGCAAATATAAGAATATATTTGCATATATTTGCAAAATATTTCAACACCAAGATACTAAACTTGCTCCAGAAGAGAATAATGATCTAAACATATTGATTTGAATAAAAATTAGCATTCTGAGGTTATTTACTTTTTTGTAAAGAGGTAAAAGTACTAATTTTTATCAGACTGAAATAAACTAGGGTACATGTTATAATGTTTATTGAAATAATAGAGGAATGGTGAGAGTTTAGTAAACCAATAAAGTTGAAACATAAATGATAAAAAATAAAAGGAGACAAGAAAGAGAAAAAGTAGCACAGAAAAGTCAGACCAGTAGAAAAGATTAAGATGGGATTAATCATGATATCAAATGCAAACAAAGCAAATATTCCAATTAAAAGAAAGATTCACACACACACAATCATTTGTATACCACTTCACACACACCAGTCATTTGTACACCACTTTCAAAATAAGGATATTGTAAGTAAAAAGTATGTTAAAATATATGCTTGCATTGTTAACCTAAGGAAACTGGAGTTGCTAATCTAAAATAAGAAAAACTATACTTGAAACCAGGAAGCATGACTATAGCTAAGGGAGGATATTTCATAATGATGAGTCCCAATCTACTGGGGAAATATAACAGTTTTACATTTTATATACATAAAACATAGTCCTAAAATCTATCCATTAAATCTTGAAGGTATTAAAAGTAACTAACATAAAACAGTATTAAAAGCAAGAAGTCAGTAAGGACATGGACAGAGAACTATTAAGAAATGTAACCAATGTAATACTAAAAATAGTATACACACTGGCTGCAGCATTCACATGCCAGTCAAGTACACACAGAACACTTAGGAAACTTTTATGCTGTCGATCAGACTACGAAGCAAGTTCTAATGATATTAAATCATTGAAATAATATTGAATATGCTCTCTTATAATTGTAGAATTAATCCAGAAATTAAATACAATATAATAACTAAGAAATCCCCAGAGATTTGGTAATTTGTAATGCATTTAAACATAATGTCCAAAGAAGGAATCACAAAGGATGTTTGGGCATGTATGGAACTGAAGCATAGAAGTATAGGTATCTAAAGATTAGAGATTCACTTAAGATTTTGTGTAGAAGAAAATGTATACGCATTACCACATATATTATAAAAGTAGAAGAAAGAATGAAAATCTATGATCCAAACATTTTTATAGAAGTTAAAATATAAGAGATAATTTTAAAGAAAATAACAGATAAATAATGAAATAGGAAAGTATATGCAAGAGATAATTAAAAGTTAGTTTGCTGAAGAGACTAATACATATTCATATAATATTGACAATACAATCAATAAAGCCCAAAAATATAGAAACAAATACCACCCCATCTCCCAAAGAAAGAAGTACAGAAAGCATTAATTTACCAATGTTGGGAAAAAAATGGATATTACTATAAATTTATAGTCATCAAAAGGATACTAAGAGGATGATATGAACACATTTATGCCAAAAATAGTTGAAATGGGAGAGATACAGAAAAACCTAAGCAAAATAATGGGATGAATGCTACTATAAAACATAAATGCAGTGACTGAAGCAATAAAATAGTACATCATATCCAAGCTGGGATTACTCCAGAAATGCAAGATGCAGTTAATATTTATATATCAATTTGTAACTTGCCATATTATCAGAATAGAAGTAAAAAAAATTGCAGAACAGAAGTTAATACAAACAGAAAAAATATAATTCTCAATGAGGCAGAAAAAACCCATTTCATAAAATCCAACATATTACTTCATAAAATATATTAACCACCTAAGAACAGAAAAATAATCTATTAGAGGGGCCACCAAAAGTCCCACAGTTGACATCTGATTAAATGATGAAAATTTAAAAGCTTTCCTTCTGAGATCAGAAATGACAACTGATGTCCACTATTATTACCACTTCTATTCTTCTATTTAATGAAGGCTTCAGCCAATGTATTAGCAAAAATAAATAAACAAATATTGCATAGACATGAAATGCATTATTTGTAACAGATATAAATATGAAATAAACATTACCTTTTTAAAAAAATCTAAAGCTACTTAGAATTTATAAACAAATTTAGCAAATTTACTAAATACAAGTAAGCATACAAAAAGTAATTTTATTTCTAAATACCAATAAGGTAATAAAGAAAAAATAGAACTATTTTTAATGGCATTAAAAACACCACACTCTAGAAATAAGTTAAGCAAAACCCCTATAAAACCTCTATGCTGAAAACAATAAAAAAGGTAAAATGACAGAAGAACCAAATAAATGTAAGGACTTCCATGTTCATATTTATAGAATCAATATTATGAAGGACAAAATTTCCCCCATGTTGAACTTTGGATACTATGAAATCCCAATGATAACTCAGCACATTTGTCTATAAGGAAATTCACAAGATTACTTATATAGAAATATAAAATGTCAACAAGAGCTAGAATATCTTGAAGAAGGACCAAAATGGAGAAGTATGACTTCCAGACATAAAGACTTATCAGTAATTATGATTGTGTGATAAGAGTGTAAGGATAAACAAATAAACCGGCTGTACAACTCAGAGAAGACAAGTAGTGATTCTATAGCGTCTCACTACGCTGAAGGACAGTGACTGTAATGGGGTTGAGGGGGGGACCTGATGAAGGGGATAGTTTAATAACCATAATATTGCACATGTAATTGTAGATTAATGATACCAAAAAAATTATTAAAAAAAAACAAATAAACCACTGGAAATGAATAAAAAGCTCTAAACAGAACCACACATGCATGGATTATTGATTTATAATGAAGGCGGCACCACAGAGCACATGGGTAAGATTAAACTTTTCAATAATTATTGCTGAATTATCTTAGCCACTTGGGAAAACAAAAACATAGCATAACAAAATATGAAGCCCTCACTGTTCTACAGAAAAAAAACAACTTTGATCACAGATATCATTGTAAAAGGTAAATATATATAAAGCCTTTGGAATATAATATAGAAAAATGTGTTTATGCCTTCTCAAAGGTTAAATAACTGGGCACAAAGAGCACAAAACATAATGGAAAAGGTTGATAAATTTAACTATGTTAAAATTAGAAAATTATTTTCATAAAAAAATCCACAAAGAAACAAAATTTTTTAATAACATATAACTAGCAAGTGATCTGTATCAAGAATATGCAAACTCCTTCAAATAACTAAGACAGACAAACGTGCTTGAAAAAAATGGTGAGACACAGGAGAAAGTACTTCACATAGAGTCTTTGTAGATTCCAAAGACATATAATAAGGTCCCCAGTTTAGTCATCGGAAAAAAAATGCAAAATAAAACAATGAACTAACACTACATATCTTGATGCAGGAAAATTTTTTTTTAAGACAGAAAACGCTGATTTTTTGGTGAAGACAGTGTGTAACTAAGACTCTTAAATGCTGCTGATGGGAGTATAAATTTGGAGAATTCTTTGACAGTGTTTAGTACAAGCACCCTGCCCCGCACCCCAAGCTTTACTGAATATTGATTCCACTGTGATGTCTCACCTTGACTGCCCACACTGATGTTCCCTTAGAATCAAATATTTCCTTCCTCTCGTTCTTCCCCTTTTTGGACTTAATTAGCTGTTGCTTATTCACTATAAAATACTGTTTTAATATTCTTATCTAAAGTGTTGAAGAGATGACTAAAACCTTTGACATAGATTATCAACACCATAATCTAAATAAAGCAGATCAGCAATGAAAGGCCTTATTCAATGTTGGAGATTTAACAGAAAAACTGTGCTGGTGAAAATAGTGAGATGCCTGCATGCTAGTTAAGAGAAGAGGCATCAGAGTCAGACTCCTTGTGGGCCAAATCCTGATTAATATATCTGATTAAATGAATTTGGGCAAATTATTTAATCATCAAGATCAGTCTGTACAAGGTAAGTCTGGAAGAAACTGGGAAGGTGGGTTACCATTCAATAACATGTATTATTTCTTGATGTGAGTGATATAGGTGTGTCCATATTGTGAAATACATACATCTAATTATAATTTATGTACTTTCCTATAAATAAAGTTTATTTGAAAATAAAAGATTTATGTTTTTCAGGATAAGGAGCTCACAGATTTTCCTTATGTGCACTGTACTAAACTCCAGTTCTGTGGCATCTCTCCGTACTTTAGCTCAGGTTTAAAAATCTAAGAAGCATCTGATCAGTGGCTCAAAATCTGGAGCAATTTAATTTCAAATTCCAATTACGCAGTGGGAGGGGCAGGTCTAGTTCGATCAGCAGCACTAACAGAGTCATCTGAATGGTGCATGGTAGGTAAGTTCCTCTCTGGGGTGGTAATAATGTTTCCAAGAATACATGGTAAACATGCCCAGTGGTTGGAACCAAAAGATGCTCACAATTCTAAATGACCATCTAAATACTATGGTTAAATTAGTTCTTTTAAATATCCTCCATGTTAATGTATCTAAAAGAGTCGTATACCTAGCAAACAATGACAAAGACATAAAATTCAAGGGAAAGTGAAATGTTAATTTTATGAAGATACTCACAGGCAGAAGGACCAATGTGACCACAGTTGTCCTATGCCTCAGCCTTTCTTCGGGGTGGTATATCAGATATCAGTATGGAAAGTGCTCCAGGGAAAAGACCTCAACTCCTTATCACTATAAAAATTTATAGGGAATTCAGAAGAAGAATATGAAACACTCAATTGAGTAGTTGATTTACACAGCAAAAGTACATGTGTGAACAGAATGGTCTTAGCTTCTTCTCTGGAGTTTTTTCTGCAAATTTACTATATTAGACAAGAGAAGAGGAAATTAGCCTTTAGGAACACCCAGATTTGTCTCTGCTCAGACTACCTTCTGTCCTTTGAGGGCTCTACTGAATATATTTATCATACATTCCAACTGATGTCCAGTTGTAACAATTTCTATAACATGCCTCTAAATAGAAAAAGCAGTACATGTTCTTGTAGCTGGGTCCAGTATAGTAAGTGACTGATATAACCAACATCACTACAAATTCTCTTGATAAACAATCCTTTATAAGAAGCTACCATTAAACTATTTTCAGCATTTCCTTCATCCTTGTATATACACTTTATATATTTTTATTTAGTCATAAATTTCTCTTTATCCTTTTTATACTTATTTCATTTTAATATCAAAATGATGAAGTACTTATGTTTAATAGCATAATGTATCTCAGATGCTGTCCTAAAAAGCGAGCTTTTTGCCTTTTTTCAAGTAGCTTCTGTTTTCACTTGAAAAAGTGTTAAAATCACTTTTGAAGTATTTCCTAGTTTTTTGACAATTTTGAAATATTCTTTCATGGCCAAACTACATAACTGCATGTTAAAATTGCAGATATAATTAAAATACACATTGTATTAAAAAAATTTTTTTGGATTGTTAAAAACCTCATGGTGTCCTATGTTCAATGAAAGAATGTGACATTTAAAATATTTTACTTCAAATGCTTGATCTTGTATTGTAATTTTAAAGTACCCTTTAGAAATCCTACCACAGTATAAAAAATAATAACCAATAATAACAATAATAATAATAATAATAATAATAATAAAATTATTGATTAATATTTCAGTCCTAATACACATTGAATGTTTTTGTCAACTGAAAATTCCTGTGTTAAAATGTATTCTCCAGTGTAACTGGAGGTGGGTATTCTGGGATGTGATTATTTCATGAAAGTAAAGACCTCATGAATGGGATTAGTGCTTATAAACAGGACCCCAGCAGCTCTCTCACCTCTTACGCATGTGAGGACACAGTGAGAAGACAGCCGTCTACAAACTAGGAAGTGAGCTCACACCAGACTCCAAACCACTGATGTATTAATCTTGGACTTTGAGCCTCCAGATTGTAAGAAATAAAAATCTCTTGTTTAAAGCCACTTGGTCCAATTAGGACTTCCGGGAAGATGGCAGTGTGAGCAGGGCGGCGGAAATCTCCTCCCAACACTATATTTATCTACGAAAACACAGAAAATACATCTATTCCTAAAAGAGAGACGAGAATACACAGGAAAGCACACAGTGTGCAGCTACACCTGAGAGGACTCGGCACCCCAAGAGGCGGGTAAGATACGGAGCCGCGACGCGGCGGGACCCGAGCACTCTCCCAACAAAGCGCACCGGAGGGAGGAGAGGAATCAGAGCCAGGAGGGAGTGGAAGTACACCCCGCGAAGTAGCCAGCCCCGGTGATCTGCGCGGGGAGCGCTGACCCACATTGCGCAGTGCAGCGGAGATTGGAGAGACAGAGGGGCAGGATCTGAGAGGGGAACGCGCCAGGGTGCTTGCAGCCTGCTCCCGGGAAGGAAAAAAAAAAAGCGTGTGATTTCTTCAGTGGTCTTAAAGGTACAGGAACCCAGCAGAGGAGCTGGATCACCCCAGGACACCTCAGCCCAGCAGGCTGGGAGTCCTGGGGAGTTTCAGACGCCTTAGCTGGCGACTGAGGAAGCGTAGCCATACTTACACTTCTGACTGAGATCAACAGCCTCCTATTCGTTCCCACCCCTGTCAGAGCGATAAAAGGCGCTGCAGAGTGGCGCAGCCACAGCTGTGGAATAGTGGGGCAATAGCGCCACCTACAGCATTCCCACAGAATCAACATCCGGTGGGCGTTTTTGTTTTGTTTTGTTTTGTTTTGTTTTTATTTTTTCTTTTCTTTCTTTTTTCTTTTTTTTAAATTTCTTTCTTTCCTCTTTTTTCCTCTTTTTTTCTTCTCTTTTTAAAGTCTGAAAGAGCCCAGCTGACATACGTAGGAAGTATCAGTGACCAATTCTATAGCCATGAAAAGAAAGAGGAATATGGTTCAGACCAAAATCAACCAGACAACCCCAGAGAGGGAGTCTGAAGGGATGGAAATGCACATTCTTCCTGAAAAAGAATTCAGAATAAAAGTCATAACCATGCTGAAGGACCTACAGAGAAATGTGCAAGACCTGAGGGAGGAAGTGAGGGAACTGAGGAAAGACAATGCAGAAATCAGACAAGCGATCAATGGGCTTAACAGCAGAATGGATGAGATGCAAGAGACTGTTAATGGAATAGAAAACAGAGAACAGGAAGTACAGAGCAGCTGAGGCAGAGAGAGATAAAAGGATTTCTAGGAATGAAAGAATATTAAGAGAACTGTGTGACCAATCCAAACGGAACAATATTCGCATTATAGGAGTACCAGAGGAAGAAGAGAGAGAAAAAGGGATAGAAAGTGTCTTTGAAGAAATAATTGCTGAAAACTTTCCCTCGCTGGGGAAGGAAGTAGTCTCGCAGTCCACCGAAGCTCATAGATCTCCCAACACAAGGGACCCAAGGAAGACAACACCAAGACACATAATAATTAAGATGGCAAAGATCAAAGATAAAGACAGGGTATTAAAGGCAGCTAGAGAGAGAAAAAAGATCACCTACAAAGGAAAACCCATCAGAGTATCATCAGACTTCTCAACAGAAACCTTACAGGCCAGAAGAGAATGGCATGATATATTTAACGTTATGAAACAGAAGGGCCTCGAACCAAGAATATTGTATCCAGCACGATTATCATTTAAATATGATGGAGGGATTAAACAATTTCCAGACAAACAAAAGTTGAGAGAGTTTGCCTCTCATAAACCACCACTACAGGACATCTTAAAAGGACTGCTCTAGATGGAAGCACACCTAAGGCTAAAAAGATGTCACCAGAGAAAATAAAGTAATAGCAAAGAAAGCAGACCATCCAAATACTAATTAAAGGCAAAGAATAAAACACCTATTATAGAAAGAATGGAGGAGGAGGAATAAGAAGGGAGAGAAATAAAGAAACATCAGACTGTGTTTACAATAACTTAACAAGAAAGTTAAGTTAGATTGTTAGATAGTAAAGAAGCAACCCTTGAACCCTTGGTAACCACGAATCTAAAGCCAGCAATGGCAATAAGTACATATGTATCAATAATCACCCTAAATGTAAATGGATTGAATGCACCAATCAAAAGACACAGAGTAACAGAATGGATAAAAAAGCAAGACCCATCTATATGCTGCCTATAAGAAACTCACCTCAAATCCAAAGATATACACTGACTAAAAGTGAAGGGATGGAAAAAGATATTTCATGCAAACAACAAAGAGAAAAAAGCAGGTGTTGCAGTACTTGTATCAGACAAAATAGACTTCAAAACGAAGAAAGTAGCAAAAGATAAAGAAGGACATTACATAATGATAAAGGGGTCAGTCCAACAAGAAGATATAACCATTATAAATATACATGCACCCAACACAGGGGCGCCAGCATATGTGAGACAAATACTAACAGAATTAAAGGAGGAAATAGACAGCAATGCATTCATCTTAGGAGACTTCAACACACCACTCACTCCAGAGGACAGATCAACCAGACAGAAAATAAGTAAAGACACAGAGGCACTGAACAACACACTAGAACAGATGGACCTAACAGACATCTACAGAACTCTACACCCAAAAGCAACAGGATACACATTCTTCTCAAGTGCACATGGAACATTTTCCAGAATAGACCACATACTAGGCCACAAAAAGAACCTCAGTAATTTCAAAAATATTGAAATCCTACCAACCAACCTCTCAGATCACCAAAGTATAAAACTAGAAATAAATTTTAGAAAGAAATCAAAAAGGCTCACAAATACATGGAGACTTAACAACACTCTCCTAATTAATCAATGGGTTAATGACCAAATCAAAACAGAAATCAAAGAATATATGGAGACTAATGACAACATCAACACAAAGCCACTTCTGTGGGATGCAGCAAAGGCAGTTCTAAGAGGAAAGTATATTGCAATCCAGGCCTATTTAAAGAAGGAAGAACATTCCCAAATGAATAGTCTAAAGACACAATTACTGAAATTGGAAAAAGAAGAACAAATGAGGCCCAAAGTCACCAGAAGGAGGGACATAATAAAGATTAGAGAAGAAATAAATAAAATTGAGAAGAATAAAACAATAGAAAAAATCAATAAAACCAAGAGCTGGTTCTTTGAAAAAATAAACAAAATAGATAAACCCCTAGCCAGACTCATTAAGAGAAAAAGAGAATCTACACACATAAGCACAATCAGAAATGAGAAAGGAAAAATCACGACGGACCCCACAGAAATACAAAGAATCATAAGAGAATATTATGAGAATCTATATGCTAACAAGCTGGAAAACATAGAAGAAATGGACAACTTCTTAGAAAAATACAACCTTCCAAGACTGACCAAGCAAGAAACAGAAAAACTAAACAGACTAATCACCAGCGACGAAATCGAATTGGTAATCAAAAAACTACCCAAGAACAAATCCCCCGGGCCTGATGGATTCACCTCTGAATTCTACCAGACATATAGAGAAGAAATAACACCGATTCTCCTCAAAGTTTTCCAAAACATAGAAGAGGAGGCAATACTTCCAAACTCATTCTATGAAGCCAGCATCACTCTAATACCAAAACCTGGAAAAGACCTCACCAAAAAAGAAAATTACAGACCAATATCCCTGATGAACGTACATGCAAAAATACTCAACAAAATATTAGCAAACCGAATTCAAAAATACATCAAGAGGATCATACACCATGATCAAGTGGGATTCATCCCAGGGATGCAAGGATGGTACAACATTCGAAAATCCATCAACATCATCCACCACATCAACAAAAAGAAGAACAAAAACCACATGATCATCTCCATAGATGCTGAAAAAGCATTTGACAAAATTCAGCATCCATTCCTGATTAAAACTCTCAACAAAATGGGTATAGAGAGCAAGTACCTCAACATCATAAAGGCCATATATGACAAACCCACAGTTAACATGATACTTAACGGCGAGACGCTGAAAGCTTTTCATCTAAGATCAGGACCAAGACAGGGATGCCCACTCTCTCCACTGTTATTCAACATAGTACTGGAGGTCCTAGCCACAGCAATCAGACAAAACAAAGACATACAAGGCATCCAGATTGGTAAAGAAGAAGTCAAATTGTCACTATTTGCAGATGACATGATACTGTACATAAAAAACCCTAAAGATTCCATTCCAAAACTACTAGAACTAATATCTGAATTCAGCAAAGTTGCAGGATACAAAATTAACACAAAGAAATCTGTTGCTTTCCTATACACTAATGATAAATAACAGAAAGAGAAATCAGAAAAAGAATTCCATTCACAATTGCATCAAAAAGAATAAAATACCTAGGAATAAACCTAACGAAGGAAGTGAAAGACCTGTATTCTGAAAACTACAAGACACTCCTAAGAGAAATTAAAGAGGACACTAACAAATGGAAATGCATCCCATGCTCTTGGCTAGGAAGAATTAATATTGTCAAAATGGCTATACTACCTAAAGGAATCTGCAGATTCAATGCAGTCCCTATCAAACTACCAATAGCTTTCTTCAATGAACTGGAACAAATAATTCTAAAATTTATATGGAACCACAAAAGACCCCGAATAGCCAAACCAATCCTGAGAATGAGGAATAAAACAGGGGGAATTACACTCCCTGACTTCAAGCTCTACTACAAAGCCACAGTAATCAAGACAATTTGGTATTGGCACAAAAACAGATCCACAGACCAGTGGAACAGAAGAGAAAATCCAAACATTAACCCAAACATATACAGTCAATTAATATTTGATAAAAGTGCCTTGGATATACAATGGGGAGATGACAGCCTCTTCAGCAGCTGATGTTGGAAAAACTGGACAGCTATATCTAAGAGAATCAAACTGGACTACTGTCTAGCCCCATACACAAAGGTAAACTCAAGGTGGATCAAAGACCTGAATGTAAGTCAAGAAACCATAAAACTCTTAGAAAAAAACATAGGCAAAATTCTCTTGGACATAAACATGAGCAACTTCTTCATGAACATATCTCCCCAGGAAGGGAAACAAAAGCAAAAATGAACACGTGGGACTATATCAAGCTGAAAAGCTTCTGTAGAGCAAAGGACAGCATCAGTAGAAGAAAAAGTCATCCTACAGTATGGGAGAATATATTCATAAAAAACGTATCCGATAAAGGGTTGACATCCAAAATATATAAAGAACTCATGCACCTTAACAAACAGAAAGCAAATAATCCAATCAAGAAATGGGCAGAGGACATGAATAGACACTTCTCCAAAGAAGAAATTCAGATGGCCAACAGGCACATGAAAAGATGCTCCACATCGCTAATCATCAGAGAAATGCAGATTAAAACCACAATGAGATATCACCTCACACCACTTAGGATGGCCGCCATCCAAAAGACAAACAACAACAAATGTTGGCGAGGATGTGGAGAAAGGGGAATCCTCCTACACTGCTGGTGGAAATGTAAATTACTACAACCATTGTGGAAAGCAGTATGGAGGTTCCTCAAAAAACTCAAAATAGAAATACCATTTGACCCAGGAAATCCACATCCTAGGAATTTACCCTATGAATGCAGCAGCTCAGTTTGAAATGGACAGATGCACCCCTATGTTTTTTACAGTACTATTTACAATAGCCAAGAAATGGAAGCAACCTAAGAGTCCATCAGTAGATGAATGGATAAAGAAGATGTGGTACATATACACAATGGAATATTATTCAGCCATAAGAAGAAAACAAATCCTACCATTTGCAACAACATGGATGGAGCTAGAGGGTATTATGCTCAGTGAAATAAGCCAAGCCAAAAAAGACAAGTATCAAATGATTTCACTTATATGTGTAGTATAAGAACAAAGAAAAAATACTGAAGGAACAAAACAGCAGCAGACTCACAGAGCCCAAGAATGGACTAATAGTTACCAAAGGGAAAGGGACTGGGGAAAATGGGCAGGAAGGGAGCGATAAGGGGGAAAAAGGGGGATTACGATTAGCAGATGTAATGTTGGGGGGCACGGGGAGGGCAGTACAACTCAGAGAAGGGAAGTAGTGATTCTATAGCATCTCACTACGCTGATGGACAGTGACTGTAAATGGGTTGGTGGGCGGGACCTGATGATGGGGTAGTTTAATAACCATAATATTGCACATGTAATTGTAGATTAATGATAATAAAATAAATTACATTTTAAAAAAGCCACTTGGTCTATAATGTTTTGTTATAGAAGCCTGACCAGACTAAGACAAGGCCTAGGATAACGAAGTTTAGTTGACATCTGATTTAATCTTTAAAATACTTATCTGAACACTATTATTATGACCATTTAATGGATAAGTGAACTAATAAAAACCAAGACACACCAGATTTGTTTGTTCAAGTTCACTTAATCAGAATATATTAAAGCTGGAATTTGATAACAAGGTGCCTGAGTCTGATTCTTCTGCCCTTACCATGCTACCTCACTATCTTAATTAAATTAGCACAGTTTTTCTGCTAAAGAGGGAGAAATAAGACCTTATTAAGTAATGAAAAGGAGAGGACTGAGAAGAAGTGAATTTGTGGTTCGAAGGAATCAGGCAGTATAGGCAAGTCAAGGTGGCCATCACATTAAATCAATAGATCCAATGAAATCAGGGAAGCAGGGATATGACTCCATGATGTTTACTGCCTGTCATCTTTCTCTGCTTCAAAAATATCCTCTGGGCTGCACTGATTTTCACATCAGTTGGAAAAATAAAGATTAACAGAGAAGATAATCATTTCTACAGTGAAAACAATGACCAAGAGGAGCAATATATTTTAGCAGGAAAGGGATGCATAGAGTTAAGGAAAACTAGAACAAAGAAAATTCAAACTCTAAGAGCTAAAATGCTTAACTGCCAGAAGGGAAATGATGTCCTAGGAGGCCAATAGGCAGAAATAAGGCAAAGAAAGGGAGAGGGGAGCCTGGGGGCAGAGGGAAGAGCTCTTGTAACTTTGTAGAATACAGAGAATAGGAAAGACAGAGAAATTAGTACCTGATGTGAATAAAAAAAGGAAACCAAAGGAAAAAGAAAAATGATGTAACTGGAATGCTAAAAGATGACAATAAGAGAAGGTGATATATTTGAACACACAAATGAAATCATATCTAAATATTGCAAATGGATTCAAAAGTAATTTGCTTATAAATTTTTAAATAATTTCACCAACAAGTTTTTAAAATAATTTATTTTGGCATCATTAATCTACAATTACATGTGCAATATTATGGTTATTAAACTACCCCCTTCATCAGGTCCCCCCCCACCAACCCCATTACACTCACTGTCCATCAGCGTAGTGAGATGCTATAGAATCACTACTTGTCTTCTCTGAGTTGTACAGCCCACCCCGGGCCCCCCAACATTACATCTGCTAATCATAAATCCCCCTTTTCCCTCTTATCCCTCCTTTCCCACCCATTTTCCCCAGTCCCTTTCCGTTTGGTAACTATTAGTCCATTCTTGGGTTCTGTGAGTCTGCTGCTGTTTTGTTCTTTAAGTTTTTTTTTGTTCTTTACCCCACATATGAGTGAAATCATTTGATACTTGTCTTTTTTGGCTTGGCTTATTTCACTGAGCATAATACCCTCTAGCTCCATCCATGTTGTTGCAAATGGTAGGATTTGTTTTCTTCTTATGGCTAAATAATATTCCATTGTGTATATGTACCACATCTTCTTTATCCACTCATCTACTGATGGACACGTAGGTTGCTTCCATTTCTTGGCTACTGTAAACAGTGCTGCAATAAACATAGGGGTGCATATGTCTTTTTCAAATTGGGCTGCTGCATTCTTAGGGTAAATTCCTAAGAGTGGGATTCCTGGGTCAAATGTTATTTCTAGTTTGAGTTTTTTGAGGAACCTCCATACTGCTTTCCACAATGGTTGAACTAATTTGAATTCCCACCAGCAGTGTAGTAGGGCTCCCTTATGTCCACATCCTCACCAACATTTGCTGTTGTTTGTGTTTTGGATGTTGGCCATCCTCATTGGTGTGAGGTGATATCTCATTGTGGTTTTAATCTGCATTTCTCTGATGATTAGCGATGTGGAGCATCTTTTCATGTGCCTTTTGGCCATCTGAATTTCTTCTTTGGAGAAGTGTCTATTCATGTCCTCTGCCCATTTCTTAATTGGTTAGTTGCTTTTTGTTTGTTAAGGTGCATGAGTTCTTTATATATCTTGGATGTCAACCCCTTATCAGATACGTCATTTATGAATATATTCTCCCATACTGTAGGATGTCTTCTTGTTCTACTGATGGTGTCCTTTGCTGTACAGAAGCTTTTCAGCTTGATATAGTCCCACTTGTTCATTTTTGCTTTTGTTTCCCTTGGCCGGGGAGATATGCTCATGAAGAAGTGTCTCATGTTTATGTCTAAGAGAGTTTGCCTATGTCTTTTTCCAAGAGTTTTATGGTTTCATGACTTACATTCAGGTCTTTGATCCACCTTGAGTTTACCTTTGTGCATGTAGCTATACAGTAGTCCAGTTTCATTCTCTTACATGTAGCTGTCCAGTTTTTCCAACACCAGCTGCTGAAGAGGCTGTCATCTCCCCATTGTATATCCAAGGCTCCTTTATCAAATATTAATTGACTGTATATGTTTGGGTTAATGTTTGGATTTTCTATTCTGTTCCACTGGTCTGTGAGTCTGTTTTTGTGCCAATACCAAATTGTCTTGCTTACTGTGGCTTTGTAGTAGGGCTTGAAGTCAGGGAGCGTAATTCCTCCTGTTTTATTCATCCTTCTCAGGATTGCTTTGGCTATTCGGGGTCTTTTGTGGTTCCATATGAATTTTAGAATTATTTGCTCCAGTTCATTGAAGAAACCTATTGGTAGTTTGATAGGGATTGCATTGAATCTGCAGATTGCTTTAGGTAGTATAGCCATTTTGACAATATTTATTCTTCCTTGCTGAGAGCATGGGATGCATTTCCATCTGTTAGTGTCCTCTTTAATTTCTCTTAGGAGTGTCTTGTAGTTTTCAGAATACAGGTCTTTCACTTCCTTCGTTAGGTTTATTCCTAGGTATTTTATTCTTTCTGATGCAATTGGGAATGGAATTGTTTTTCTGATTTCTCTTTCTGTTAGTTGATCGTTAGTGTATAGGAAAGAAACAGATTTCTTTGTGTTAATTTTGTATCCTGCAACTGTGCTGAATTCAGATACAAGTTCTAGTAGTTTTGGAGTGGAGTCTTTAGGATTTTTTATGTATAGTATCATGTCATCTGCAAATAGTGACAATTTGACTATTTCTTTACCAGTCTGGATGCCTTGTATGTCTTTGTTTTGTCTGATTGCTGTGGCTAGGACCTCTAGTACTATGTTGAATAAAAGTGCAGAGAGTGGGCATCCCTGTCTTGTTCCCAATCTTAGCTGAAAAGCTTTCAGCTTCTTGCTGTTAAGTATGATGTTAGCTGTGAGTTTGTCATATATGGCCTTTATGATGCTGAGGTACTTGCCGTCTATACCCATTTTGTTGAGAGTTTTAATCAGGAATGAATGCTGAATTTTCTCAAATGCTTTTTCAGCATCTATGGAGATGATCATGTAGTTTTTTGTTCTTCTTTTTGTTGATGTGGTGGATGATGTTGATGGATTTTTGAATGTTGTACCATCCTTGCATCGCTGGGATGAATCCTACTTGATCATGGTGTATGATTCTCTTGATGTATTTTTGAATTCGGTTTGCTAATATTTTGTTGAGTATTTTTGCATCTATGTTCATCAGGGATATTGGTCTGTAATTTTCTTTTTTGGTGTGGTCTTTGCCAGGTTTTGTTATTAGAGTGATGCTGGCTTCATAGAATGAGTTTGGAAGTATTGCCTCCTCTTCTATTTTTTGGAAAACTTTAAGGAGAATGGGTGTTATTTCCTCTCTATATGTCTGGTACAATTCAGAGATGAATCCATCTGGTCCCGGGGTTTTGTTCTTGGGTAGTTTTTTGATTACCGCTTCAATTTCGTTGCTGGTGATTGCTCTGTTTAGTTTTTCTGCTTCTTGCTTGGTCAGGCTTGGAAGGTTGTATTTTTCTAAGAAGTTGTCCATTTCTTCTATGTTTTCCAGCTTGTTAGCATATAGATTCTCATAATATTCTCTTATGATTCTTTGTATTTCTGTGGGGTCCATCGTGATTTTTCCTTTCTCATTTCTGATTCTGTTTATGGGTGTGGATTCTCTTTTTCTCTTAATAAGTCTGGCTAGGGATTTATCTATTTAGTTTATTTTTTCAAGAGAACTGTGTCTTGATTTTGTTGATTTTTTTCTATTGTTTTATTCTTCTTAATTTTATTTATTTCTTCTCTAATCTTTATTATGTCCCTCCTTCTGGTGACTTTGGGCCTCATTTGTTCTTCTTTTTCCAATTTCAGTAATTGTGTCTTTAGACTATTCATTTGGAAATGTTCTTCCTTCTCTAAATATGCCTGGATTGCAATATACTTTTCTCTTAGAACTGCCTTTGCTGCATCCCACAGAAGCTGTGGCTTTGTGTTTTTGTTGTCTTTAGTCTACATATATTCTTTGATTTCTGTTTTGATTTGGTCGTTAACCCATTGATTAATGAGGAGAATATTGTTATGTCTCCATTTATTTGTGAGCCTTTTTGTTTTCTTTTTAAGTTTATTTCTAGTTTTATACCTTTGTGATCTGAGAAGTTGGATGGTAGGATTTCAATATTTTTGAATTTACTGAGGTTCTTTTTGTGGCCTAGTATGTGGTCTATTCTGGAAAATGTTCAATGTACACTTGAGAAGAATGTGTATCATGCTGCCGTTGGGTGCAGAGTTCTGTAGATGTCTGTTAGGTCCATCTGTTCTAGTGTGTTGTTCAGTGCCTCTGTGTCTTTACTTTTTCTCTGTCTGGTTGATCTGTCCTTTGTAGTGAGTGGTGTGTTGCAGTCACCTAAAATGAATGCATTGCTGTCTATTTCCTCCTTTAATTCTGTTAGTATTTGTTTCACATATGCCGGCGCTCCTGTGTTATGTGCATATATATATTTATAATGGTTATATCTTCTTGTTGGACTGACCCCTTTATCATTATGTAATGTCCTTCTTTATCTCTTGCTACTGTCTTCTTTTTGAAGTCTATTTTGCCTGATAGAAGTACTGCAACACCTGCTTTTTTCTCCTTGTTTGCATGAAATATCTTTTTCCATCCCTTCACTTTTCGTCTGTGTATGTCTTTGGGTTTAACGTGAGTCTCTTGAAGGCAACATATAGATGGGTCTTGTTTTTTTATCCATTCAGTGACTCTATGTCTTTTGACTGGTGCATTCAGTCCATTTACATTTAGGGTGATTATGGATAGGTATGTACTTCTTAGCATTGCAGGCTTCAGATTTGTGGTTACTAAAGGTTCAAGGTTAACTTCCCTACTATCTAACAGTCTAACAACTCACTTAATATGCTATTACAAACACAATCTAAAGGTTCTCTTTTTGACTGTTTGTTTCCTTCCTCCTTTTTCTTTCTACTCCATTCTTTATATAGTAGGTATCATATTCTGTACTGTTTTTCTATCCCTTTATTGACTTTGGGGATAGTTAATTTAATTTTGCATTTGCTTCGTAATTAGCTGTTGTATTTTCTTTACTGTGGTTTTATTACCTCTGGTAGCAGCTATTAATCCATAGGAACACATCCATCTATAGCAGTCCCTCCAAAATACACTGTAGAGATGGTTTGTGGGAGGCAAATTCTCTCAGCTTTTGCTTATCCGGGAATTGTTTCATCTCCTTCAAATTTAAATGATAATCTTGCCGGATAAAGTAATCTTGGTTCAAGGCCCTTCTGCTTCATTGCATTAAATACATCATGCCACTCCCTTCTGGTCTGTAAGGTTTCTGCTGAGAAGTCTGATGATAACCTTATGGGTTTTCCTTTGTATGTGATCTTATTTCTCTCCCTGGCTGCTTTTTATAGTCTGTCCTTATCCTTGATCTTTGCCATTTTAATTACTATATGTCTTGCTGTTGACTTCCTTGGGTCCCTTGTGTTGGGAGATCTGCGCACCTCCATGGCCTGAGGGACTATCTCCTTCCCCAGATTGGGGAATTTTTCAGCTATCACCACCTCAAGGACACTTTCTATCCCTTTTTCTCTCTCTTCTTCTTCTGGTACCCCTATAATGCGAATATTGCTGCATTTGGATTGGTCACACAGTTCTCTCAGTATTCTTTCATTCTTAGAGATCCTTTTCTGTCTCAGTGCCTCAGCTTCTTTGTATTCCTCTTCTCTACTTTCTATTTCATTTATTGTCTCCTCCACCATATCCAATCTGCTTTTAATACCGTCCATTGTGTTCTTCAATGACTGGATCTCTGACTGGAATTCATTCCTGAGTTCTTGAATATCTTTCCGTACCTCCATGAGCATGTTAATGATTTGTATGTTGCACTCCCTTTCAAGGAGAGTCATAAGGTCCATATCATTTAAATCTTTCTCAGGAGTTGTATTCATAATTTTACTCTGGACCAGGTTCCTTTGGTGTTTCATATTTGTGTATGGCGCCCTCTAGTGCCCAGAAGCTCTATTCTCTGGAGGGGCTCAGCCCCTGAAGTAATGGGAGGATTGGAGGGGAGTGGTACTGTTGCCTCTGGAGAGGAAAGGGCTGGTCCCTGGTTCCTGGCTGCTATGCCTGTCTCCACTGCCTGTACCAGTGGGCTGAGCACACAGGTATAAGACTCTGTGCTTTGCGTTTTTAGTTGCTGTAGACAGATCTTCCCTCTGGCTGGCCTAACACCAGGGAAGGATTTCCCAGTTTGCAAGCCCGGTGGGGCTGGTCAAAAGAAAGTTGCACTAGTCTGCCTGTCACAGAAGGGGTTCTTGGAGCTGTGTAGGCAGCCAGGGAGCTGGAGCACCTGAAGATCATGAAAGCTCCCAACCTGCTAGGCAGAGTGCACCCGGACAATTTTGTCTGCCTGTCCTCTCTCCTGAGCAGTAAGCTCTGTGCAATCCTTGCCCCTTTAGCAGCCCTCTTGCTAAGGGCTTCTTTGTTAGGAAGTCTCTCAGACTGCCCGCCTTTCTTTTGTCCCTGAGCAGCTGGGTGTGGATCCCTGCTTTCACAAGCAGCTGGAATCTTAGTCTCTCCAGGAATTCTGCCTGTCTTAGCTTTCCAACCCCCTAATTACAAGAGTATCATGCAAGCACCATGAAATGTAGGTTTGTGCTCCCAAAGCAAATCTCCAGAGTTAGGTATTCAGCAGTCCCAGATCTCCACTCCCTCCCTGCTCCATTCCTGTTCCTCCTGCCGGTGAGCTGGGGTGGGGGAAGGGCTTGTATCCCAGAGGACCACAACTTTAGTATGTTACCCTTTTCTGTGAGGGCTGCTCTTGTCTCCAGGTGTATGCAGTTTGTTGCCATCCTCTTTCCCATTGCCCTTTCAAGAGTAGTTGTAGTAGCTTTATTTTCATATTATATGAGGTTTAGGAGGAAGCCTCTGTCTCACCTCTCATGCTACCATCTTTTCGACAAAAGGTTTCTTCACCAGCGAATTTAATTTTTTTTATGTTGACCTACCTAAAGTGATCAAGCACATGCTAGATTATAAATAAAGGAAAATTGATTATAGACAGGCATCTTCAATATGCCATGTGAATGACATCAAAGCTGTATTTTTTTTTACTGTGGAAAAATATGCATTGCACAAATTATTTTTTTAAACTGTCGATTCATATACATAGCACAAAATTAGTATTTTAGCCGTTTTTAAGATACAGTTCCATTGCATTAAGTATTTTCATATTATAGTGCAACCATAATTGCCATCCATCTCCAGAACTTTTCCATATTACAATAATATAAGCTACTAAATTTAATTTTTACAAAATTTTATGCATATGCCCACCTATGTCATTTGAGGATTGTAATTAAGATCTCCCAGACCTTCATTAACTGGGTCCAATTTAGCTATTATACATAGTTTTCTACTACTCTCCAATATAAACAATACTTATGTAATTCCCTTCAGATGCTCTTTTTTTATAACAAATGTTTCAAAAGATAGAAATTAAAGTGAAAAATAGGGATACATTCAGGTTTTTGGAGAAGTAAAAAAAACCAATATTATTGGAATTAATATTCAAATAAATGAGGAGCTATGGTAAAAACTGACTCTGAATTATATTGACTTATCTAATAGAACACTACCATTACCTTTGCCAATTAGCAAATTACTTGGAATACCTAAAAAATAACTGCATCAATGAAATTGCTGGAATGTTTGCCCTCATCAGTTTTCTAAGAACTTTAAAGGCATTATCATGAACTATAAATCAAGTAGTCTGAATAGCATTTTGACTTCATGGGCTTTACTCCTTAAGAACTGATCTTTTCTAGATTCTCACTTCAGTGAAGTGCAACTTCATTGAGCATTGCCTAAATATACCTAAATATTTTGGATGACATTTACTCAATTTTTTTAAAACTAAAGTCTGTAAATTCAACTGCATGAGATGAATTTGTTGATATTTTAACCAACATAAGGACATTTGACTTGGAAATTTTTAATTATTTTTCTTATTTGATATGAATACTATTATGTAAGACATTATTGAAGAAGAGCAAACATAAACAGCAAACATAATCTACATTATTCTGCCCTGTGACTTCCATGTTAGAAAATAGATAACAACAACGACCTTACATTCCACTCCTGAGAATTTGAATCTTTGTTCTGTTCCTGAATTTACATGTATTATGAACTGCTTTAGCTTAATATTTACTCATTGACACTATATTCACAAAACATCTACATCTCTTGGGAAATAACATCTACATCTCTTGAGAAATTACAGTTATCTTAAATGTAAATAAAAAACAGCATTTTAAGAATTTGTATTTTACAGTGTCTATTGTGTTAATATCAAAATTAGTGCATTTGTGTCAAAACAAAAACGTGTTTTCATGCGTACGTTAACAACGTACAAGAAGAAAGCAGAAAACATTTTTATAAAATATACCATAGAAAAGATACTATAGAATTATAAGTAGCAGGGCTAAACTGTTACTAATACAATAAACAAATTCTAGATTAGCACTAGGGATCACTGTATCAACTTATGAATGATTTTGTAAAGTGCCATATTGTACAGGGATTAATCATAGCTAATCTCACTAAGATTTATGATGTGCTTAGAAAATTAAATATAAAAATATACTGAATTACTTGCTTTTTGTTTGGTGAGGTGTATGAGCTCTTTGTATATTTTTGTAAACACTTTATCGGATGTCATTTATGAATAAATTCTCCCATACTGTAAGATACCTTTTTGTTCTACTGATGGTGTCCTTTGCTGTACAGAATCTTTTTAGTTTGATATAGTCCCACTTGTTCATTTTTGCTTTTGTTTCCCTTGCCCGTGGAGATATGTTCATGAAGAAGTTGTTCATGTTTATATTCAAGAGAGTTTTGCCTATGTTTTCTTCTAAGAGTTTTATGGTTTCATGACTTACACTCAGGTCTTTGATCCATTTTGAGTTTAGTTTTCTGTATGGAGTTAGGCAGTAATCCAGTTTCATTCTCTTACATACAGCTGTCCGGTTTTGCCAACACCAGTTGTTGAAGAGGCTGTCATTTCCCCTTTGTATATATATCCATGGCTCCTTTATCATATATCAATTGACCATATATGTGTGGGTTTATATCTGGGCTCTCTATTCTGTTCCACTGGTCTATGGGTCTGTTCTTGTGCCAGTAGCAAATTGTCTTGATTACTGTGGCTTTGTGGTAGAGCTTGAAGTCGGGGAGCACAATCCTGCCCAGCTTTATTCTTCCTTCTCAGGATTGCTTTGGCTATTCAGGGTCAGTGTAAGTGTCCATCAGTAGATGAATGGATAAAGAAGATGTTGTACATATACACAATAGAATATTATTCAGGTATAAGGAGAAAACAAATCCTATCATTTGCAACAACATGGATGGAGTTAGAGGTATTATGCTTAGTGAAATAAGCCAGGTGGAAAAAGACAAGTATCAAATGATTTCACTCATATGTGGAGTGTAAGAACAAAGCAATAACTGAAGGAACAAAACAGCAGCAGACTCACAGAACACAAGAATGGACTAACAGTTACCAAAGGGAAAGGGACTGGGGAGGATGGGTGGGAAGGGAGGAATAAGGGGAAAAAGGGGCATTTGGCTTTAAGATTAGCACACATAATTTGGGGGTGTTGCACACATAACTTGGGGGTGTTGCACACGAAGGCAGTATAGCACAGAGAAGACAAGTAGTGATTCTATAGCATCTTACTATGCTGATGGACAGTGACTGTATGTGGTGGGGACTTGATAATGGGGGGAATCTAGTAACTACAATGTTTCTCATGTAAGTGTATATTAATGATACCAAAAAATATATATATATTGAAAAGAAGTACATGGAAAATTTTCAGGGTTACATATTTACTAGACTTAAAGATATGAGATTTTGGTCGTCTTGCTAATTATACACAATTCTACAAAGAAAATCACCAAAATGTACAAACATATGTCATATGTATGTTCTATAATACTACATAGTGACAGATTTTAAATTCCATATATTTTAAGCTTTTTATGAAAGTATAATATACTTATAGAAAAGTACAAATGTACATCTGTATATAATTAAATGTCTGGTCCTTCAAAATACCAAGTTTCCTTTACTTAACTACACAAAGTAATGAAAAATGTAATGATATGCTCTGTGTATATATTCTTCCTTTGTAAAAAATGTATTTTGCATGGAAAAATTATCTAATGTAAAGTAAAAGCAGATGGAACTTGATATGTATAAAACTTAAAAAATAATAATTCTTAGATACTGCAACACTAATTAGTTTACTAAATATACCCTATACAGAAAGAATTTTAATTTTTAAGTTATTTTTTCCACAGAGGCTTCAAGTTGATCACTATCATGCAGACATGTGAAAGACCTTGATGTGTGTCTGCCTACGCATATGTATGTGTGTGTGTGACTGGCAAAATTCTTTTCAGTTTCTTGTTGCTTTTTAAGTTTATTTTACTGAGTTTCACAGCTGTCAAGACACCTGTATTCTCCAGCTGATATTCTGGATTTATAGTTCTGTAGTTACAGAATTTCATTTTTCTCTTAAATGGTATAATCATCATTAATACTCTCATAGAAGATATTCCAATTCATTATTTTTCAAGAGAACATATGTTCTCGTGCATATTTTCAAAAACAAGTTACTTTATTGAGCATCAGTTTTTGTTTTACTAAGAAAATCATGATTTTAAATTCTTATCATCATGCTGGAAAATGTTCTGTGGAGGACAGCTGTTCAAGTGACAAATGCACACTGACAAGTATTTGTAAAATTCCTATAAAATAGAGAATGATCCATGTTTATCATTATAATATAAAACCACTTGTAAGAAACAATAGAAAAGAAAATTTAATATTTTCAAAAATTATACTTTAAATCCATTTAAATATACTACGTTTGGCATGTTAAAAGAATAAAGAAAACAGATAATGGAAAATTTTATTCCTATCTTATAATATATTTATTTCCCATTCTTACATTAACTATAAATGAAGGTCATAAAAAATGCAAAATCTTACTTAAAATATTATCTGTTTTCAGAGAACCAACTCTTTATGTGTAATATATTGACACATTCATTTTTCAGACTACTGGATATATTCCATTATTAATAATTAAGAAGAAATTATACCTAAAAATATTCTGTGTAATAACTACATATGAATAAATAGAGTCATGAATATGATTTTTAAAAATAATGTACTTAAAGGTACGTGAAAAGATGCTCCACATCACTAATCATTAGGGAAATGCAACTCCAAACCACAATGAGATATCACCTCACACCAGTAAGAATGGCCAGTTTCCAAAAGATAATAAAAAGGGTTGTTGAGGATATGGAGAAAGGGAACCCTCCTACACTGTTGATAGAAATGTAAATTGGTGCAGCTACTGTGGAAAGCAGTACAGAGGTTCCTCAAAAAATTAAAAATAGAAGTTACATGGGACCCAGTAATTCCACTTCCAGGCATTTACTAGAAGAAAACATTTCTGATCTGAAAAGATATATGCACCCCTCTATTTACTACCACATTATTTACAACAGCCAAATATGGAAGCAACCTAACTGTCCATCAACAGATGAGTGGATAAAGCAGATGTGGTAAATATACACAATGGAATATTATTCAGCTATAAACAAGAAAGAAATCCTGCCATTTGAGAAAATATGGATGGATCTAGGGGATATTATTCTAAGTGAAATAAGCCAGGCAGAGAAAGACAAATACCATATGACTTCACTACCTGTGGAACCAAAAACAAAACAAAACAAAATGAACAAAATAGCAGTAGCCTCATAGACACTGGGAAGTGACAGGTGTTTAGCATGGGGGAGGGGTTGGGGTGGGTGAGGATGGTGAAGGGCATTAAAGGGCACAAAAATTCTCAGTCATAATTTAAGTTGGTCACAGGGATCGAAGTGAAGCATGGAGAATACAGCCACTGATTCTGTAACATCTTCGTATGTTGACAGTAACTATACTACTTGGTGTGAGGATTTAATGATATGGGTAACTGTTAAACCACAATGTCGTATATTTGAAACCAATATAAGATTGTACATCAACAAAACTTCAATAAAAAAAGATTGTATGTCAACTACACTTCAGTTAAAAATAGAAAAAAATGTACTTAAAGGTGACATAGAATTAATAATTTCACAAAGTTTCGTGTTCTAGAGTTTAAGATAATCTTAATTTTCAATCTTATTTTCTTTGAAAAATAAAATTGATAAACTGAAGTACTATTAAGTATTATCATCCACCAGTATGTCTGTAGTAGCAACAGAATGAGTGTTTCAATTCAGACTTAATAAGGAGGTAGTATAACATCTACTGTTTATTTCTAAACTCACAGAAAATATAATATAAATCGGCACACTTTTAATGTTATAAATTCTTATTCCTTGAATATATATACATGGATCCCCCCAATTAATTCTCATTTGAATTATCACAGGACTCAATAAATTGTCTTGCTTATATCTCACTGCAGTTAAAGCCTGTTGACTGTAACCAAAGAATTGTGTGAAGAAAATTAAACAAATATAATCTATTTCATTTATTCTTTTCTTCATACGGTCAGCCTTTATTTATGGTACATTTTTTCATTACACTCGTAACTAACATCTTAATGCATAAGGGTTAGATAACCCATTAGCTACACTGAACAATAAAATAACATTGATATTTACTGAAAAACTACTATATCTGTGGTGCTATATTAGATGATTTATTCTCATTGTATCAACTAACATTTATAATAATCTAGAGGGTTTTGCATTATCACATTAGGAAGCTGATATAAATAAGGGTTATGTAACTTGCTGAGGTCTCAAGGTACTATTACAGCATGCTGTCTGATCACAAGTGGTAACAGTGTATTTTGCACAAAGAAAACCTAAGAGGATGGATATAGTACACACATATAGAGAAGTGTAGTTTTGATAAGGATAGATATGGTGAAAGATTTTATGTAATGAGTTGAAATAAATAAACTTTAGACAGAGACAATATATTTGGGCAATGAGACCAAACACTGGTTGAGTGAAAAATAAGTGGCTTACACTATCTTGTATGTGGCCACACAAAATACATTTTTCCATTTTGTGCAAGGCTTAGGACTAAGCATGAGCATCAGGGGCAGGGGCACAATTTAAAGGAAAAGCACGGGAGCACTAATTTGCTATCATTCAGTATATATAAATAATTGATAGGATTTGACACAGTATTTTGATGTTTGTGGTCAAATATAAATAATATTTAGTGAAAAGCATATAGCTCTTCACCCAAATGGAATTCCAATTAGGACTCTATGTCAACAAACATGTGTATAAATAATTGTAGACATTGAAGAAATTATCAGAGTTGCTTGAGTGTAACTGGATTTCTTTCCTAGTTGGATGATAAATGAAGTTTAGTAAACTGTTTTATTCACTAAATTATCATTTAAAGCAATGGAAACTAGAGTTACCAAAATGTAGGTTTAGCACATTTCTTAATGAGAATTAGAGTAAGAAAACACACAAACTCTAATAAGATGGATTTACTATTAAGGAAAATGAATCCATGACAATATTTTCTAATCTGGAGGGAGATGCCTAAAATCATGTTCAGACTGAAACATGATCAGGAAAATGTTGATAAGAAATAATTTTTTTTAGATTTTGGAAAACAAAACTTTAGAAGCTTAAGAACCCTTAAGAAGCATAGAAGTTGGAAGGCTTTTAAGATGTATTATCACAATTGCATTAACCTATAAATGTAGACTATGAGAATAAAGGTACTCCACATAGTTCAGTTATGCCTTCAAATATTGCCACAATTTGTACTCTAAAATGTATCGAGTCATGCAGCAAATTCATTTTAGGGCACAAAGTAAGAAATACTATTACCTTTGTCAGTGCTGATTTTGATAAGTCAACGTGGATGTCTCTCCATCACTCAATGAATTCTAGGGATTAATATAGAATTTTCTGATTCCCTTCTTGTCAATCAATCTCTCATCTTTCTCTACCAATAAATTCTACTTTATTAAGAATTAAATGTGTTCCCCAAAACACTTGACCTTTTGCTATTTTAATCATTTTCTTATATTAAATCTGTCAATTATCTTCAGTCTTCAGTGGTTATCACTATTTTTTAAACATTAGTTATGTCTATATATTGTATAGAAATAGTTTACATTGCATACAGTTCTTAAATATTTTACACTTTCTCCTCAACACATTTCTGAAAATATTGATTTTAATACATCTAGAGAACTCATTTAACTTGTCAGCCAAGTTTACTATTTAAACATTCAGTATTTTCTGCTCTTGTCTGATGAACACACAATGTATCTTTGCAAACATCAAAACTCTGATTATGCTGGATATTCATCACTAAAGAAGGTTCAGATCTGTGGTTATTTATTTTACTAGGTTTAATGCCTAAGACTAAGTTGAAAAAGCTAAAATTGATATATTTCTAGAACTGTAAAAGAGAAATAGCTTTATTTTAAATTATGAATAATCTTCTAAACTCTAAACTATTTGCATATTTAGCTATTCTGTAATTAAATAATATTCAAATTGTTAGTTTTCTAAGCGTTTCACTCTTATTTTTATTGTTACATTTAAGAAATGTTATTTTTCACAAACAATACTCATTCCTTCTCTCATTAAGTATTTACTGACTACCTGTAATGTACTAGGTATCGTTCTGTGTACAGAGGTTACAGCAGTAAACAAGATAAGCCTTGCTGTCTTTATAGTTTTACTAAGAAGTTTTAATATTAATTATTTGGTGCGTGTCTTTACTGTTTGATACATAAGACCATTAAGAACCTTAAGATTAAGCTCAGATATTCATATGTAACTTCCTAATATTTTTATTTTAACTTATACTTCTTTCCCTTTAAATATGTCATCTTTCATGACATATCTTTTTGAAATATATATCAAATAAGCATAGTTTTTATACCCAGGGAAGAACAATCTCATCGCACATACCTACAAAAATTAACAGTGGTGCAAAAATTATGCACAGCCAGCAAAAGTAGCAAAATTAATGTGCTGATCCTAACCAGATTTGCAAAAATGCAAATACTGCAGTTTTTATCTCACATAGTGCAAAGAGAGAAATTTCAAGAAAAGAGCAATACTTTTTTTCTTTACAGAAGTAATAGTAAGCTTAAATAATTCTTGATACCAAAATATTTGTAACAACAGAATATGAAGAAACTATTTGTTGGAGATTTTGTATTTCCTTCAAGAACATAAACATTTTCCAAATATGTTTGTCAAAAGAAAATACATATTTATATTTATATATTTATAAGACCATTCTTGTTTACATTATTTACAAGTACTACTGAATTTATAAATATGAACAGTTTTCAACAATTCATTTTACAACTTAAATACTTAATGATTATTAATTTACTTTTAAGTAATTAATAGATAGGGAATTAATAGATAAGGAATGTAATGTTAAAACTGGTTCCACAAAAATAAAAATGTGATTATAAATTAGAATCTAAGAGAGTTATCTATTAAACATGCTATAAGACTATTTTAAAGGAAGCTTCTGCTTTTTAACAAGACCCTTAATCAAATAGCTAGGCCAGACTTCATGATTATTAATATAAGAGGACTGGTATGCTATAAAGTGCAGATTTCACTTGAACTAAGAAAGAGGGTAGAAGTTATCTCCTATAAAGTTTATAGGCAGATGAGGAGGATATTTGCTTCTATGTCAACAATTAGAAAAAAAAGTTTTCTCACAGCTATGTAATTTTGTACATAAAGGAAAGTTTTAAATAAGAATGACAATCTAGGAGAGATCACAGTTACACTAGTATTTTAAGAATGTTTTATCCAGAAATAGTGAAGTGCAAGAATTAAGTCTTTCTTTGTCTTAAAATGAAATTTTAAGCCACGTGATATAAAACTTTTGGTTTAAGAAGGGTCCTCTTAAGAAGTAAAACTAAACAATATAAAATCAAGTAAAAGAAAAACAGTAAAACTCAAAAATTTGTAAGTTGAACATAGGCTGAAATTAAACTTGATTTTTTAAGTACGTGAAAATTGGAGGTTAAAGATGAAGATTAGAAAAGTTCCTAGCAGAGAGTGGCAGCTTAGATTGTTGAGTAAACAAAGCCTAAATAAGGACTTCCTGCCTACAGTGTTATCTGAGACAATAGGAATGTAGAGATTAGGGAAGATATATCTATGTCTACATGTATATTGATATCTATATCTATATATATAGATAAATATATGAGTAATGAGGAAGATGGGGGAGTGGTCAGAATCAAATGCTGGAGTTCAATAATAGACATTAAGGAAAAGATCAAAAGAGTAGGCAGATAAACAGTAAGAAATATTCTGTGGAAGGGATGGAAATGTGAAGAAAATAAAGGAACCTCTGGATAAACATAAAAAAAAAAGTAAAGACAAAATGTACAGTCAGTAGAATTTTATGTCTCATTGAGCTAGGCCATCTATTGTAAATAAGGGAATATGGCAATGAGGAACTAAAGTTAAGAAGAATTGTAGAGCTTCTGACAGAAATTTAAACTTTGTGACTATAAAAAGAATCTTGTTTATTTTGTGCTTGCTATCTGAAATATTTTCTCCCACAAGATATGATAATGCCAAAAACTATGATATAGGGAGAGGATTTTTTTTATATTGTGGTTTAGAAAATATTATTTCAAACACACAGAGTGGATATCATATTATTATTACTTTTTTAATTTTAAGAAATTGTTAAGCTACACATTCCTATTCTGGAAGCAAACACATATCAACGTTCCTTTCACACTGATTGTACCTATCAAAGCCAAATAAAATATGTGGAACTTCTATTTGAGGTGTCTCTAACATAAATATCAGTAGGCCGGTTGGGGAAAAGGATCAAAATTCAACATACTAAAGAATGATTAGTGTTTTGTTTGTTTTTTTCCTCATGTGTTCACTAGCCTGAAACTAATTGCTGAGCGAGGTCTCAGAGAGACTCTAGTTCTGGCTTGAGGAGTGGACACAGAAACTCCTAAACTAAGAGAGTATGGAGAACCTCCTTTTTTTTTCTGTCCTTTTTCTGTATTTATTGTATCCCATATTTCAGGCAATCCCATGCGGGGTGGGAGCGCAGCAACAAAAGCGGCCGGCTGCTGAGGCAGCAGCTCTCAGAGTTGAATTTCTTTCTTTCTGTTAGTGGAGCTGAGGTTCCAAGAAAGTGCAAATGAATTCTGCTTTTTTTTCTGTCCTCCCCTCTGTCTTCCAGACCCGGCACTGGAATCACAGAAGTGAGGGTTTCAGTCCACAGAACCTAAATGGTCAGCCCCAGCAAATCAAGGCACTAAGGAGACGGCACAGGAGGAGGAGCATGGGAAGAAAATCCTTTGGAGCCCCTAAGCTCAATGCAACCTGCCCATGTGTGGAGATATCTCTACTTAGAACGCAGGATACTTTGAAAACGGGTAATGGCTAGACTTCCACACAAGATGAGGCTGACTACAGGATGGCACATGGGGTGGAGAAGAAATAATAGCACTGCTTGCAAACTGAACCCACATTGGAACCATGGTGTGTTGGACCTTGTGCCCTAAAAGAAACAAGGTCAGGTGACTGATAAACATATCAACATTCTTTATACAATTTATACAAGAACTAGCTTCATCAGGAAGTATTCAAAATACTAGAATACAATTTAAAAATAAATGCAAATTTTTAAAACAGCCAAGGATAAATTGACTTTACACACACACAGACAAAAACTTATGCTCTAAAAAGACAGATGAAAAGACAAATTTCCCCATTGGGAGAAAATATTTGCAAATAATACACCTGACAAAGGACTTGAATCCAGAATATGTAGAGCTTTGAGTTGTTATTAAATGTCCTTTAGTAAAGGAATTGAGATATCACTGTTACTAGATTTATAAATTTACATAATTTGTTTATGCTGTACAAATTCCAAATGGAGTAATAATTCAGGAAAGGATGATTTCAGGAAGAATCCAATTTAATATGTCATGAGACAGTTCTTGAGAAATTTCTAAAATTAAAGTTTTTAAGTATGTCATGCATTAAAACACATACTCAAATTGCCAATTAGGTGTACTTATTCACCTATGTGAAAGTATTCCTTTTTCAACCTTTCTTGAAAGATAACCCTAGATTTTAGAACAAGATTTAACACCTGATTATGTGCAAAATATGTATTTTTTCTTTTGCTAGAAATGAAGAAGACATTTTCTTTCATCCAGCTCCTGTTTTATTCCTTTACTAAGGCCTTTGTTCTTCCTTTATTCCATGATTCTAGGCTATTTTACTGCACGTATTAAAAGGAGAGATCGATAGTTCTCCCTCACTCACAACTGGGAATTTCGAGGAAATCTTCAGAAATTCTGCTTATAAGAAATGTTTCTATGGCTGATACAAAAATTCCCTTAAGACTTTAGGAAAACTCATGTCATTTCCCATCTAACTTTTTAGAGACAAATAAAAACATAGGGCTTTAAAACTTAATAGGTATTTTGTTCTAAATGCAAAGATATTTACTTTTGCTTTTCTGGGAGGGTTGAAGGGCAGAATTTTCTTGACTTTACCACATATAAAAACAAATACAAAATATGTATTTTTTCATTTTAAAATTATTTTGACCATTATTTTCCTAGAATTATGGTGTTTCCTTTAAGAATTGCTGTTGAATTTTTATCTTTAATTTTGTGAAATAATATTTGTAACTGTTGGTATTCAATGAATATTTGGGGAAAGTTTTTTCTCAATATTTTCAGTGTTACTCAATTTCATGACATTTACCTTTTACATATGTACTATTTTTCAGTGTTATTAAAGTAAAAACTCTGTACTTACTTCCTAGTTACATGAAAACATTGATTTAGTGTCTTGTAAATAATATATAACTAGTGTAGATAAGATTGTAGGATGACTAAATGATATTACTATAACATCATCTTGTTTTTTACTGGCAAAAAATTTTAACTCACTCAGAGACAGATATCCAATGTTTCCTTATTGTCTCTTAAGTAACCTTAACAGTTAAAAATATTGATAGCATTGTTGTATTTTGTAATCTTCACAGTTTTTCAGAACTAAGGTACATATGAAAAATTTTCCTGTAAGTAATCAGTAGGTCAGGATAACTAGTGATGTGTCTGAAGCAGCATGAAAATAATATTAAACTGCTATTTTTTATAATAGTTTTTTTCATAGATCTTCTGTAGTTACACTGGTTTCTTTGTGAAGAACATGTTTGCAAAATTAATGCTTTTAAGGAAAAATATGAATGTTAGTCATTATAGTTGTGCAATGAGTATTTCTAAGGCTCTTCCAAAGGTGAAATATACTGTCAATATTACATTGTGAATCAGCATTTTTGCCTTTAAGAAGAAAAAGTTAATTCTTATTTTAGAGGATTATAATTTTATTTGGACCTAAGATCTTTATAAGGAAATAGGAAAGTTTTCAGTGGATTATGACAGTCTGGTTTTATACTGTAAAGGTTTAACCTACCTATGAAGATTCAAAGCTTGGTTGAAAAAAATCATTGAATCTATTCTCAATTAGATTAGTTTCAGTGGCCAAACTTAGTATTTACAGTTCCATGGGAATTGGAGAATCTTAGAGGCAAGCCAACCATTTTCAGAATCTCTTAACTCAGTTTCCCAAGTGGATTTGGTGATAGAAACCTATGGAGAAAAACATCATTAGCACTTTGTGAGGCACTAAAATGACATAAAACAATAGCAAGGAAAATTATTTTGTATAGTGATGCTAAAAGTAAAAAAAAAAAAATCTACCTAGTCTCTTCTGCTCATCTTCTGTTTTTCCCTTAGAAAATCAAACTAGTCCATTCTTGCCCTACAAGCCTTAATCCCATCCTTTTTATTGAGATGTAATTGAGATGTAACATTGTGTAAATTTAAGGTGTGAAAACACATTGATTTGATATATTTCTGTATTGTGAAATGATTATCATTACAGCATTAGCTAATACCTCCATCACCTACATAATTATCATTTCTTTTTCATAGTGAGATCAAGATTTACTCTCTTAGCACCTTTCTAGCATACTATACTATAATCTTGTTAACTATAATCTTTGTGCTGTACATCAGATTTCCCCAAATTATTCATCTTATAACTGAATGTTTATCCTTTTGACCAGCATCTCCCCTTTTCACCCACCTCCTGGGCTCTGATAACCACCATTCTACTCTGTTTCTATGAGTTTGGCACTTTTTCTTTTTATATTCCACATAGACGTGAGATCATGTAGTATTTGTTTCTCATCTGACCTTTTTCACTTAGTATAATGCCTTCAAGTTCCATCCACACTGTCAAAAATGGCAGGATTACCTTCTTTGTTATTGCTGAATGATATTCCACTATGTGTGTGTGTGTGTGTGTATGTGTTTGTGTGTTTGTGTATTATCACATCTTCTCTATCCATTCATCTGATGATGCTCAGGTAGATTGTTTCCATATCTCACCTATTGTGAATAACGCCGCAACATACATAGAAGGGCAGATCTCTCTGCAAAATCCTGTTTTCCTTTCCTTTGAATATATATATACACATGGATTGCTAGATCATATAGCAGTTCTATTTTATTTATTTTTTTGAGACACCTCCACACAGTTTTCCATAGTGGTTGTACCAGTTTACAGTCCCAGAAGCAGTGCTCAAGGGTTCCCTTTTCTGTACATCCTTGCCAGCACTTTGTCTTTTTGATGCTTGCCATTCAAACAGGTGTGAGGAACTATCTTGCTGTGGTTTTGATTTGCATTTCCTTGGTGATTAGTGATGTTGAGAACCTTCTCATGGACCTACTGGCCAACTGTAAGTCCTTGGAAAAATGTCAATTCCGTTCCTCTGGCCATTTTTTAAATCAGATTTTCGTTGTTGTTACTAAGTTGTGTAACTTTTTATGAATGTTGGATATTAACCCATTACCAGATATATGACTTGCAAATAAATCCTTTTGTTTCATAGGTTGCCTTTTCATTTTATTTCTTTTGCTGTAAAGAAGATTTTTAGTTTGATACAGTCTCATTTATTAATTTTGGTTTTGTTGCCACATCAAACAATCATCGCCCAAACCACTGTCTAGGGACTTTTCCCCTGTGTATTCTCCTAGGAGTCTTCTGGTTTCACGTGTTATGTTTAAGCGTTTAATCCATTTTGAGTTATTTCAAGTGATTATTTTTTGAGTGATGTAAAATAGGGGTCTAATTTCATTCTTCTACATGTGGCTATCCAGTTTTCACAACACCATTTATTGAAGAGATTATCCTTTCCCCACTGAGTATTCTTGGCTCCCTTGTCAATTATTAGGTGACTGTATAGGTGTGGGTTAATTTCTGGGCTTTTGTTTCTGTTCCATCAATATATGCATCTATTTTTATGCCAGTACCACACTCTTTTGGTCACTATAGCTTTGCACCATAGTTTCAAATTGGGAAGTGTGATGCCTCTGGTTCATTCTTCTTTTGCAGGATTGCTTTAAGGTTATTTGGTGGTTCCATACAAATTTTAGGATTGGTTTTCTATTTCTGTGAAAAATGCCACTGAAATTTTGATAGGGTTTATATTGAATCTATAGTTGGCCATGGGTAATATGGACACTTTAACAATATTAATTCTTCTGATCCATGAACACAGGCTGTCTTTCCATTTATTAGTGCCTTTGTTTTCTTTCTTCAAAGTCTTATAGTTTCCATGTAAGATCTTTCACCTCCTCAGTTATATTCAATTCTGTCTTTTAAAAGGGATGATTATACCCACGGATAATTATATATACACACACACACATACCACTCACAAAATTAGAGAGAAAAAGCCTGGCAATAATAAATTGGAGAAAAACAAAAAAAATTAATGGGCTAAAATAAAATTACTATACAAACCAATGGGTGTGTTTCCTCTTAATTTCTTAAAGACAATGCATTGGAGCAAATAGTTTCAATTTGGGTTTTTTGAGCCTATTTTACCACATCTGCAAAGGAAAAAACTTTCTGCCTCCTTGTGTCCCAGCATTATTTGAGAATCAGATGAGGAAAGTAATATGAATGCTGAAATACAAGTCAAATGCAGAGCAATACTGCAATCTTTCAGAACCAAGGGGGACACTATACCTCAAGTAGGGGGAAGGCTTATCATTCACTTTCATACTGGTAATTCTTTTATAATCTTATTGATGACAATCCTATAATTGTGCATGCAGAAGTGCAAAATTCAGTTATATAAAATGGCTAGCATATGTAGCTCATTCATTTATATAGTAGTATCAATCAATGGTCAGTTGTGAGGCAATAAGGCTTGTTAATGTATATTGGGCAGAATCTTACAAAATACAATATATGAAGTTTTCTGGAAGTGCCCTAAGAAAAGGCTTAGAAATACAATTCAAAATGGTATCACTTAGAGAAAAACCAATGGAATTTGTAAGACAGTTTACAATGGACTGTGTAATAATAAATAAATGGTTCATAAATCCAATAGAGTAGTGCCAAGATATTTGTTACTAGTTTTAAGGTTTATTAATATTTCATTAAGAATTTGCCTAGAGATGACATTAAAATACCTTCCTAAATCATATACAATAACTTAGACAAAAAGTGAATAAACAATTTTTGCCAGTTTGGAACTAGAAAAAAATCCAGTCAGTCCATCGAATAGATTTTTAAGTACAACTTATTAAAAATGTTTGTGAAAAATTTTATATTAAAATGTGTAAAATGTTTCCTTTTGAAGATTTCTAAATTAATATCTGAAGTATGACTTCTTCTTTCCTTAAGAAGTTTTATTCTACAAGTAGAAAGAGAAAGCTTTAGATTGCTACCTTCATATAATCCATTTTCCTTTAAAAACCAAAGTTATCATGAAAAGATAATGTCTAAACATAAGCAGCATCTATCAAATGGGATTATAAGTAGGATTAAGAATCTAAGAAATGGATGTTTCTAAGACTGGTCATCAGAAATGATTTAGTGCCTCTATTGCCATCTCTAATATGTAATCACAAATGATAAAGTCATAATCTCTACTCAATAAGTCAAGTTCAGGAACCTTATGACAAGTACAATTTAAATCCTTTGAAACTTTAGTTTGAAAATCCTTGCTTATAACTACTTAGAGGGCTTCTTTTTATTCCCTTACTAATGAATACTATTATTAGTAAGTCATTATTATGTAATTGGTAGAATACTGTGTATCATCTACCCCTAAGAAAATGACATGACTTTTATGCTCCTTTAATGCATAGGAGGATTTGAGGAATTGAGTTCTACTTAACACATATGTATACATATGTGTGTGTGTATATATATATATATATATATACACACACATCATATATGTGTATGTATGTATATATGATGGGTAACAATAATTAACCAAAATGTGTAAATTAGTTCTATGTTAAAATATTAACCTCTGCTATTTCAGCAATATTTCAGATTTTTGTTTATTGCAATATGCCAAAAGGCATACTGAAGGCAAAATATTTGAAACCAGATGGATCTGTTTAAATTCTAGCTTTGTGACTTATTAGCTAGGATTTTTAAGAAGATCAGGCAATTATAATTTTGGAATACAACATACAACCTAGTACATGCATGACACATGCTGAGGCTTTAGTCACAACATGTCTGCTTATTCTTCCATTCTACTAGATAAATTAGTAATATAATATTGCTGTTAGTAAGGAAATAATGTTTACTTATGCTCAACCTATTCTGTTTGAATTTTAGTCCTTTTGTTTCAACAAACAATTTTCTAAGGGGAACAGTGATCTCCATGTCATTTAATGAAATGAGTCATCACTCTATTTGATATGCAGCTGAATGCTACTTTTTAATTCTTGATTCTATTTTTCCATGTATTTTATGACACAATCATTTTATTCTTTATAAATTCTTTTTACATTATCTAGTACCCACCCCAAAATATCTCATAGGCACTTAATTTGAGCATGTTAAAAAAATAAAACTCATTAGCTTTTCTCACAAATGTGAAGTTGCAGATTAACCAGATTTACCATTATCACTCTACAACCTGGGAGTCATCCTTAAATCCTCCATTTTCATCACTGTGTTTCTCCAGTCTATTATCAGTTATGTCTTTTGTATTTCCTGAATATTTGTAGAAATCTATCTATAGTGCAGTAACCCTTTAGCTGAGTTATCTCCATTCTCTCTGGTTCTCTTCTACTCTTGACATGCAGCTATAACAGTTTATCCATAAAGAAAAATTATTTTTCTCACCTCATCTAAAAAGCATTTAAAGGCTTCCCATTGTTCATAAATTAGTCATTAAATTTCTTATCAAGGCCTATATGGATGTTTTCTTTTACTTCTCCCCTGCCCTATTACTACATACATGTATTTTTGTTTTTTATTCTTTCACATAATGCTACCCTACATGTTCTAAATGCATTTCATACTCATCTTCTTCAGTTTCTTGTATAAGTCATAGTGTTTTCCAACAGGTCTACCCCTCCTTCTCTCAACCATTCTCTGAATCTTCATGATTTGGTCATATTTCCCAAACGTATTATCTCACATTATAATATTACTCTCTTTCAAAGCATGCACTGCAATTGAAATTTCCACTTATGTATATTTTTATCTAGAGCATAAGTTTCATTTGGCAGGTATCATCTGTCTCTACTTGCATTTCTTCCAAAGTACCTAATAAAATGCCTGGAACATTTTAGATATTCAATAAATGCTTGATAAATAAATGAATTAATGGAATAGCACAACATAAAGGTGGGAGCAAAATGCTAGATGATTACAGGGAAAATTCAATTTAGCATATTGGCATAAGATAATGGCAGCATCCTATTTTATGGATGATTTATTTATACCAATCGATAAAATTCTGTAAACCAACCCCACCATCACCACAGAGTATCCATGGCTTTGCTACTTAGGTAGTATGTTGACAGACCTTACGGGAAGATAGTCAAATTCAAGAAAATACGAACTTTCTATAATTTCAGAATTGGAGCAGAAATGATGCAGACTAGCACAATTGGTGAAGAAAGAGATCTTTAATCAAATCTATTTTAAGATTCTGATAAGTCCTGGGAGAAAAGCATTTTCCTGAAGATCTTTGTGAGAAGCAAAAACCTGTTATCATTGATTCTACTCTATAGATAAAGAGATGCTTAATGAAATTCTTAAAGGGCTATAAGTAAATTCAACATTGTGTGACAAGTATAATATGTACCCTGTGTAATTGTGAACTTTCCAAAAACAGCTACTATTTCCTATCATCATATAACACGGAATGGATTGACAATGTGGAGCAAACTGTGGATGTGAAATTATTACAACTCATTTGTTAGAAATCAAATTATCATAAACTCCCCAATTTTTATTCATTTTTGTCACTTATCCACTGTCAAAGTCTACTATATTTCATTAATGCAATTGACACTGATTTACACAACAGGGTTAGTCAACAGTTAGAATTAATATCCAGTAGATGAACTAAATAGTTCCACCATGAAACGACTTATATCAAAATTAATTCAACTTAACTTTTTTCTTTAAATTCAGCTACTGAGACTAATCCCATTATGATTTATTCAGAGATTAAAGCCTGAATGTTCTATCTTTAAAATCTTTTCATAGAAGAAATCAAGTAAACATTGAAGAGTGTAATGTAATTATATTTGCAGTTTCCTGCGTATTTCAGGTAAGCATTACCCTGAAGCATACTATTTTATGAGACAAATCATTGTACCTTGAACTATGAAAATGAAGAATAAATAATAATGAAAGTTATAATACTTGTCAAGTTCTTTATAATGTTCAAGTCCTGTTTAACTTTTAGCTCACCTGGGCATATGAGCATTTAGCAAATGTCCAAATTTCCTTTCAGAATGCTTGCTCTTTTGTCACTGTTTCAGCCAACATTATGAATAACTGAGCCATTTTGCCACTTTTTCAGGTATATACAAGGTGGTTATTTTATTTATATTTAGCTTAAGGATTTTATGTGGCCTGACCTCGTTATCATTGTGATAATCAACAAGAAAACTGATAGGTTCAATAGGTGATTTTATAAAATATTTAGTCCACTACTTGGATCTCACTGAATGTTCACTCCTTTAAACTCTATATATTCTTTCAATTTATCAAGGTTTTCCTGTTTTGTTTTAATTGCTAGTTAAGTAAGATCCAGCTCTATTTTTTCTAATACATAAACTACCATAGCTCATTATTTGACAAAATAACATGTTTGTAAAATTTCAACTGAATCAAGACTATCATTTGATACTGTGCCTGTATGCAAATGTTACCCAAAGATTTTGAAAAAAAAAATCACAGCAGCAGAGATTTTATGCCACGGCACAATTAAAAAAAAATCAACACAAGTCATCCAAGGAGTAGAAGAAGAGGGAATACTTCCAAACTCATTCTATGAGGCCAGCATCACTCTAATACCAAAACCACGCAAAGACACCAATGAAAAAGAAAACTACAGACCAATATCCCTGATGAACATAGATGCAAAAATACTCAACAAAATATTAGCAAACAGAATTCAAAAATACATCAAAAGGATCATCCATCATGATCAAGTAGGATTTATTCCAGGGATGCAAAGATGGTAAAACACTCGAAAATCCATCAACATCATCCACCACATCAACAAAAAGAAGGACAAAAACCACATGATCATCTCCACAGATGCTGAAAAAGCATTTGACAAAATTCAACACCCATTCATGATAAAAACTCTCAACAAAATGGGTATAGAGGGCAAGTACCTCAACATAACAAAGGCCATATATGACAAACCCACAGCCAACATTAAATATAACAGCATGAAGCTGAAAGCTTTTCCTTTAAGATCAGGAACAAGACAAAGATGCCCACTCTCCCCACTTCATTCAACATAGTTCTAGGGGTGCTAGATACAGCAATCAAACAACACAAAGAAATAAAAGGCATCCAGATTGGCAAGGAAGAAGTTAAACTGTCCCTGTTTGCAGATGACATGATATTGTACATAAAAAACCCTAAAGAATTCACTCCAAAACTATTAGATCTAATATCTGAATTCAGGAAAGTTGCAGGATATAAAATTAATATGCAGAAATCTGTGGCATTCCTATACACTAATGATGGCCTAGCAGGGAGAGAAATCAGGAAAACAATTCCATTCACAGTTGCATCAAAAAGAATAAAGTAACTAGGAATAAACCTAACCAAGGAAGTGAAAGACCTATACTATGGAAACTACAAGACACTCATGAAAGAAATTAAAGAAGATACTAATAAATGGAAACACATCCCATGCTCATGGATAGGAAGAATTAATATTGTCAAAATGGCCATCCTGCCTAAAGCAATCTACAGATCCAATTCAATTCCTAACAAAATACCAACAGCATTTTTCAATGAACTAGAGAAAATCGTTGTAAAATTCATATGGAACCACAAAAGACCCCAAATAGCCAAAGCAATCCTGAGAAGGAAGAATAAAGTTGGGGGGATTATGCTCCCCAACTTCAAGCTTTACTACAAAGCCACAGTACTCAAGACAATTTGGTATTGGCACAAGAACAGACCCATAGACCAATGGAACAGACTAGAGAGCCCTGATATAAACGCAACCATATATGGTCTATTAATATATGATAAACAAGCCATGGACATACAATGTGGAAATGACAGCCTCTTCAACAGTTGGTGTTGGCAAAACTGGACAGCTATATGCAAGAGAATGAAACTGGATTATTGTTTAACCCCATACACAAAAGTAAACTCGAAATGGGTCAAGGACTTGAATGTAAGTCATGAAACCATAAAACTCTTAGAAGACAACATAGGCAAAAATCTCCTGAATATAAGCATGAGCGACTTCTTCCTCAATGCATCTCCTCAAGCAAGGGAAACAAAAGCAAAAATGAACTCATGGGATTACATCAAACTAAAAAGTTTCTGTATGACAAATGACACCATCAACAGAACAAAAAGGCATCCTACAGGGAGAATATATTTGTAAATGACATATCCAACAAGGGGTTAACATCCAAAATATATAAAGAACTTACATACCTCAACACCCAAAAAGCAAATAATTGAATTAAAAAATGGGCAGAGGATATGAAGGGAGAGTTTTCCAAATAAGAAATTCAGATGGCGAACAGACACATGAAAGATGCTCCACATCACTAATTATCAGGGAAATGCAAATTAATACCACAATGAGATATCACCTCACACCAGTAAGGATGGCCACCATCCAAAAGACTAAGAACAACAAATGCTGGCGAGGATGTGGAGAAAGGGGAACCCTTCTACACTGCTGGTAGGAATGTAAGCTAGTTCAACCATTGTGGAAAGCAATATGGAGGTTCCGCAAAAAACTAAAAATAGAAATACCATTTGACCCGGGAATCCCACTGCTTGGAATTTACCCAAAGAATACAACTTCTCAGATTCAAAAAGACATATGTACCCCTAAGTTTATTGCAGCACTTTTTACAACAGTCGAGATATGGAAGCAACCTAAGTGTCCATCAGTAGATGAATGGATAAAAAAGAGGTGGTACATATATGCAATGGAATACTATTCAGCCATAAGAAGGAAACAAATCCTGCCATTTGCAACAACATGGATGGAACTGGAGGATACTATGCTCAGTGAAATAAGCCAGGCGGAGAAAGACAAGTGCCAAATGGTTCCCCTCATTTGTGGAGTATAACAACGAAGCAAAACTGAAGGAACAAAATAGCAGCAGACTCAGAGACTCTAAGAAGTAACTAGTGGTTACCAAAGGGGAGGGGTGTGGGAGGGCGGGTGGGGAGGGTGGGAGAAAGGGATTGTGGGGTATTATGTTTAGTACACATGGTGTGGGGGATCATGGGGAAAACAGTGTAGCACAGAGAAGGCAAACAGTGAATCTGCGGCATCTTACTACACTGATGGGCAGTGACTGCATTGGGGTATGGGTGGGGGCTTGATAATGTGGGGGAATGTAGTAACCACATTGTTTTTTCATGTGAAACCTTCCTAAGAGTGTATATCAATAATACCTTAATAAAAAAAAATCAACACAAGTCAATTCCTTGAATCACTTTTTTATTCCAAAAGTAACCTTCAGGAGTATACTTAGAATTACCATTCCTCTCCTCTCAAAAAATACCCATCATTTCCACTTTTCTGAGTCATCCAAAGCCAGTTCCTTCACATCCTACCCCATTCATTCTTACAGTTAAAAATAGATTTAAAGGGTTATTAATTCCATTCACCTTTTCTAGAAAAAAATTATTTTACCCTCTTTTAAGTAAAAAATTTGTGGAAGAATTGTATTTGAACTCTTCACTTCCCAGTTTGTATTTTGCCATTTTGGAACTGCCCTAACTGCTGAACTCATCTCCAGAACCAAAGAACTCATTCTCCTGTTGTGAGGAGATTCCTTAACCTTCTGACAAGGGAACTACCCTCCCCATTGTTAAACCACTGTTCAATGGATGAAAGTGAGAGGTAAAGGAAAATGGGGAAACAAGGATGAGTCACAGTCCTCAGCTCCTGAAAGTGGATAATTTGTGGTATTGTTCATAAGAATAAAGATCTCAGAGAAGAAATAGGTCTTTGAGTAAAATAAGATAATGTGATAATACCAAGTATGGCCAAACATGCGAAAGGTACACTGACGTCAGAAAGATGTTTTTTTCTTTTTTAATAAAAAAGAGGTGCTAGAGGTAACCAAGTTTGATCTTTTAATTAAACGTGTGTAAAAACCATGAATATCATTGGCTACATCCATCTTAGCCAACCTAATTTAAAACCTTTCTAGTCAAGTGGTCTCTAAATTCAGCTCAATCAAGAGTTAATTCAAAAGCTCTTCTTCTTGATTTTTTTCTTAGTAACTTTATTATATGTTACTTCAAAAAATAAGTTGTAAAACAACCTGCATACTGTAGCTGTTAAAATTAAAAATAAAGAATTTAAGTGAAAATAGTATCTATTTGCATGTAGGTCAGTCACACCTCATTAAGTAATTTAAACTTATGTATCCATTTATCCACTCTGAAGTAAAGAAATCTTACATCTCTGCTGAATCTAATACTTTTATTTCATTCTTTGTAGAGAAAGAGGGAAAATTATGTTATTAGGAAAGAATATCTTTCTTTCTCTGAAAGTATAACGTTGCTATTTTGTCTATTATGATAGAATGAGTTATTAAAGGGTCTTATAGTCTTTTTTAAAATAGAAAGTATCTGATTTTTCTTATGAGAAAACAAAAGTATTTTTACTTTTAAATACAAGCCCCTGTATGGTAATTAAAAGCTATTCCCACAAAAGTTCCTCAGAATATAAATATTTTAAAATTTGAATTGCATCAGAAGTAATTGTTTAAATGTGTTTGAAACATAAGCACATATTTCTTAGGGACATAATTATCAGATGAAATAACCTGTGAAGGACTTCTAGTTGCCATTTAGTTGAAATTAAAATAAAATGCTATTAAAATTTTCAAATAATTTTTCATCCTTGTACCAAAAACTATCCTTAAATGACAGTCCTTTGTAACTTAGTAGGTTTCAAATTCAATTATAAATTTAATAATGCAACTTAAAAAAATAGCAACATATATGTGAGGATTTAATAAATAAGTAAGCAATATGATAAAGCAAATACTTCTTATCCAACCATCCAGTTTAAGAATATTGGAGAACTATTTATTCAGTAAATGTAAGTTTAAGAAACACGAGATATTTTGTTATTTCCTAATTTTTATCCTCTCATTTCCCTACAATTAAACTATAAACACTACCCAACTTTTAAAAATATATATATAATTTCTTTCTTTATATTATGATAGTTATTACATATATATGTGTGTGTGTATATGTATATATATACATACAGTCAATTTATAGTTAGGGGATATTACATATATGGTTATCATACTAAATGCATTTTTCATTAACTTGATTTTTAAAAAATTGGCATTATTTTCTCATATTTATTTCACAGTAACTTTAAAAATCTATTTTCCTGTTGATAGTCATTTGAAGTGTTTCCTATGTTTATTTTGAATAACACTGCAATAACATTGTTTTGTGACAACAAATGATAGATTCCCCCCAGGATATATAATAACAGTTAGATATTCTGTGTTCTGTTTTATAAATAAAAATTATTTTAAGAATAATTCAAATTATTTTCCAAAGTGGTTGTACTAATCCACATTTCCTTGAGCAGTGACTAAGAGTTATAAAATCTTCACTTCTTCAACAGAACTTGTTTTCTCAAGACCATTAATTTCTGCCAGTCTGGTACACACAAAAATGAATATTGGCTTAGTTTTTACATTTATTAAATCATTAATTACAATGTATATAATTTTATATTTACTATATATTTCATATACTATCTGCATTTACCTAAACACATTATAATATAGTGTATTTATTAAGAATATGTATATAGGTGTAGATATACATATATTTATGTTATATATATGTATCTTTCTTACATTGATATATTGATATTGAAGCAGTTTATATTTGTGATATACTCACTGTCATTCATATATGGGTATCTCTTGGCTCATGACTTGTTTTTTCTTTTTTAGGTTGTCTTTTTATGAAGTGACACTATTAGGTTTGACTCACCTGAATTTTCACTATAATCACTTTTACATATTGTCATATGGGATTTATTATTTTTAAACTTACTTTGAGAGTATATACATTTTTATTTTAGAATAGTTTTAGAATTATGGTCAAGTTCTGAAAATGGTATAGAGTTCCCATGTGCCCCACAGATAGTTTCCTTTATTATCCATATATTATTATGATACACATTTCACAATTAATGAAATATTTATGAAGTATTAATAACTATAAGATACTTACTATTCAGATTTCTTTTATTTTCACCTTTTTTTTTATTCCAAGGTCCCATCTAGGACAGAATGCCCTTAATATACCTTAACCTCTTCCTGACTACAGGGGAGTCTCATACTTCTGTAGTTTTTAATGACCTTCATAGATATGGGGGACTGGTTAGGTGTTTTGTAGAATTCCCATCAAACTAAGATTTGTCAGATATTAGCCACATGATTATACTGTTAGGAAGGCCAGAGTTTCTCCCATGTAAAATTAGTCTTTTTTGCTCTCTTTTCATACTGGTCACTTTTGAGAGAAAGCACTATGTGCAGCCCAAAATGAAGAAGAAGGAAGTCATTCTCCATCTCCTTGAGAGGAAGTATTTATATCCATTATTTCCAGTGCTTCTGGATGGAAGATTTGTTATTCTTCCACACTTACATATTTTTCATTAACTTACATTAGCATGCACTCAAATATTCCCTTTATACTTTGGGTTATAACCTAATGCTGCTCTATTTATTTCATGTCAGCTTACCCAGCTTTCAACACTGGCAGCTTTTTTGATAGATTCCTCATCATTCTGATTGTGTGTGTGTGTGTGTGTGTGTGTGTGTGTGTGTGTGTGTGTGTCTTACTATCATATTAAATGTCTTCATTTAAACCTCTTGTTCTTTTTCAGTATTATGATTCTTTGCTTACCCATGTACTTTTTAGAACCAGCTTTGCAAGTGCCCCCAAAATTAAGACTGGAATTGCATTGAAATCCAAAGGTCAATTTAGAGAGAATTAACATCAAAGTTATAATCCATGAATTTTCAATAGAGATATTTATTTATTTATTTATTTATTTGGGTCTTTGTAATGTTTAAAGACAATTTTACAATGTCTGCACAAATGGCTTGTTCATGTTTTGCTAGCTGCATTTTCAGGTAGCTAACATTTTTATGGAAATTACAAATATTTTCTATCTTAAATTCCACTTTATCTCTGTCACTGATTTATAAGCAAGAAACTCTGCAAAGGGAGACTGACTTCTGGCATGACACTGTGAGGAGCTCTGCTGACCTGCCTTCTGGGAAACTAATGAAAACTTTAAAAAGAAATCTGTGGAAACTGTCCTAAGGGAAAACAGCAAATGAAGAAACACAGATTAATCTGTGATTGCTTTTCCGTATATGTTAATATGTATGCCAAAGGGATTAATTATGTGTGAAAGTTATTTTCAAATCTTTCACTATATTTATGTATTTCTTAATTTCTTCATGTATTTCTATCAATTTCCAGTGTTTGTATTTTGAATATATGTTATTAGGTATAAAATATCAGGTACACAAGTTTTCATTTGGTTGGTGTTTATGTAACATATTTTTTCATACTTTTAATGACACATTTAGTATTTATATTTAGTTATATTATATGTAAACAGCTTGTATATGGATCTTCCTCAATATCTACTGCTAATGTAAATTTAGGAAATCTAGAATTCTCTTTTTTTACCTCTGTTTTAAATAGAACTGTTTATGAAGCTTTTTCCATGCTCACAATCTGAAATTCCTATTTGTCCTTTGTTTCTTACATTCCTTTTCTCTTGTTTTCTTTTCAATTCTGTTTTGATTTTTTTTTAATATTATGGCTTTGAAACATATACAATGTTTACATTCTGTGGTGGTTCCATCTGAAACATCAACATACATATTTAAACTGGATCAGTCAGGGTTCAGTACCTGAAACTGAAACCACTCAAAGTATATTAAGGAGCAAAAGATATTTAGTATAAGAACTCAGGGTAAAATTATTTAAAGCATTGGAGGAATATTCACCAAAGGCTGTCACTGGAACTCCTGTGAAAATAGTTCATGCCATTGTGTATTTGCCCTCCAAGGAGCAAGAAGCCACAGTATTACACTGTCACCATCATCACTAATGCAATTACCCCTGGATAAGTGTGACTATGGAACAGTGGTTCAGTCACTAGACAGCAGGCACAGAAAAAAAGCAACAAGAAATTGACCTTTCGGTGTTCCCAAACATTATTTACTGCATCTTAGTCATGAAACCCAACTTGTATCAAGGGCTCCAGTTGCAAAGAATCCAAGATAATGTAGTTTTTAGATTTTCATCTCTTTATGTGACGGCAAATTCACTAGAAACAGTTGGAAAGCAGGTAAGAGTACCAACCAATCATATAAATATAGCCAATTTAACTAAATATCCAATTCATCCAGTAACTTGATCTTCAAAATAATATTAACAAGATATTACCAATGTCACCCTGCATGACATAATTTAAATCTTGCTTTTGCAAAAGAAAAAATGTTTTCTCTACAAAAACACAGGCTATACAATAGGGAAATGACAGCCTCTTCAACAGCTGGTGTTGGCAAAACTGGACAGCTACATGTAAGAGAATGAAACTGGATTACTGTATAACCCCATACACAAAAGTAAACTCAAAATGGATCAAAGACATGAATGTTGGCCATGAAACCATAAAACTCTTAGAAAAAAACATAGACAAAAATCTCTTGGACATAAACATGAGCAACTTCTTCATGAACATGTCTCCCAGGCAAGGGAAACAAAAGCAAAAATGAATGAATGGGACTATATCAAACTTAAAAGCTTCTGTACAGCAAGGGATACCATCAGTAGAACAAAAAGATATCCTACAGTATGGGAGAATATATTCATAAATGACATATCCGATAAGGGGTTGACATCCAAATTATATAAAGAGCTCACACACCTCAACAAACGAAAAGCAAATAAGCTAATAAAAAAATGGGCAGAGGAGCTAAACAAACACTTCTCCAAAGAAGAAATTCAGATGGCCAGCAGGCACATGAAAAGATGCTCCACATCACTAATCATCAGAGAAATGCAAACTAAAACCACAATGAGATATCACCTCACACCAGTTAGGATGGCCGCCATCCAAGACAAACAACAAATGTTGGCGAGGATGTGGAGAAAGGGGAACCCTCCTACACTGCTGGTGGGAATGTAAATTAGTACAACCATTATGGAAAGCAGTATGGAAGTTCCTCAAAAAACTCAAAACAGAAATACCATTTGACCCAGGAATTCCACTCCTAGGAATTTACCCTAAGAATGCAGCAGCCCAATTTGAAAAAGACATATGCACCCCTATGTTTATCGCAGCACTATTTACAATAGCCAAGAAATGGAAGCCACCTAAGTGTCATCAGTAGATGAATGGATAAAGAAGAAGTGGTATATATACACAATGGAATATTATTCAGCCATAAGAAGAAATCAAATCCTACCTTTTGCAACAACATGGATGGAGCTAGAAGGTATTATGCTCAGTGAAATAAGCCAGGCGGAGAAAGACAAGTACCAAATGACTTCACTTATATGTGGAGTATAAGAACAAAGCAAAAACTGAAGGAAGAAAACAGCAGCAGACTCAGAACCCAAGAATGGACTAACAGTTACCAAAGGGAAAGGGACTGGGGAGGATGGGTGGGAAGGGAGGGATAAGGGGGAAAAAGGGCTATTATAATTAGCACACATAATGTAGCGGGGGTGTGGGCTGGGTAGGGGCATATGAGGAAGGCAGTATAACACATAGAAGACAAGTAGTGATTCTGTAACATCCTTCTATCCTTATGGACAGTGAGAACAAGGGGGGTATGTGGTGGGGACTTCATAATAGGGGGAGTCTAGTAACCTTAATGTTGCTCATGTAATTGTATATTAATAATAGCAAAAAAACAAAACAAAACACAGGCTAAAGCCTTATCAGTCACTCTATTTGTGTTGTTGAAATTCAATTACATTGTAAACTTGGGTTCTCTATCTCATGCGCTTGGTGTTCCATGACACCATTTTCTCCCTGGACAAAATAACATGCCAACATTGGATTCCAATTTTTTTTTAATCCTTTGCTAAAGAGGTCAGAGTTTTATTTGAACATTTCTTGTCTTTCACTGAAATTCTCCTATGAGCTAATATCTTCCATTTTCCCAGTAATATGATATGACTGATATATTCTTTATAGGAAGTATTCTGCAAGACATTGGGATTAGAAATCAGTCTGATTTCTATCATTCAAGGTTAACCATTGGTTGGTATTTGCATATCAGTGCAAACTGCTTACTCTGTCAAAAGTCATTTTTTAAAATTTGAGCTCTTTTGTTTAATGCTTCACTGTTTTGCATCGAAATAAATTTGTTTTAGATATTGAAGAGATGAGTTCATTAAATCAACACTTTCACTGAATACTGATGTCTACTGTGATAATTGTGACCACTTGCCATGTCAGTATTCATAGGTCCAGTGCTCATGTGACTCACTCTGGTTAATGATACATACATACGTTTTAGTGCGTGTTTTTTAGCAAGTTTTTTCTTTTCCTTCCCTCCTTTCCTTCCTTCATTCCTTCCTCTCTTCCTTCCTCCTTCCCTCTCTTCTTCCTTCCTCCTTCCCTCTCTTCTTCCCCTCCTCCTTATATTTTCTTTCTTTTTCTTTTTCATTTTTTTGCCATGACCAGGGCAGACATAGATGGCATTGCTCTCTTTTCTTTGGCTTTCTGTCTTGAAAAAAAGTATGTTTTGGGGGGAGTAGAAACAGTCATCTTGTGAACAAAAAGTAACAAACTGGAAACAAAACCATTGTACTTAGTATGGAGGAGAAACAGTGACAGACAACGGTTGGCATCTTTGATCAGCCGAATTGATGCAAGCTAAGTTTACTTCTAGACTTCCTGTTATGTGAGAAAAAGCTATTGCAAGTTGGATTTTCTATTACTTGAATCAGAATCAAAGCCTAAATAATTTGGCTTATGAGGTCTGCATATATAAACATTTATTTATATCTTTTAATAATTTTTAAAAACCAACAATGACTTATTTCACTGAGCATAATACCCTGTAGCTCCATCCATGTTTTTGCAAATGGTAGGATTTTTTTCTTTCTTATGGCTGAATAATATTCCATTGTGTATATGTACCACATCGTCTTTATCTATTCACCTACTGATGGACACTCAGCTTGCTTCCATATTGTGGCTATTGTAAATAGTGCTGCAATAAACATAGGGGTGCATATGTCTTTTTGAATCTGAGAAGTTTTTTCTTTGGGTTAATTTCTAGGAGTAGAATTCCTGGGTCAAATAGGTGGGGAGGGAGGGAGAACGGGATTGTGGGGTGTCATAATTGGTGCACATGGTGTGTGTGGGGTCATGGGGAAGAGAGTGTAGCTCAGAGAAGACAAATAGGGACTCTGTGGCATCTTAACTACATTGATGGACAGTGACTGCAATGGAGTGTGGGGGAGGGACTCGATAATAAGGGTGAATGTAATAACCACATTGTTTTTCTTGTGAAACCTTCATAAGAGTGTATATCAATGATACCTTAATAAAAAAAAGCAACTCTGAATTTGTAGAGTCAATATTCACATTCTCTCAATAAAGTATGAATGGTACAAGTTCAATATTCTTACCTTTTATTATGGATTGCTAAATATTGATGTGAGATGCGGCTATATGTGAGTTTCAAGAACTCTGGAATGGTTTTGTTATTGATTGGAGTTTCAAGAAAAACAGAAAGGTTAATTTGTTCCACTACAGATTAAAATGAAGAAAGAAAACTAACCACTGGATTGGGTATAAGAATGATTAACAAGGTGTGTTTATGTATAATATTGGAAAGTAAAGTATTAATGAAATGGTTTAAGTGGGGAGGGAGATTTGGAGATTTAACCTTTTTAGTAAGTGTTGCTGTACCAGTGAGGACAGAAATAGTTGCTAAAAGGAAATTTTAAGATGTTGTAGATTGAATAATGGCACCTCAAATATAGGTACAACCTAATCACCAGAACATAGGATTATGTTACCTCACATGGCAAAGAGACTTTGAAGATGTGACTGAACTAAGAGAATCCTGGATCATCCAGGTGGACATAATGTAATCACTTGGGTCTTATAAGAGGAAGATAGGAGGATCATATAAGGAATGCAGGAAGCTCTATGACCTGGAAAAGGCAAGAATATGGATTCCCCTAAACCTTCCAGAAGAAATACAGTCTTGAGGAAACCCTGAATTTAGGCCATTGAAAATAGGATTCCTACTTCTGGAGTTCATATCTATGGTTAACAGGTAAGTAATGAATTTATATTGTTTTAAGCAACTAAATTTGTGCCAATTTGTCACAGCTGCAGTAGGAACTAATGCAGGGTTCTAAGAAATTTTATATAAGCCTTTTATATTTTACATAAAACACATGTTTAGAACATATATACTACTTTATAAAAAATATTTTAAGGAAAATAATTTAAAACCATATCATGTAAAAAAATGGAAAATTCCCAGTAACTTAAAGCTACTTGTATGCTCCTTGTCAATAAACTGTCATTATTTTCTCTTAGAGGCAACTACTACTCTGAAGTTTACCATAATTACTTCAATATTTATTCTCCTTTACTGTTTTGTGACCTAAAAATACATACTTTAAAATATGGTTTAGAATGATCTGTTTGAACATTATATAAATGGTGGCATTAGGACACACGTTCTGTTCTCAGCTTATTTCAATTAACAATTTAAAAAATATTTTTATTTTCTTGCATGTGGAAAATCATAAATTTTCACTCATATGAGAGTCTACTCTCTAAATATGTCATAATTACATGCTGATGAACATTTATTTATTTATAGATTACTGTAATTATAAAGAATGTTGTTAAACATTTCTTCAGGTTAAATACTAAGAAACATAATCTATGACTCATAAGCTACACGTATGTTCATTTTTATTAGAAAATAAAAAACACAAATGCTTTGAAATACAGTGTCACCAAGAGGGTATTAAAGTTCTCTTCGCCCTACAGTCTTACCATTTCTTGATATTACCAAATAATCTCTATTTTGTACATATTTTTGACAAAAATGTTTGTCCATTTTTTGTATATGTAGCCTTTGTGACTTTTTGCTTTCCCTTAATTATTAAGAAAGTGAAATCCCTTAATTATTAAGAAAGTTATGTTTTTGTCTATTTAGTTTCTGTTTCTAATTTTTTTTCTTATTGACATGATAGGGTTCTTCAAGTTTTCTAGATACAAATAAGGAAATTTCCCCTCTCTAAGGATTTTTATAACCATTGGAAATATGGAATTTTCAAGACAGAATTAGGGTAAAAGTACATAGTAATAACCCCAAGTCAATATATTCAAGGTATTATGGCATGGTACTGGGATCTAAAGATTCCTGATCTGAAGAGGTAAAGTGGGTAGTACCCTCTGGTGATATGTATCTGCAATCAGGAGGATTTTAGGTGGAAAAGAGAAAGTGATGTGTAGTTCTAATAAGGAGCAAGGACCACACATTTTCATCTTCATGACCAGGAATTTGCAGAGTATTAGAGAGAAACTGCCACAACTTGAGACACCTACAGGTTCAGGAGAAACATCCTTAAAGAAGAATCAGATTTCAGCTAGGGCAAGAAATGGAAGGAATATTAAAAAATAGAGATTTACTAATAATGAGATGTAAGTTGCAGAGAATTCAGTTGGAAAGGTTTCCATCTTTGGAGAAAGACAATGTGTTTGCATTAGTGCCAGATGGGGAGAGCATCTATAAGGGCACAAAAAGCTGAGATTGGCAAGTCTGTGACTGGGTGTTTATTTGTGATTAATGATATAAATATGCACAAAGGCCCTGAGATTTGTTCTGGTCTCTTGAAATTATTTTGCTGTTGCTGAGAACTAGGTGGGTTGATAGGAAGGAAGAAAATTTCCAGTAGCAAGGAGAATGCTGTGAATTCTGCCTTTCCTTCTACTAGCAACATGAAAAACAAAGATAAGATGGTTTTATGATGGATAACAAGGGCTCAGGCCCCTGTCTTCATTCCTATTGGTCTTGAATGCAGGAGTTACTAAACCAGATTTTAAAAGGAACACATTTTTATAAAAGAATTATTCATAGGAAAAAAGCCCAATAAGAAGGACTTTCTACAAATGACTAAAGTGGGAAAGATAATGAAAACATCCTAGATAAAATTTTGTTTACTGGATAGAGATGGTCTGGGAACCAACCCAAGAAACACTGCCTCAGGCTTAGATCACTTTGGAGGTGTAACCAGTCCAAATATCTTTCAACCAATCACCTTATGTCATTGTAAATCAAGCTAGTCTGGAGGATTGTTCCCTAGTGTTGATTTTATTAGCATGTGAAATAATGAACTGCAGGCATGAATCATGTAGTGCATATCTTCTCAGGAGTAATGTATTTGGGGTTTGATATGGAAAGAAATTAAGCAAGCCATACTTACTGTAGTATTTTTTAGATGCTTTCTTATATCTACAAATGAAATGCGATTGGAAATTTTTTTCAAAACATTCACACAGACAAATAAATACTGTAATTGACACTAAGAACTTGACTTGGTGGAATCTATCAAAACAGATGAAGATACCCCCAATGATATCTCTGTGGCCCTCCCTGACTTCCAGGGAAGTAATAAAATTCCACTATTACATAGATGCTCCAAGTCATTTAGAGCAAAAGTAATGTGAATAGTTGACACTCTATCCAATTAGAAAATACAAGCAGAAGAGGCACAATGGTTTGTAGTCCTATAGAACAAGACAGGGGAAATATTAATTCCTGACACTAGCTGCTTAAGTGAATAATTCAGAACTGCATGTTATTCTGATATTTCCTTCATTCTGCTCCCTTTTCTGTCTCTTTTTATCTCCCCTGTCTTTCTTGACTTTAGGCACACTGTAACACCCATGCATGGATGCACACACATACAAACTCATCACACTTTCTCGTATCATTTGCAACACGGAAGCTTTATATATTTGGGTTATTGAAGTAGGAAAAATTTTAGAAATCTGTGTTACCAAGGACACTTAAATAAGTAAGCCTTTGTGTAAGATTACAAATGTGAGCATCCTGGTTGTCCAAAATTTCCCCAGAAGAAATTTGTTTTTATTTCTCTCTCTCTTTCTTTTTTTAAATTGCATTAAGTTCCAGCCATTTTCTTTAAGGCTTTAGTCAGTCAGTGAGTTGTGACTCCTTCATTTGGACCCATTGTATGTCAAACCAAGGGTAACTGACAAAGACAGCTAATAGAAAAAAATTGGCCAAAATGTCTGAACTTTTACCTGGGATCTGATCTACTTGATTTTTTTTAAGTGAATCAAATAAGGTATTAGTTATAAACCTTTATGGAAATAGAAATTAAAATTGTAAAATGACACTCAAATATCAGGGACACTGAATCTTACCTTTTCCCCATGAATGCCACATAATTTTTTTGCTTAAGAAATCAGCATCTGTGGAAAGCTACCAAAACATATTTCCAAGAAACAACAGTGTTAAGTGTTACCTAGGAGTGCTAGAAATGCAGTCTTGGGTTCCAACCCAGTCCTACTGAATCAGATTTGTGTCTTAATAAGATCCCCAGGTGATTTGTTTTCACATTAAAGTTTGAGAAGAGCTGTCATAGATGATGCAGAAAAATGCCTGAGTTACATTGGAGGGAAATGAATGGAGTATTTGAATGGTATTTTCTAAGTATACCCACAGTTCCCTGAATTTTTAATGAAAACGAGCAGTTGCTTTTATTCTGTCAAGATCATATCCCTTAGAAACTATGATCCTGTTGACCTCATAGTGCAAAATAATTTACAAAACTGTCTAAGGAAAATGTGGCTCAATTTATTCTTGTAACAATTCAGCCATATGCATGTTAATCAAACTGCCTTCCTCTTTATGAATAGAAAATGACAATCAGGATAAACTGTCACTTCCTGAGAATGAACAGGAAAAAAGTTTCTTGCAAGTCTGGTGCTTGGAATACTATATTTTCTGAGTCCTAAAAATCTTTCTTATAGTAATAACTCAACACACTGTACTCAAATAGCCAGAAATATTTAACTCAATTTCCTAAATACTTAGTGTACAAATTGAGAGGGATCAAGGCCTAGATAACATGTAGAGCTGTTATGGATCTGAAGTATTGGAAATGATTTTAATGTTCGTATATATATGTATATAAATAACATTCATATACAAAAAACTGTAAAACAGTAAATACTTATTTCACTTACATTATGACATATCATGTAGCAAGAGTACTGAATTACATGTACCATTAATACGTACAATAGTGGATTTCCTATCCAAGAATAGTGGAGTTTAATTTTCCACTACTCATTACACTAAACTGATAAATATAAATATAGCAATAACAGGCTATTGGATCTTAGGACACATGGTCAGATATATTTAAAAATTCCAGCTACAAATACTTCTCTTATCTGTAAAATATATTCAAATAATTATTTTGAAAAATATTTTGAATATAAATGTCAATTTCCTAAATCTTACCAATTATCAAATACATGTCCAAGAGTATAAAATTAAGAATTGCTGGACTGACTGATAACATACACACTGTTTAAGGTAATGTGAACCAAAGGCTGCAGAAAAAATCATAGAGGGAGATATCAGTAAATGTTTTAATATCAATAAATTTATTATAAATGCTGCTACTTTTTTTAATAGCACAGGAAACTTTCCCTCTAACTTTACCAATTATTGTATGGCTCTGGCCATAATCTTGCCAAACTTAACATTGGTTTATTCTGCCACCTAAATTTAGAAATGACTTTTTTTCTCTGCATGGCAAAGCTCTCTTAATCTCAAATTGCATCAAAGGTATAAAGCAGCGTGTCCTATTTATTTAAGTGACAACTTCTGGGTACATCTCTTTTAAAATTAAGCTGTGATATTGAGTTTTAGGAAGCATAATAGAATCATTAGTTAGTTATTATATGGCATATCAAGAATATCTAATTCTATATATATGTATCATAAATTAGGTTTTATAATCAAATTTGTAATTTGTGAGAGTTCTTGAAATTGACATTTATATTCAAAATATTTTTCAAAACAAATATTTGAATATGTTTTACAGATAGGGGAAATATTTATAGTTGGAGTTTTAAAATATATCTCTTTGATCATATGCCCTCACATCCAATTAGAATTGTCACAATAACTTAGAAACAATAAAACACTGAATTAGAGTTATGAAATAGCCAAGTTGTTTTCTAAAAAATTAAGTTCAGGTTAGTATGGACATTTAATTGTTCATGTTCAAACTTATATTGCTGGAAAATTGCAAATAGAGATTTTTTTAATAAAGTCCATTGAATCCTGAAAGATGAACTAAACTTCAGTTTACAAAGTATCTTAATTTCAATGAACTGCTTATTAAGTTAGAATAGAGTTAAAAGTTATTTATTTTAAATTCATTGTAGATGGCAGTTGTTACAAATCAGTTAATATTCTCTTAGTAGGTTTTTTTTAATATTGTGTACTTTTTGGAATAAATGGCCAATTAATAATGATGTGCTCCTATGTTAAAGAGGAAAAACACACATAGGAGGAAGCTAATATGGGTTAAATAATTAATTTTTACACACTTTTGTGAACTGACTTATTTTTGGTTTAATTATTTATTGTTCTAATCCAAGTGAACACTAGACTATTTTTCTTCTGAAACTTTTGTTTGAATAAGGAACAATCACAGACACATGAGAAATAGCAGTGTGATTTTTCTTCACACCCAGGATGCACCTACACGGACTGGAGCAAGGGTTTTGACAGAGTAGATGGAGTAGTGTCTTTCTGAGAAAGAGGAGAAGTGACAAATCTGTATGCAGCAGGGGCACCCTGCCAGTTTCAGCTGTCCAGGGCTGAGGTATAAGTTTCCTCATTGATACTCTGTGGCTACTCCACTTATTCTTTTTAAGAGTGCTCTCTCCAGATAACAGTAAAAGAAAGATAACAAGCATCAATATTGTAGGAAGTCCTCTATACAAGCTCTCTGGTAAACAGAAGTTAAAAAAAAATAGATCAAGCTTTTCTGGAGTTCAGTGTTTGTGTAGAATGCACAACACTGTTCAGGATGATACACTCAATACCGTAACTCTGTCTGTTCTATCTGTGCAATTTTCCTGAGCACTCCTTTAAATATATTGTATCCTTTATTTCTGGCACCTAAAATTAACATAAAATCCTACTTTTTTCCTATGAATTTAGATGTAATACATGATATAACCAAGGTTATATAATATTAAACTAATGTATACTTCAGTTAGTAGAGGAAACAATATGAAGTAGAAAATCTCTGGGGCTATTTCTAGAGCTAAATAACAAGGCGCGTATCAATTTTGACCCAGATTTGCCACAGTATCCCTATTCACAGAATACATATTTATGTAGCCAATATTAGAAGATAGATAACATATAAAGAAGGTAACTCTCACTACCTCTATATCTCCCTTAGAAATCCTGGTCATTCTACCTTATTATTCTCCTGGGAGTATGCACGCTATACTTGTTCATCCTGGTTTTATTTGCAATGCCTCTTATCTCTTGCCAAACATAGTTCTGATTTCTATTTGGGCAGAACATTAAAGGTTCTCATCATTTCCATTTCAAAGAGATCTTAAGAAAGTAGAACTCAGAGTTTGGCTCTTAAAAGGATGATAGCCTTTGAAAAAACATCCCAATATTGCCCTTACAAGAGCATATGTAGCCCACCATCAAAGTTTTCTTTTCCCAAATCTTAAGAAAGTAGAAGAACTCAGAGTTTGGCTCTCAAAGGGATGATGGCCTTTGAAAAAACATCCCAATATTGTCCTTTCAAGAGCATATGTACTCCACCATCAAAGTTTTCTTTTCCCAATTCTGCTGTGGCTTTTCCACCTGCTGAATCATATAAAAACAGCTAACAGTTTTTTACCTGGAATTCATCTGTTAAGCTAAATGAATTACCTGTATATTGCATACAAGCACACATAAATATTATATAAAACATACCATTATTATTTGCTAATTGTGCTGAAAGAGAACAAAATAGACCTAGTTGCTTGCAGTCAGATATTTCCTTCATTTGACTTTTTTATAATCACAATAAAATACATTTCATAATTTTGCATTCTTTTATTCTTCAATAACAAATATGCAAATGCAAATTCATGGAGATCCTCCACCAGAACATACGTCTTAGTAGATTATTATAATTTTCAATGTTAAATAGCGTTCATTATGTGCTAAAAGTTCACTATATTTTACTTGTTAGAAATTAAAGTGGGTAATATATAATTTGCATGAAACAAAAAGTTAATTATTGGCAATTCTATTATTACACAACAAAACACTGAATCTTATATTTTAGAATAAACAAGCCTAGATTCTTCTTTCAATTTAGCATTTGAAATAATGGCATTTTTGGAACCCATTCTTTATTTAAGATACCAATCTTTCAAGGAGAATTTATTAAGAAATTCCTATGTGCATTTTCCTTTGGTAAGTGATAAGGACATAAAATAAGAAAAATAAAAGATAATATTATTTCAACTGGAGAAGAGTCTTGTCATCAAATGACATTCTCCCTTTCTTACTTAGAGTTATACATGACACCTAGACATGTGTGGAAGAATGATATTTCTCAACCTTCCATGCAGTAGAGGTAAATGGATTTGAAGGGAGGCATTATTATTATCATATATTGAAAGCATCATTATTTGAAGATGACATTGTCATCATCCTTGAGGTGTGGAGGGACAATAGAAACAATAAACTAAAACACAAGACATAGGATAAATTCCCAAATTTTGACATAAAATGATCAGCTTACAAAAGCATTTCTTTCTAACAGTAATGATCAACTAGTAAAGGAAGTAAAAACTAAAATATTATTAGCAATAACAACTTAAGGAGAAACAAAGTAACTGGAAATGAGAAAGTGGATGCAGCAAAGATTCTGTCTTTTATGCTTTGTGATATTGATGTAATAGTATATGAAGCCAAATTAATCTACACAATAAATGCAGTATAAGGAAAAGCACAGAAACTTTCTCAGGCAATTTGCTAAAATTTATAAATTTATACATTATATGTTGTACTAAATACCATTAATATGAATCAGGCTTCAAAGAAGAAGAAAAGAGAGGGAAAGTCTTTTGCCAGTAGTTAAGAAGACATTATTAGATCATAATAATAAAAAGAGTGGGGCATTTTCACAAGAACAAATTGACTCATGTGGCAAGATGGAAAATTCGGGAATAGTCAATATCTCTTGAATTAAGACACCACCAATAAAGGGAGAAAATATAGATTGGTAGAAGATGCAAAAACTAGCAAACTATATGGAAAAAAACACTGTTTCCCTACCAAGAATGATTTACAAGAGGAAACGTGAAGAATGAAGATATACTCAACATCATTTAAGTCATAAACATTAAAAGTAAAACAATAATTAAATAATCATTCTTCTGTTATTAGTTTGGCAAAAATTAGGAAGCTGGTTGGTGTCAAGTGCTGGCCCTTAAGTGGGGAAATGAAAATGTACACTATTGTTTAGTTTATAGACTGGTTATTCTAGAAAGCAAATCTCGAGATGCAGAGCATGTGGCCAACAGCTATCCAGGGGCAATATCCATTAAGAAATTTCCCTGTGTGCTAAGCCTCATCTGCCAATCCACAGAATTACGAACTAAACAAATGGATGTTTCTTAAACCACAGAGTTTTGAGGTAATTTGTCATATTGCAATAGATGCTTGTTACAATGAATGATCTGTAAATTCTTTGTGGGTCTATATCAGACAGACTATCACTGTCTCCCACACATTGTGATATAAAGCAAAGTTGCCTGTTATTTGTAAACTGAAAAAAAAAATTTACACTGGATTCCCAAAGCCAAGAAGCTCACGAAACAGTATCTCAGTAGCAATAAAATATTCACACATTGGTTAAACACTTAACACTTGTTTATCATAATCTCAAACTATAAATATTCTCGATAGTTTATGAAACTATATATTCTGATTCCACACCTCTCCTACTTGCCTACAATACTTTTCCATCTTTTTTTTCTCTCCTCATATTCCTAACATCTGGCTCACAGTCTTCACTCGCAGTTGATTACTTCCTTCTAATTTTACTTGGGGAAGGGGTGAGTTCAAAAGACAATTCTCAATATAAACAACCAACTCATCTATCCAACTGCTTGGATCTTTGCTTCTAGAGCATATTTTTCCTTCCTTTCTGTTATTAGAACTGATCTAACCTCACTCTTTCCCTAAGACAGAGACTAGCCTACCTATTTTTGCACAAGATCTTACCTACTCTCATCTTTTGAAATACTATCTTCCACTGTGCCTTCCTATTTCTTCTCCATTGAGTTCCTCTTTTTTTGGCTGTTTCTCACCCTTTAAACTCAACTGTTGGTCCTCCATTCTCAAATTAAAATAGTAAGCATAATAAATTTAAAAATAAATATACAGAGGACTTCTGGGAAGATGGCGGTGTGGGCAGGGTGGCAAAAATCTCCTCCCAACACTATATTTATCTATGAAAATACAGCAAATACAACCATTCATAAAAGAAAGACCAGAATACATAAGAAAGTGCACAGCGTGCAGCTACACCCGAGAGGACTCGGCACCCCAAGAGGCGGGTAAGATACGGAGCCCCGACCCGGCAGGACTCGAGCACTCCCCCACCCCAGCACGCCAGTGGGAGGAGAGGATTCGGAGCCGGAAGGGAGTGGAAGAGCAGGTCCACGAAATAACCAGCCCCGGTGGTCTGCGCCAGGAGCGCTGACACACATCGCGCAGTACATCCGTCATTGGAGAGACAGAAGGTGCAGGTTTAGAGCCAGGAACACACCAGGACCGTGCAGCCAGCGCCCAGGGACAAGAGAAAAGTGCGCGCCATTTGCAGCAGTCTCGGAGAGGCTGGGGGCCCAGTGAGGGAGCATCATTGCCCCGGCGAGCTCAGCCCTGCAGGCTGGAAGTCCTGGGGAACTTCGGTCCCTGTTGCTGGTGGCAGAGAGAAGGGAGCAGACACGCTGGAACTTTATACAGAAAACAATAGCCGCCCATTCAATCCAAACCCGGCCAAAAAGCAGCGTGGCCACGACTGTCGATTAGTGGAGCAACAGTGACACCTACAGCACGCTTAGAGAATCCACCCCAGGTGGGCTTTTTTTTTTTGCTGGTTTGTTTTATTTCTTGCCTTTTTTTGCTCGTTTGTTTTATTTCTTGCCCCCCTCTTTTCTTTTTTTTGCTCAGTTATTTTATCTCTTGCCCTTTTTTTCTTTTTTGCTCGTTTGTTCTATTTCTTGCCCCCCCCCCTTTTTTTTCTTTTTCCTTTTTCACCTTACTTTTATTTCATTTCTTTCTTCTTTATCTCTTTTCTTTCTCTTCCTTCTTTTTTTGGCTTGCTTGGTTTTTTTTGGTGGTTTTTTTTTTAAAGAGCCCAACTGACATACGGGCACCTAACAGCGACTACTCCTATCAACATGACAAGACAGAAGAATATGATACAGACAAAAATCAAGACCCAAACACCATCTGAGAAGGAACCTGAAGGGATGGAAATGCAGTATCTTCCTGAAAAAGAATTCAGAATAAAAGTCATAACCATGCTGATGGATCTACAGAGAAATATGCAAGAACAAAGGGAAGAAGTGAGGGAAGTGAGGAAAGATAATGCAGAAATCAGACAAGCCATCGACGGGCTCAGCAGCAGACTGGACAAGATGCAAGAGACTGTTAATGCAACAGAAATCAGGGAAGAACACAGAGCAGGTGAGGCAGAGAGAGATAAAAGGATCTCTAGGAATGAAAGAATATTAAGAGAACTGTGTGACCAAACAAAACGGAACAATATTTGCATTATAGGAGTACCAGAGGAAGAAGAGAGAGAAAAAGGGATAGAAAGTGTCTTTGAAGAAATAATTGCTGAAAACTTCCCCATGCTGGGGAAGGAAATAGTCTCACAGTCCATGGAAGCCCACAGATCTCCTAACACAAGGGACCCCAGGAAGACAACACTAAGACACATAATAATTAAGATGGCAAAGATCAAAGATAAGGACAGAGTATTAAAGGCAGCTAGAGAAAGAAAAAAGATCACCTTCAAATGAAAACCCATCAGACTAACATCAGACTTCTCAACAGAAACCTTACAGGCTAGAAGAGAATGGCATGATATATTTAACATTATGAAACAGAAGGGCCTCGAACCAAGAATACTGTACCCAGCACGATTATCATTTAAATATGATGGAGGGATTAAACAATTTCCAGAGAAGCAAAAGCTGAGAGAATGTGCCTCCCATAAACCACCTCTACAGGACATCTTAAAGGAACTGCTCTAGAGGGAAGCATTCCTAAGGCTAAAAAGCTGTCACCAGAGAAAATAAAATCATAGGAAAGAAAGCAGACCATCCAAACACTAACTAAAGGCAAAGAATAAAACACCTAGTATATAAAGAATGGAGGAGGAAGAATAAGAAGGGAGAGAAATAAAGAATCATCAGACTGTGTTTATAATAACTTAACAAGAAAGTTAAGTTAGATTGTTAGATAGTAAAGAAGCTACCCTTGAACCTTTGGTAACCACGAATCTAAAGCTAGCAATGGACTGAATGCACCAATCAAAAGACACAGAGTAATAGAATGGATAAAAAAGCAAGACCCATCTATATGCTGCCTACAAGAAACTCAGCTCAAATCCAAAGATACACACAGACTAAAAGTGAAGGAATGGAAAAAGATATTTCATGCAAACAACAAAGAGAAAAAAGCAGGTGTTGCAGTACTTGTATCAGACAAAATAGACTTCAAAACGAAGAAAGTAGCAAGAGATGAAGAAGGACATTACATAATGATAAAGGGGTCAATCCAACAAGAGGATATAACCATTTAAAATATATATGCACCTAACACAGGAGCACCGGCATTTGTGAAACAAATACTAACAGAATTAAAGGAGGAAATAGACAGCAATGCATTCATTTTAGGAGACTTCAACACACCACTCACTCCAAAGGACAGTTCAACCAGACAGAAAATAAGTAAAGACACAGAGGCACTGAACAACACACTAGAACAGATGGACCTAACAGACATCGACAGAACTCTACACCCAAAAGCAACAGGATACACATTCTTCTCAAGTGCACATGGAAAATTTTCCAGAATAGACCACATACTAGGCCACAAAAAGAACCTCAGTAAAATCGAAAATACTGAAATTCTACCAACCAACTTCTCAGATCATAAAGGTATTAAACTAGAATTAAACTTTAGAAAGAAAACAAAAAGGCTCACAAATTCATGGAGCCTTAAGAACATTCTCCTAATTAATCAATGGGTCAATGACCAAATCAAAACAGAAATCAAAGAGTATATGGAGACAAATGACAACAGCGACACAAACCCACAGCTTCTATGGGACGCAGCAAAGGCAGTTCTAAGAGGAAAGTATATTGCAATCCAGGCCTATCTAAAGAAAGAAGAACATCCCCAAATGAATAGTCTAAAGACACAATTACTGAAATTGGAAAAAGAAGAAAAAATGAGACCCAAAGTCACCAGAAGGAGGGATATAATAAAGATCAGAGAAGAAATAAATAAAATTGAAAAGACCAAAACAATAGAAAAAATAAATGAAACCAAGAGCTGGTTCTTTGAAAAAATAAACAAAATAGATAAACCCCTAGCCAGACTCATTAAGAGAAAAAGAGAATCTACACACATAAACAGAATCAGAAATGACAAAGGAAAAATAACGACGGATCCCACAGAAATACAAAGAATTATAAGAGAATACTATGAGAAGCTATATGCTAGCAAGCTGGAAACCTAGAAGAAATGGACAACTTTTTAGAAAAATACAACCTTCCAAAACTGACCAAACAAGAAACAGAAAAACTAAACAGACCAATCACCAGCAATGAAATTGAAGCGGTAATCAAAAAACTACCCAAGAACAAAACCCCCGGACCAAATGGATTCACCTCTGAATTTTACCAGACATATAGAGAGGAAATAACACCCATTCTCCTTAAAGTTTTCCAAAAAATAGAAGAGGAGGAAACACTTCCAAACTCATTCTATGAAGCCAGCATCACTCTAATACCAAAACCGGACAAAGACCTCACCAAAAAAGAAAATTACAGACCAATATCCCTGATGAACGTAGATGCAAAAATACTCAACAAAATATTAGCAAACCGAATTCAAAAATACATCAAGAGGATCATACACCATGATCAAGTGGGATTCATCCCAGGGATGCAAGCATGGTACAACATTCGAAAATCCATCAACATCATCCACCACATCAACAAAAAGAAGAACAAAAACCACATGATCATCTCCATAGATGCTGAAAAAGCATTTGACAAAATTCAGCATCCATTCCTGATTAAAACTCTCAACAAAATGGGTATAGAGGGCAAGTACCTCAACATCATAAAGGCCATATACGAGAAACCCACAGCTAACATCATACTGAAGGGCGAGAAGCTGAAAGCTTTTCATCTAAGATCGGGAACAAGATAGGGATGCCCACTCTCTCCACTGTTATTCAACATAGTATTGGAGGTCCTAGCCATGGCAATCAGACAAAACAAAGACATACAAGGCATCCAGACTGGTAAAGAAGAAGTCAAATTGTCACTATTTGCAGATGACATGATATTGTACATAAAAAACCCTAAAGACTCCACTCCAAAACTATAGAACTAATATCTGAATTCAGCAAAGTTTCAGGTTACAAAATTAACATACAGAAATCTGTTGCTTTCCTATACACTAATGATGAACTAACAGAAAGAGAAATCAGAAAAACAATTCCATTCACAATTGCATCAAAAAGAAAAAAAATACCTAGGAATAAACCTAATGAAGGAGGTGAAAGACCTGTACTCTGAAAACTACAGGACATTCCTAAGAGAAATGAAAGAGGACACTAACACGTGGAAATGCATCCCATGCTCTTGGCTAGGAAGAATAAATATTGTCAAAATAGCTTTATTACCCAAAGCAATCTACAGCTTCAACACAATCCCTATCAAACTACCAATTGCTCGAAGAAATAATTCTAAAATTCATATGGCACCACAAAAAACCCCGAATAGCCAAAGCAATCCTGAGAAAGAGGAATAAAACAGGGGGAATTATGCTCCCTGACTTCAAGCTCTACTACAAAGCCACAGTAATCAAGACAATTTGGTATTGGCAGAAAAACAGACCCACAGACCAGTGGACTAGAATAGAAAATCCAAACATCAACCCAAACACATACAGTCAATTAATATTTGATAAGGGAGCCTTGGATATACATTATGGAGATGACGGCCTCTTCAGCAGCTGGTGTTGGAAAAACTGGACAGCTACATGTAAGAGAATGAAACTGGACTACTGTCTAGCCCCATACACAAAGGTAAACTCAAGGTGGATCAAAGACCTGAATGTAAGTCATGAAACCATAAAACTCTTAGAAAAAAACATAGGCAAAAATCTCTTGGACATAAACATGAGCAACTTCTTCATGAACATATCTCCCGGGCAAGGGAAACAAAAGCAAAAATGAACAAGTGGGACTATATGAAGCTGAAAAGCTTCTGTACAGCAAAGGACACCATCAGTAGAACAAAAAGACTTCCTACAGTATGGGAGAATATATTCATAAATGACGTATCCGATAAGGGGTTGACATCCAAAATATATAAAGAACTCACGCACCTCAACAAACAAAAAGCAAATAATCCAACTAAGAAATGGGCAGAGGACATGAATAGACACTTCTCCAAAGAAGAAATTCAGATGGCCAACAGGCACATGAAAAGATGCTCCACATCGCTAATCATCAGAGAAATGCAGATTAAAACCGCAATGAGATACCACCTCACACCAGTGAGGATAGCCAACATCCAAAACACAAACAACAACAAATGTTGGCGAGGATGTGGAGAAAAGGGAACCCTCCTACACTGCTGGTGGGAATGCAAATTAGTTCAACCATTGTGGAAAGCAGTATGGAGGTTCCTCAAAAAACTCAAAATAGAAATACCATTTGACCCAAGAATTCCACTCCTAGGAATTTACCCTAAGAATGCAGCAGCCCAATTTGAAAAGGACAGATGCACCCCTATGTTTATTGCAGCACTATTACAATAGCCAAGAAATGGAAGCAACCTAAGTGTCCATCAGTAGATGAATGGATAAAGAAGATGTGGTACATATACACAATGGAATATTATTCAGCCATAAGAAGAAAACAAATCCTACCATTTGCAACAACATGGATTGAGCTAGAGGGTATTATGCTCAGTGAAATGAGCTAAGCCGAAAAAGACAAGTATCAAATGATTTCACTCATATGTGGAGTATAAGAACAAAGAAAAAATACTGAAGGAACAAAACAGCCGCAAACTCACAGAACCCAAGAACGGACTAATAGTTACCAAAGGGAAGGGGACTGGGGAAGATGGGTGGGAAGGGAGGGATAAGAGGGAAAAAGGGGCATTACGATTAGCAGATGTAATGTTGGGGGGGCACGGGGAGGGCTGTACAACTCAGAGAAGACAAGTAGTGACTCTATAGCATCTCACTATACTGATGGACAGTGACTGTAATGGGGTTGGTGGGGGGTACGTGATGAAAGGGGTAGTTTAATAATCATAATATTGCACATGTAATTGTAGATTAATGAACCAAAATATATTATTAAAAAATATATATATATACATTTTTTAATATCCTTAAATGAATATTGACTTTGATGAGTATATATACAGATCAGATTATTTTAACATTTACAAACACCTAATATGAGCAAACATTCTTTTACATGGATTCGTCATCACAATATATATAATTTAGAAAGATCGTTAACATTTTTACTACAAAACATCTATTATTCAGGATGACATCCTATGACGTTTTAAAGGAAATAGTACAATTTTCTTCCTCTCCTCATATTTCATTTACATTTAGTAAGGTAAAAAGTGTATTATTTTTATCTCTTGTCCTTCAAAAACACTTTATTTTATTTGAAGATGCACCTACTTAGAATGTAAGAAATTATGTTATATATTTGAAACAGATATATAACGGATGCCAGCTGTAAGGTCTTCAACTTCAAAATCTGGACTTTTGGATTTCTGAAATAGTTACTCAATTTACTGCTGATATTGCAAAAATGGTGCAAATGTTCCATTATCTATGCCATAAGCATAGTACTCCCTCAGATACTTCACTCGAGGTTTCATGGAAACATTTTCTTTGAATGCCTTGGAAATTTCTGTTGCTTATCTTTTCCTGTAAAAATGAATTAATTTTTAACTAAACTTCTACTGTAGTTTCCACATTGTCTCTTATATTAAGTGGCTTAATGTTTTGAAACATGTTAGAAAACTATTTTCCAAGATGACCTTCCATTTATTCTCTGGCAGGGTTTTCTGGTGCACTAGCAAATGCTGATGTTACTGCTTGGAGCGATATTCCAGCTGTGCTCATCAGACAGAAGACTATCAGTGTAGCCACACTTAACCAGTTTGTGTGCATGTGCAGCATTACAGAAATTGGATGATGGGTTTGGGAGATGGCAAGGAATGATCAATGGTTCAGGGATATGATTAATGCTGGCTTTTTTGGGACACATCTGAATTAAAATATCTCTATTTCCATTTGTGTAAAATTCATCTTGCTGATCATATATTTTAACAATTGGTTAAGAAAAATATCTATCTTCCATATTCAAGAATCTCAAGAACACTACTGCTTGGGTAATAACATGATAGCTGTATTGCAAAAATTAATAGCATTGACTGGCAGAGGAAAGATATGTTTGCTCCAGGTAAAAGTATAACCTTAACCTAAACTTCTTACATACATTTTCTGAGAATAGTTAGATGTCAGATAGTGAACTGACACTGTGGCTTGTGCAAATGTGGATATTTCTGAAGACCACAGAAAGTGTTTAAAAATGGCTAGTATAGGAAAACATAATTGAAAGGCAAGAGAAAAATAAGTGGAATTCAAATTAGCAGGAAAAAAAATCCCAGATAAATTTCAGTGGCAGTAATTTTAAAATAGAATAACTAAGCACTTTTTATAACCTTACATAAAATACTTAACCTGGAAAAGAAACAGAATAATCAAAAAAATGTGGAGTTGAGTTTAGCAGAAGTTGACAAAAGAAGAGTAACAAGGAACTAAATGTACCACAGCATAAATATAGTACTGTAGTATTTGATCAAAATGATCGAGGAAATCAAGTGAAATTTAGGAGTAAAAGGTGGAAATTTGATGTGTTTCAGAGAACTGAAGTTTATAATGAAGAAGAGCAGAACAAAATAGAGAAAAAAGAGAGAAGTTGAAGAAGAATTTGTAGTCGGAGTAGGAACTGCTAATTTTGAAATACTAAACATGGAACATATTAAGTGGTGAAATGCATAATGGAGTTGTGTTTGTAAATAAATAAACTGGTGGAAATTGAATGGATAAATGTGATGAATTAGAGAGTCTTTGAAAACAGAGAAGGGAAGAATATAGAAAAGGTAAAGGTCAATAATTTTCTGAAAAATGGAGGATGCTGTTAAAGAGAGAGTGACAACTATGATAAGTATCCCCAAAAGCTGTGTTGACCAAGAGACATGCCAATTGTTTCTTCTAGATTCTTGAGTTAAAGCAACAGGTAAATGTCCCTTTGATGAAACAATGAAGGGCATAGGAACATCAGGGGGAAACCAGTCTTCTATTGATTCAAGGAAGAAAACAAAGTATTTCATGACAGGTTGGGGTTATGCAGAAGAGAGTACAATAGATTAACACAATGACCTACTAGGCTTAAAACCCTCAAAGTCCTGTACCTACCCCAGTTCTTCTGTAGAATGCAAACTATCTAGGATGATCACAGTCCCACGGGGATGATTTAGTTTAACTGTAATAAGAACCAGAAATCCATATGGGACCACTCCCATGAAGGAAGAAGACTACTATATATACAAAGCCGAGGGAAGCACTGAAGAGCCTAACTTGAAGATATAGCAGCAAACTAAAGAGAACATCACTGAAAACAACACAAGGCTAAGTCCCTGAGGGAGGATCATCTTGCCTTTAATCAACCAAGAAAAGAACTCACAAGTTTACAGCTACTTTACTGCGTCAATTACAAAACCAAACAAGCCAACTCTAAAATAGTACAAGAACTTTTGTAAATTTAGAGGAATCTTTCTCCAAACACCATGCCATTAAGCCGCCTATTCCACCCACACATCTGTAACCTTTGCTGGGTTGGGAAATACAGAGGAGGAGAAAAAAAATCTAAATATTTACAAAACTAGGTTACTTAGAGTGAAATAGAATGAATTATTATTAAACAACTGGTTATAATACTTCTGCCACACATATCAAGTTATCTGGGAACTGTGGTATAAATATTATTTGTTCATAATTATTTTCTCTCAATCGGAGCTTCATGGTAGGTGGAATATTCTTATCCAATGCAAGATTCTCATCTTGGCCATATGACCTGCTTTATTCAGTGGATTTTGAGAAGACCTGACATGTGATGTCTAAGCAGAAGCTTTAAGTATACTCATGTGAGACCCTCTTCATTTCTCTCCACCATAAGAATACATCCCCCAAAATAGCTGTTCCTTAATTCTGTATTCTAGAATGACAAAATATATGAAGCCAACTCTGAGTCAGAAAAGACAGCCAGACAAAGCAAAGTACTCTGAATGGCAGTTTAAAACGAGCAAGAAGTAAATGCTTATTGCACTGAGATAACTGGTTTTTTTTTGCTTGTTTGTTTTGATACCAGCATAAAAGCTGACTGATTATGGGTTTATCAAAAGATTATAAGTTATAGTTATAATAATGTAAAGGGGTTCTTTAAATAAAAAATAAAATGGGACAATAATAAGAGCTAATTCTGATAGCCAAAAATCATTAAATTCTTTTATTCAACATGCCTCTTTCCTACAGCCAATCATTTACCTGTGGAATTTATAGGCTTAGAGTTCTATACCATTGTTTTCTATTAGTTTTGTTAATGTGTTTTTTGTTGTTCTGTCAATTATCTCCGCTGTGATCAATTTTCAGATTTATTTTTTGTATGGAGTGTACTCATATCTTCTTTCATTCCTTTGCCTAGATATTAATATGACTAACATTTCTTATTACATAAATTAAGTCAGTAGAAACCTTGAGTTTATAGGGTGTTACACTGCTCTCTTGGGGTGGTCAAACTTTTTCATAGCAAAACATTTGTTAAATTTATTTTATTAACTGAATAAATATAGAAAATGAGGAAAAGACAAATTCAAACAAACAAGAAAAATAAAGGTGCCTATAATTCCACTATCAACTGATAACCACTATTGAAATATTGGCATCAATTTCCCCCCCAAAATCTGATAATATTCAATGTGATATATAGAAAAATATGTAGCCTAATTAAATTAAACAAACTTCTACTGTGTTCAAATGTATAAGTCGACTTATATAGCCATTTCTTATAATTTTGGACTGCAGTCATTTGAGTTAATTAGGTAAAAACCTAAAAAGATACTTATAATTTAATAAATGTTTGGAAAATGCTTTATAACTAGGTTGATACTGCAGACTATTTATCTCAGAGAAATTCCTTAGTTTGAATGAACTAGATCTATCACAGCTGTCTCTTAATATTTATAACACCAAAAGAGAAAATAAATAGCTCTGATTATTTTAAGTACTAGAAATTGCATACAGGATTTGGATCTACTGACTCTAAAGGAAAACCTTATTCCATAGACCTTAATGTTCTGTTTACATATATAAGCACCAAAATTGACAGAACTATTGGTATCATTTTAGTGCACTTGGATAGCCAATGTTCACTTACAAATTACAAAATAATGTCATTTCTAATTGAATTGATCTTGCAAAATAAGCTCAGGCATTCTAAAGTTCATCAGAAAGACAAAAAAAAAATAACATTAAGGTAGCAGTAATATTCCATAGTGGACCTATAATGTTAACGAAGTTTTAATTTCTCTGGGAAGATTTATTCTTCAGCAAATGACACTTGGATTTCTAAATACTGAAAGGTAGAAAACTCTGCATAAGGAGAGAATAAATACATGGCAGTGAAACAAGTGAAGTTGTCTTGCCTTTTCTTCTTTTATTGCAATGCCTTGTATTTTCTTTTTATATGAAAAAAGAAAAACAGCTTTGTAATATTTCTGTTTCAAAGTAAGAAAAATTTATGTAGACATATTTAAGTCAAACTGAATAGAAGGGTTTTTTTCATGACTACATTGAAATGTGACATCAGTCCACTTCTTCCACGGTAACAGAGTGTTCATTAAAGTATGCAGGCTGCTGTAACAGAGGTCTTCTGTCAAGGTCTCTGTGCATTTCCCCTCTGGTTTCACGTTTTTAATTGGTTTAACCAAAAGAACATAATTTCTACCTAGTAACAGGAAGACATCCAAGTTTCATATTAGCTTTTATATCTCTAGTGGCTATCTCTAGCAATACAGAATACTAACGAAGAAAATATAAGGACTCTGTGATTAGAAAAAAGGGAAAGATGATCTTCATTTTTGGAGTTTTACCACCAAACCACATGGCTCCAGGCAATTTTCTCTAGTGTGGTCTCAAACATATTGTAAGTAGGCTTCCAATGACTTGAATTCTTTTTGTTAAGGTGTTATATTGCCAAGCTGTTAGAGTAATGCAGCTGGGTCTAAAATTTTTGGCTTTTTAGTCAAAGCTGAACAGTGTCCATAGATTTTTCTGAGCCACTTCCAACATATAGCAGCAGCTGCTGTGTTTATGTACAAGACCACTGTGCAAGTGGCAATTAAACTACAAAATTCTAGATACGTAGTTGGGAAGCAGCAGGCAGTCAGCACACAACTGGCATGGAGCTAAAACGGAAAAGATTCCTACTTTAGAATGTAGGAATGTAAGTCGAGCTAACAAACCTCATGCCACTGTATTCATGAAATGGTGGGTAAAACCAGCACTGTTTGATAGAACAGGACACGAATTTTAGAATGAAATACAAAGGGGTTTCTTTCCTTCATTTTTTCTACATGCAGCTTTCATAAGTAACTGCAAGAAGCATGGATTCTTTCAATACACTATAAAACAATTAGCATTTAAGATTCATATAGTAAAGGGTTATTTCAGTGCATGTCCTATGTGTGCACAGTCCTAATACTAATCTTATAAGGGCACATTATTTTGAAATTATGATAAGCTTTGCTTTTGACATTTGGGACATATGAATAAGAATTGCCAAAATGCTTCTGATGAAAATAAAGGGCAATAATAGTCATAGGCATTTTACCTGCTGGGTTTTTTCTCTTTGAAATTCTACACAGAGTATAAATTTTCTTGAGAAGTACAGGTTTTAAATCCAGTGAACAATACTTTTCACTCTCTGTGATTCCAAAAGGGAAATTTTACATGGGACTGACTGGCTTCTGAGATAGTAACCTGCACAAATGTAACTCAGATGAATCTAACACTTTTCTATATGTTGTTAAATAAATCTTTCTATTTTAAGTGGACTATCTTATCTAGCACATTTGAGAGAAAAAATACTTTTATTATTATGTAATGGTTAAAGATTTGATTATAAAATATAATTTTTATTTAATTCATATTTGTTTCATCATCTAACGAAAAATGTCTTAAGGTTGGGGGGGCACAGGGAAGGCAGTATAACACAGAGAAGACAAGCAGTGATTCTATAGCATCTTACTACGCTGATAGACAGTGACTGTAATGGGGTATGTGGTGAGGACTTGATAATGGGGGGAGTCTAGTAACTATAATGTTGCTCATGTGATTGCATATTAATGATACCAACATAAAAAAATGTTGAAACTTACTTTAACCTAACATAAAACAAATAAGCAAAAACAATTTGATCTTTTTTTAATAGTTCAAACACTCCCAGAGTTTCAGATACTACGTCTATGTATGGCTTACCTCACTTTTGACACTGCACTCCATAATATCACCAAATTCCCTTGTGTTTAATATCAATGCTGATTGGAAGGTAAAATATGGGATATGCTACCCCGAAGGTTCTGGAAAAGCTGAGATTTGATCCTGTTTGAATGACTCATTTAGTTGTAAAAACTGGAATGATCATTTATACCAACTTAAACCTGGAATTCCTTTAAATATTATGTCTACATCCGTCTCAGGAGTATGTAAGACAGTTTCTCAAGTTGGGGTATATTTATCATACAGGGCATTTAGGGGTGTACCTGCAGCAATATCAAATCAGTTAAATTTTAAACTCCATGAACTCAGAAGCCATTCACTGCTGCCTCCCTGTCCCCTGCTTTATTTTCTCCTTAAGAAGGTACTCAATATATATTTGATGAATAGAGACTGAAGCATTTCATATTTGGGGAATACCCATTTTACCAAAAGTTGTGTAGTTGCAAAAGTGTTTTCTTCTTATGTTGAATAACATTATTATATTATGTAGTAATTTTCAATATGTGAACTTTTAAATAAAACAACTTCAAAGACATTTTCAGTTACAGTGATTCTAATTGCCCTGTGTCCTAAGATGTTTAAGTTTACACTTGGGAAGGAGTGTACACTATTTAGCCATTAAAATCTACTTTTCTGTTCTTTTATAATAATGATTTTAAGTGGGCTGCCCAACCAGCCACCAAACTATTCAGGCTCTTTGTTTGTGAACCCATTTGTGTTGACCAATAAACAGGTGTCTTCTTCCTACTGGGAACACATGGAAACTATTTTAGCAAAGCCCCTTACATCCTGGTGGGACACTGAAACTAATGTGTCTTTGCTAGAAGCTCTAAGGTAAAAGGTTGGAAAACAATGCTGCAGTTTTATGTGTTGGTTGACATTGATTATTTCTGGCAAAATATGACAAGGAAGAGATAAGCTCAAGAAGGAATCCGATGACGTATAAGTGGAAAATAAAGAGAATATAAAGCTTCTGTAGATTCACTGCCTTTCAATGTGAGGAAATCAGATTGCATCTATATCTTGAACAGTTGAAAATAAAATTGTTAAAGCCTTTGAACAATGCAGGATTGTTAACACTTTTCATTAAATAAGGTGATCAAGACCTACCTGAAGGTCTGAAGAGAGAAGCTCTGAAGCAAGGAAGCAGTGAGATGAAGGATATTTGAAGATGATGTCTAATAAATAATTTTAGGATTGGTAAGACATTGAAGTGATTGGAAAACACTCAGTTTTGAAGGAAGTGTATTGCCTAAGGAATGAGAGGCCTAGGCTAAAAAAGTCTTTAATTTAAAAATGTCTTTAATTAATTTTGGTGCTGCAAGGACCCTACTTTTTATTTACAGTCATCAGGCTGAGCCCTTCAAAGGGAAGGAGCAGGCAATGGAAATGAAGAAGCCAGGAGGGGAGGGGATCCTCATTACTGCTGGGGAGGAGTGGGAATTCTGGCTTTTTTCTAAGCCTCTGCTGACACCACCCTATGGGGACAGGCAAGGGAGCCTCATTGCTGTTTCCCACCTGGCCTTCACTGATACTGTGGGGGTCAGGGGCTGCCTTGTCATCACTGTTCTCTGATGAAACAGTGAACTGGCTTCCTCCTATGCTATTAACTTGGGAAGGGTGTGAGATACCTCGATTCTGCCAAGTGGGGGTTGAAGTCCAGGTTGTATCATGTGGTCTCCACTGTTACTGTTTAAAGAGGTTCCTGGATATTTCCTGGCAGGTGTGAAAATCTCAGAACAGGCTTTTTTTGGGTCTCTACTGTCTGTATCAATTGCCATATCTGGATTGCCTACATACTCTGGGGTATATGAAAGCCCAGAGACCTCACTGTCATATTGTTCCTCGTGTTCTGAAGTCCCTGGCTGGCCTACCTTTTACACTACGTCTTTCAGAGTCTTCTTAAATATAATGTTTTATATATAATGCCCATGGGTTTTAGCTGTACTTAATGGAAATGGGGAAAAGTATGTATATTCCATCTCCCTAGAAGCAGAATATGTGAATATGATTTTTAAGGTATTATCAAATATGGTATTATTTGTATGAGGATGTCTGAACTCAGAAAAAAAATGTAATGCAAGTAAATCATTTTATAGTTGGACAACTGAAGCTCAGAAATGTCTAGTGGATTGTTCAAAAGTTCTCAGGGGCAGGGATATAGCTCTTATTGGGCTCTATATTGCCTTAAGCTTAATGTCAAATTTTCTACCCCATAAAGCTTTGCCATATTCTTGATGCATAGAAAAGAGAGCAACATTGTAGTGTTTTCTACCATGATGTGAGTTTGTCAATTTCCCCTTGTAATTCTGTCAAATAGATATGCTATTAGGTGTATTCTCATTTAAAATCGTAAAACCTGCCTGGTGAATTTTTCATTATCGTTCTGTAGTGACTGTCATTTAGCTCTATTAATGATTTTGTTTGAAAGTTCTTTCATGTTCTGTCAATATACGAACATTAACGTTATCCTCTAACTTGTAGAAGTCAGTCTGCCTGTGTTGTGTTACATAGCTGGACTGGGGTAAAAAAACCACACTTAAACAATATACTTTTCAAGTGATTTACCATCATTATTGACATATTTGAATTTGTTGCTGACACCCATTTTTCATGCTTTCTTTTAATCCTTTTTCTTATTCATTCACTCTCTTTCTGACCTTCCTTAGAGTTGTTTGGTCTTTAGATGCCCCCGTCACCTTTTTCTTTACTCCTGTTTCAGACATTTGATGCTACATATCTATTCCTCATTGACTGCTTTTAAATTGCTATTATTTAAATTTAACTTTGTAAAGTTACTTTTACCATTACTCTCCTTGAAAAAAAATAATATGCACCATACACTCCTTGAATTCTGATTACCAGCCCCTGTGGCTCATGCTGCATTTGTCAGCATTATAATTCCACCTCATTGTATTTTTGTCAAATTAGTCATTATGGTTATTTCTGCCACACATTATCAATTTATTTGGTCATCAATATTTCTTCTCAAACTTTTCTTTTAGGATCAATATTTTTCTTTCCAAATTCTTCATTATTATTTTCCAGCATTGTTCTAGTAGATGTCTATTAGTCTTTTTTCTAAATTGACTTCTAACTTCATTTATTGTTGTTAAGTCATGGTTTCATTGCACATAATTACAGTATTTTTTCCTACTCTCAGCAATTTGCAGATGTTAGAATATGTTTGTACCATATAAAGATGTAATACAAACATACTCAGTACTATGTTGTATTCCCCTATTTCACTGTATTTACATGTGCTTTTGAGCATGTTACAATTTGAATGAAGTTCACTCCACAGCCACTCTATTTCTCCTACTTGAGTTATATTCTGCAGTCTCAAATTGTGACAGTTATTATTTTGCAACCTTCCAGGCCTTAACATTTACATCAAAGAACAGTATAGACACAGTCAGTCCTCCATCTCCCTGCTCTAAACTACCCAGGGTCAACTGAGGAAGATTTGGTGACAATTTACAGCATAGCAGTAGAGAAGACACATTCTCTGAACTAGAAGGTATTCAAAATTCAAATGATGTTCTTCCAGCTAGGAAAAGCCTATTCTAAAAGGAAGCAACAACAGTGCTAGTACTGAAAGAAGTGCTGTGGTGACTCAGCTCAGTTCTCAGTGCTGAGCATCTGTAGAATGTGCTCTGGACACTTAGTAAGCCATGAACTGGCTATAGATGCAGATATGCATGGTTGTTTTGAATTTGCTGAAGTTTACACACGGGGAGATGACCCTCTCATGTTCTTTTGTCTTTTGACTTCTGCTGCTGCCTTTGGAAAATTTACTGGTAATTTACTAAGTCTGATAGATGTAAGATAAGATTTTTTTAAGTCTTCCCTTTATCTCTCTACTCTGTACTTGATTGAGATATGCCTAAAATGGATTTTTAAAAATTTAAATAATACTTCTCAGGACTTCTTAAACTTCAACAATATGAGGATTATGTTTTTCAGCAACTCTGAGACATTCTTGGTCATTGTTTTCTTTGAAAACTTTCTTCTAATTCTCTCTATTCTATCCTTCTGGGACTCTTTCTAAACATTCTTTGGACATTCTCCTTTTGCCTCCATGCCTCTTAATTTTTTTTTCATTTTCCTATCCCTTGTGTTTTGCTTTTAAGTAAAGTTTATTAAAATACAAGCTTGATGTTATTTTCTCCCATCTCCCTGGGAAGTCAGTTATGCAGGAAAAAACAGACAACTTTCAAGAAGAAGAATCTATTTCTGCTCTCTGGAGATAAGTCAGACTTTACTTAAATATACAAGTACTAGCACTAATTCCTTTTCAAATTCAGAGTGATCCCTGATTCTATTTAATGTTGTGCACTTTGTAACTTCCTTCACAAGAAAGCAGTTGCTTTTCCCTGAAGGTAATAACTTAGCTCTCTATATGTCCTTTTGTTTGTTTCCAGGGTCAGAACTGTATATTGCAATGTTAAACAAAAGAGTGACTATGTAAATACTAGCATGCAGCCTTAATGGTTTTAATTGTATTGAAACATTTCTGCAAGTTAAAATTTCAGTTTTACTCTTGTCTGTACTTTGACATCATATTTCCTCCAAATTTTCTTTACATATGTTTGATGGAATTTAAAAAAATTCTCAAAATCTTTATTTCATGATTAAGAATATAATGATTGAGGGCAAATAAGTACAGATGACTATACTCTGTTATTATGAAACAATATACAAAAACAATTTAAATGAATCAGCAATTATTGCTTAGCTATTGGATACTAGAAAAGATGCAAACACAAGGTCCTCTTTTTAGTAGCTTTAAGAAGACTTTCCATTAAAATAAGAACAAACTATATAAAGAACAGGATGTTCTGGAAAAGAAATGAGCCTCGCTGGTCTTCATCAGTCACACTTTTAGCTGAGAAGGAAGAAAAAAAAACAACTAAATTTTTGCATCATGTGTATAAAGACATGCTGGAGATAGTATCTTTTAGAAGTTTTTCCTGTAGAATGTGTCCATATGACCCTCATGTTACTGAATACCCTAAAATGCTACCCTAATGGAAGAACAATGAAAATGAGGTCAAAGAAAATGAAGCTTACATAAACCTAATAAATTCCCCACATTTTTACCTGCATCTGTACCCTCTATTCTTTTGACAGCCCTTTCCTCCATCTTCCTATACAAGGTTATCTCAAGACTTAGCAGGTTTTATTCCCTGCTTCTCACTGCTTTCCTATTCTACCTAAGCTGCAGTGTCTACAATCTTCCTGAATATGTATTGTGAGACATGTATATGTTGATTTTTCTTTAAAAAAAAGTATCTAAATATAAGAAGCTATTTCTGTGGGATTAAATAGCCTTTTGATTTCTGTTTCATGGTCAACTCAAAGTAAAGATAAAGTGTCCTATTAAATCTCTTTTTAATCGTATAAGTGCCCTGATGAAATTGTCTCACTATACAAAACCATTATGTTAGACACAAATTAAGGCATACACAAGACATTACAATGGTATTTAAAGTGAAATATTTATGAAGTGATTTAAATACTAATGACACAGCATTCCTAAAGGAGTCACAAAATTAAAGGATAAGAATATTTCACATCAGCACTGCAGTCCCTGAGTCTATTGCACGTTGTATACATTGTTTCTCGTTACTCAATTTTTAAAAATGTAGCCATGAGATAGAAGAGCAAAAGGACATGTGGGAATGAGGAACTGAATTTGAAGGACATATTCTTTCTGTTTACCCTTGATTATTAATCCAGCAACACACGGTTTGACAAGAATCCATTTATGTAGTAATTTCAAGCATCCCAGATACAATGTTGTCACTGTATTGGAGAAAATGTTTACTCCTGTAGATAACTATACACAAGCTTTGGCTCAGCCCTGTCATATTTGGATCCAAATTATGCGCAACTCTCTGCCTAGCAATCCTCAGCATGTTGGTGATCTATTTCTTTTTGGTTCCAATGATGGCCAACATGGTCCTCGCTGTTACAGACAGAAACTACAATGTCCAGCCTACATCTTTCCCCGCGTACCTACTTCATCAGTAACAAATCCTTTCTCAGATGACCTCCAGTAGACTTCTACTGATTCCCATTAGTTGAGTTTGAGGCATATGTCCATGTGACCTTGACCAGTAAGGACCCTTGGGGCGAGATGATTTTCCTGAGTACATGATCTATAGGTGACAAATAATCAAACAAAACCAGAGCTATTGCCAGTAGTGAGAAAGGAGTTGAGTTGCTTTTAATTAGGAAACTGACAGTACCTGTCATAACTCTAAAGCATTTTTCTAAAAGTAAATAATTCTGAAGAAAAAACTAGACTTTCATAAAACTGAATATATTTTAAACTTTGGGCAGTGTTGATCTCTCAAGCCATTACTGTGAACTGATAATTTATTAATTCTTAATTTACTCAAAACTCCAACATTTTGGTAAGTTGCTTATTTCTTAAAACTTTTAACATTTGAAGCAACAATATAAAGATGAGATGAGAGAGATCAAGGCAAACTTTCTGATGTCTAAAATAATACTGGATCAAACTTACTAGATTAAAATATAAATAAATATAAACCCAATGGTTGTGGGATGAATGACACTTGTACAACAATAACTTTTGAAAAATCAGCGTTTGAAATATGAATGTAATATTGTGATGGTTGATGTTCTGGATAATAGTTCTAAGATTATATATATAATATTATAGATAATATAATGGCATAGTAAATATAATGTATTGTGTATTAACTATATCATAGTTATATAGCTATGTAATTACAATTATATAATTTCTTGATGGTTTCAAATAAATGGTGTATATGTGACTACAAAGTAAAGAAAAGCTATCATAGTGATTACTTTTAAATTTTTACTTATCTTTATTTTTTAAAGTTATTTAAAAGACATATCTCTCATTAATGTACATTATAGTAACTCAAAAAGAAAAATGAAAACAAAAAATAATTATGTAATGTTTTGATGTGATTCTCTTATAAGCTTTCATTCAAATGAAATATTTTCTATGCTAAATAAAAAAGCTTTTATCTAAACAATATAATTAAATTCATAAGATAGTTTCAATAATTATCCCTTAAAATATCAACATCCGATATTTCAGGGTTTCTATGTTTTACAGATTCCATATGTAAATGCAACTATGCAAATTGACTTAAGTGCTGCCTCAGTATTAAAAATAGTATGTACTTTAAGGTGTGATAGGTTATAATATTTTCTCATAACAAAATCATGGCACTAAATGACTGCCTATAGAAGTGATTAAATATTTGCACATAACAGAAAGATACCATTACAGAAGTAAAGATATATAAACAGTAAAGATACATAAACAGAAGTAGATACTATTAAATAAATTCCAAAACATGTTTCAAATAAGGTCAGAGTATAGATTGAAAATATCTAGAAAAGTGTCTCAAAATATCTTTTGAGACACTGCAAGAATGCACCCCAATCTATTTGAGAGAACAATTAGATGCTTCTGAAGAATTATTTAAATGGTTAACATTAGAGCATTTCTCAAGAATACTTAGTTATTTAACTCTAGTGATCATGATAAAACTTTGAAAAAGTGACTCTGTTAATGGTTGAAGTGTGTGTCTTATCCTGGATTACTATTACAAAAAGCACCTTAAACTGAGGCAAGAGACCTCTGTCCATTTCCAGTTCTGGTAATAAATGCTTCAGTGGTTTTGGCAAAGTTATTCATGCTTTTTTGGGTCTCCAATTTTTATTTCTCTGATGGCAAAATGAAAGGGTTGAACCAATCTCTAAGATACCATATAGCTCAAACATTCAAAGAAACTGAGACAAAACATGGGGTCTTAACCATAGCCACATTATACATATGATTTTTATGAGTTATTTATACTTTGTTGGCATTGAACTAAAGCTTTCAACTTTTTTATTCCATATAACTTAATATTTCTTTGGATTAAGTACAAGGACTCAATAAAATTTAGTTAATAAAAGAATTTTTTCTGAAAAAAAAAACCAGTATGGTTGGTTTATATCTCTTTTGTAGCTGGTATCTAGGAATAAACTTTAAACTCTGAGATGTTTTGAACAAGGGGGAATTTATTTAAGTCACAATATTGTGTATCTTCATCTCTCTGTATATCATCAGTTGAAGTAATACCTTATAATTTGTTGAAATTAAACAAGTGTTTTCAAATATACCACTTTTTTCGACACTCAAATAAGATTTAATGAAGTTAGTTAATTATTTTCCTCATTTCATTTTAGAGGAAAACTAATATTAGCCTCAAACCATGTAAATGCCTTACTCAATATTATAACTGCATCCTCATTCTACAGTATTTCTAATTAGGAAGCGATGGTATCTGTGCAATTTGTGATTAAAACCAATCACTGAGTACAAGCCATAATCCTTCAGAAAGAGAATAGAGGCCAAAGAACCTGCAGATTGTTCTCTATTTTGCCTAAAGAACTATAAAAATAATGAAAGGATGACTTCTACTGAGACTCTATTTTATACAAGAGATGGAACTATGCAATTTATATTTATGATCTAACTTAATTATTGTAATAGACCCTTGGAAATAGGCATTATTATTTTCTTCATTTTATAGATGAGACATCTAAAATTCATAGAGGTCTGTTTACTGAGGTTACACAGTAAGTCAGACAGGTATCACAGGGAGTTTTTATCATTTAAGAGAGAGAATTTGTTATTATAACTATATATTTTGATTTGGGGGATTGCAATTTATAATTCAAGAAACCACAAAAGGTGCATTTTTAAGGAGCTAGAGCTATATATTGAGTAGTCATTCACATAGAGATGATATTTGAAGACATATATTGTTGGTAAGTATTTCTGAGGGAAACTGATATAGATATAAATTAGATATCTATGATACATAATATGGATATAGATATGGATATTGATATACTGTGAAAAGGACAGAGAGAGGAAGAGAGAGAAGAGAGAGGGAGTAACTCAAAGATAAGGGAAAGGAAGATAAGGTTAAGAGGAGGGGAGTTCAAAAGAGGAAAGAAGAGGAGAGAGGGGAGGACAGAAGCAGGGAGGGGAGGGAAGTTGAGGGAGGAGGGCAGATAATCAGTGGGCAATCTCCACATGCAGGGAAAAACAGTCACATAGTGAAGAAAACATACACAGGGTAGATCTGGATCCAGACAACCTGTGTCATGGAAGCCAAGAGAGGAGAGCTATTCCTAAAGGGGAATATCTAGGCTTGTTATTGTTGCATTTATTTCCTAGTAAGTTTTTAGTCTTGTGCATCTTTTCCAAATTCCTAATTCTTCTGCACATTTTCAGCATTAGAATTTTCCTGCTATTATGCCTTTTATTCCTTCTTACTATTCTTCTGTTAGAACACCTTCCAACAATCCCTGTACTAGATAAGAGGATATACTCCAAATGTAGTAGCAGCTTGTATTTGAGGAACCTCAAAATCTGGCCCTGCACTATTTTTTAACCTTAGATCCCACTTGCAACACTCCAGTTGACTGAATAGAATATTTTAATATACTTGTAAAAGCTTAGTAAGCTTTGAATTTATTTTTAAAGAATATCCTTAGTTTTGAGAAATTTCTATTTTAAAAAAAACTTAATGAGGAAATATTATCTCAGGAATTCAGTATTATATTTCAGATAAATTAGCAGATTCAAGTAATCCAGTAAAGGAAGAATAAGGACATGTCCCTTTTATAATTTTAGATTTCCAACAAAGTAGCTCAAAGATTATGGTATGTTCAGTGAATAATGAACTCTGCTTTTGCTTCTTATTTTTGTTGTTCAGTACTTCTAGGAAATAAAATTCTTTGGTTCCATTTCTTGTGTTTTAAATTCTTACACACATGGTCTTATTTGATAATGGATTGTTGACAAAATAGCAGACATCTACAGCTCTTCATACTTTGCCTAAAAAATTCTTTGAACAGCTGCAGAATACCAATAATTATTTTGGTCAGTCCAATGCAGCAAAGTCAGGCAACTAGCACTTAACTCCTCTGCTAAAAAATAGCCTAAATAATGAAATGTAAAATAGAGATGCTCTCCCTTGGATGCAAAAGCGGCTCATTCTCTTTGCCTGGATAGAAAGGAACAGGTAAGTGCAAGCCCCTGGGTGCTTGTAACAGCTGTAGGACAACTCTGGTTGATACAAAGCCTCCCTCCAACCACAAATTTTCATTTAAATATAGCTGCATGAATTGACAACTGAGTACATGGACAAAAGATTTCAAATTATCTATATTAAGTCCCAGTGGAATACTCCTAGTGCCAGGTGTTATAATGAATATGTTCCTGTAAAATTCCTTAAATAATGTGATGAAAATATTTGATTTTTAAAAATGTTTCTTTCATATAATCATATTGATGTCAAGTAAAATATTATAGACTCTAAGTCCACTTTTCATAATAGTTCTTTACATGCTAAAAAGAAGCTGATAAAACATCAGTTCAAATGGTATTTTTCTGTGGATATATAAGCAATTGAAGGGAATCAGGTGTTCATTGGCTTCAGAATGCACAGACAAAATTCTCTTAGGGAAACTATACATTGATGGGAATTCTTGGAAAGAATGACAACAAGGAGTGGGCTGAGGGAGATGAAAATACAATATTCTTGTTTTAGTAGTTCATGGTATAGTTACACAGCATCATTTAACAGACTCGAGTTTTTCCACATCTGCACAATACACTACCCAGAGCTTGGGGACAAAGAGAGAGGAAAAGCACAGATTTCATCTCTATAAGATTTACAATCCTGTTGAAGCCAGCTCCTTTATTTAAGAATGTCATTTACACATATTTAAGAATAGAAGTAACAGTAAGTGAGAATCAGTAACTGAGAATGTATGATAACAAGATTATCATACATTAAAGTTATATATACTAATAATGGACTAGTCAAAACAGATTTCTTAAAGGAGGCAATAACAATATTAAAAAGGTAGATGGGACCAAGGGAGATCTTCAAGGTTGTTTTGAGTTGGGATGATGGGCCAGCTTCTCAGACCTCACTTATTACTCCTTGCTTTTTGCTTATTAGGGTCCAGCCACACTGCTTCTTGCCTCTCCATGCTGCCTGCAATCAGGAGCTCTAGCAAGGGCCTTGAAATGATTTCTGGGGAGGGAGCACTGCAGAGTGGTTGCTGGTACCTCTAACAGGGTAAAACAAAGCTGGCTCTAGGAGTGGAGAAGAAGCTGGGGTCCTGGAACCTACCTACAACTGCTCCCAGCAACCCTAAGATTTCCCTTTTAGAATCAGGAACTCAAAGCCCAGAGAGGTTAAGCAACTTGCCTGGGGCCGCATGGCTTGGCTTCAAATCTACCAGTCAAGCTCTGAAGCCCACCCTCATCCTGCTCTGCTGTCCTGTCCCTTAAGATGCAGGCCTTAGAGATTTGTTTTATTTTCACATTTCAGATTATTACAGGTCCCTGGGATACTGCATCTTATCTTGGAGAAAGAGGGGGAATGTAGTGCTGGAGTTGTCCCAAATACACTTCACTACTACATTTTAGAATCTATCACAGGATGTTTGTTAGTGACTACAGGACTTCACAATAAAATACTACCTGAATTTCGGTTTATTGCAATGCTAAAATCTTTACCTAAAGCTGTCAGGTCACAGAGATGTCATTTGTCAAATTATTACAATAGTGCTCCAGTCTAAAAGAAGATCTAATTTACCTATAATGAGAAATTAAAGTCACATTTGAAAAGCTGGTTTGCTTTTTTAATCCTTTAATAAATCATCTCATTAGTAAAGGCAAGTATGATCCATAAATCAGCAACTAAATTGAAGTTAGGGACTTACTTCTAGAAATGTGTCACAGCTTACAAGAATAAAGATAATCTTCATTACTGATGAAAAATGTCATGCTATCTACAATTCTACATATAAAAAATAAGAGAAGTCAAAGTAAGTGAGTTTGATGTACATATAATAAATAATAGCAACTTGGACTAACTAGGATTGCCACCCCTTAATACTTTTATACAATTTGTTTCTTATATTGTTGGTGCTTTCTTGTGTGTGTCATTGTTTAACAGGGATAATATTTTTGTCTCAAATTGAAATGGTATTGGTAATAAAATTTATTGACTGCACTTCATTTTATATGTATTCATAAAAGGTGCAAATGACTTAAGCATATTTCCGTCTATTCTCTCCCTATTTATCTCTGTATGGTAACATGCTTTCACATCGGATGAGTATGAATACTTAGTAATAACGAGTTTGTAATCCTGTCACTGAGAATTTGTAGCATGCACTTGGTAAACTAACTCAGCATTGCATTAAGTCAATAATGCATGCTTCACTCCTGATAAACAATTAAAGAATATTATACTTAAAATTGGTAATGGAGTATTTATATTATTGATAAATTTGTAGATTGATATTTACATATGAATAAAATTCTTGCTACACTCTATTACTTTCAATGTTAGGTTTGTCTCAACCTGATAATACTTGTAAATGAAGACAAACATATATACCTATATAATTTAATGTTATGCAAACTAAGTTATTCAATAAATAATATATAACTTACTTAAATTATTGAGTAAAACACTTTGCACCCATCTTCTGTATATGTCTCCCTCTCATTTTCAATATTATGCACATTAAGGATTCAATAACTGATGGGTAAGGGAAATCCTATAATAACAAAAACAGTGAATTTGTATAGTGATTTTTTTTTTTTTGCAAAAGATGCTTATAGTACTTTTAGTATATCATCTCATTTATCCTCACAGGTTTTTATTAAAAAATTGCTGGAGTGGAATCTAATTTATCCTCACAAGATTTTTATTGAAAAGGCTTTGTATCTTCTTTCTAAACTAGTTTTAAAACAGTAAACTTTTGTTATTCTTGAAAATAAAGTTTTTTCACACTGTTCAACAGATGGACCAGTTTTTATTCAATACTTTTACATATAAACAATACCATGTCAAAAACTGTTTGCAATAAAAAAGTAACTGTTTTTATGCTATGTATTTTTTTCTTTTCTTTTATTCAACATCTTCACTCTTTCCCTAAATACTTAGGAATGTAACCTGAAACACAGAGTTCTTCTCTCCCCTGTCAGCCTAAAATATATCCATTTTTGCACTACTTCATTTTTCTCTCTTCATGCTTTGCAAGTATTTCCTCCAGAATATTCCAACATGTGTCTTGCACATGATAGTTCTCCGAATTACACTGTTTTCCTCAGACCTCTATCAAAGCCAACATTCACCTTTCTTTTGCCATCCCTATTCCCTGCCATGTTCTGCTGCCATTCCTTGCTAATTATTCTGAACTTTCCTATCAATTTCAGATGTAAAAGAGGAATCTTAAAAGTAAGTCCTTTTCTGGCAGTTTTTTTTCAAATAAGAAATTTTAATAACATTACAGTTTTTCCTATAGAATTTGTACCTGTTTTAGGTCTATCAATTTCTCTCCTAACTTAAGTATTATTTACATTAGTTGAAATTATTTACTGTGCACCTTAAATGCAGCTAGATAAATGAATGTGTCCTGAGGGAGTGCATTCTCTGAGGAGATAAATCCTATTAGAAAAAGGCAGAATTTTATTCTTGCAAATATTCTTATGTTTTTGATATGAGTTTTTGTGTGCCCATTTTAGGGTGCTGGAAACCCCTTGAGGAGCTTGAACATTCCCAGACATGTCTTGACTTAGGCATATTTTAGAAGTATAATTCCTGTATCACGGTCATAGGCTCTAAAGTTTTGTTATTATGTACCTTATTTTTTCTCTTATGTTGTCACACTTTATTTCCTAGGTACAGTATAAGTTTACTGAAAGTGAGAATGATTTTTATTTGCCTTAGTAATGCAAAACAAAGGCTGGCATACACAATGCACTCAGCCTGAAACACATATTCTGCCCCTATTCATTCACCTGTCTAGCTTTTGCTCTTCCTTTAAGTCTCAATTTAGTTATCATTTCTTGTACAAGACCTATTCTGGCACTCTCAATGGACTCTATATTTTCTGGGTCATGATTCAATGCAATTTCAATCAAAATGCCAGCAAGTTATTTTGTGGGTATCAACAAACTTATTCTAAAGTTTATGTGGAGAGGAAAAAGACCCAGAATATTCTACTCAATAGTGAAGGAAAGAACAAGTTAGAAAACTGAAAATACTCAACTTCATGACTTAATATAAAGCTGCCATATTGGAGACAGTATGGAATTGGGGAAAGAACAGGCAAATAGATCAGTCGAACAGAAGAGAGAGCCCAAATACCAGTCCACATAAATTTAGTGAACTGATCTCTGACAAGAGGAACACAGGGAATATCATGGAGAAAGATAATCTTTTCTACAAATGGTGCTGGAACAACAGGATAGATACATGGAAAAAGTAAACCTGGACCTGGATCTCACACCCTTCACAAAAATTAACTGAAAATGGATCACAACTACACATGTAAAATGCAAAACTATAAAACTCCCAAAAGATGACAGGACAAAACCTAGGTGACAATCAGTACTGTGATGACTTTTTAGATACACCAAAGCATGATCCGTGAAAGAAATAGTTGATGAGCTGGACTTTATTAAAATTGAAAATGCCTTCTCTTTAAAAGGCAATCTACAGAATGGGAGAAAATATTTTTAAAATACATATTTGATAAGATTGTTATCCAAAATATACAAAGAACTCTTAAAACAATAATAAGAAACACAATTAAAAATAGGCAGGGTCCTGAACAGATACCTCATCAAAAAATATATTGAGATGGAAAGTAAGCACATGAAAATATGTTCCATGTCATATGTAATTAGGGAATTACAAACTAAAACAATGAGATACCACTACACACTTACCAGAATGATTAAAATCCAAAAACATTGACAACACTAAATGGCAGCAAGTTTGTGGAATAATAGGAATTCTCATTTACTGCTGATGGGAATGCAAAAGGGTACCACTATTTTGGAAGACAGTTTGGCAGTGTTTTATAAAACTAAACATATTCTTGCCTTATGATCCAACAATCATACTTCTTGGTATTTACCCAAAGGAACTGAGAACTTAAGTCCACACAAAAACCTGCAAACAAATATTTACAGCAGTTTTATTTATAATTGCTAGAACTTGGAAGCAATCAAGATGTCCTTCAGTAGGTGAGTGGATAAATAAATGGTGGGCCATCCAGGCAAGTGAGTATTATTCAAGATTAAAAGGAAATGAGCTATGAGGTCATGGAAAGACATGGAGGTAACTTAAATGCCTATTAGTGTGTGACAGAATCAACTTCCGGAAAAGCTTTGTACTATATGATTCCAACTACATGACGTTGTGAAAAGGGCAAACTATGGGAGACATAAAAAACTGCCGGTGTTCAAGGGTTAGAGAGGAAGGTGGGATGAAAAGACGGATCACAGAGGATTTTTAGGACAGTGAAAGTATTCTGTATACAACAGTTATAAATACACGTCTTTATACATTTGTTCAAACCCATAAAATGTACAAAACCAAGAGTAAATCCTAATGTAATCTTTGGATTTGGGGTGATAATGATGTGTCAGTGTAGGTCCATAGATTGTAATAAGTGTGTCATTCTGGTCAGTGGGATGTTGATAGAGGAGTTTATGTGTATGTAGGGTATGGGGTATAAGTATACTCTCTGCATTTTCTGCTTAACTTTTCTGTGAACTTAAAACTGCTCAAAAATAGTTTTTTTATTTTTAATTATTAATAAAAAAAGGAGAAACAAAGACTTTTACAGAAAATTATGATAGAATAAATTACCATTAGACCCTTCACTTCCATAAATGCTAAAACTTCTCTGGCAAGGAAGTATGGCCCAAGAACAAACAATCTATAAAAAGAAATAAAGAAATCTGGAAATGAAATAAATGACAAAATAAAATTTATTTTTTATCTTCTATATTTCTATAAAAGATAAATAAATGTTTAAAGAAAATAATTGCAATATGTTATACTGTTTCAATAGCATGTCAGTAACAGCCAATAATATTGTGTTTCCATAGCATAGGAAAAGTAAAATGTATGACAAGAATAGTATAAGGATTGCAGAGATTGTGGGGCCATTCATGTTTTAAAGTCCTTAAACTACATGTGAAAGTAGTGCAATATCCTTAAAAGTACATTGATTAACTACTGGTAAATGATGAAAAATCTAGGGCAACTGTAAAAAAACAAAAAAGATATGAATAATAAGTCAATAGAAGAAATAAAATGGAATTATAAAAATATTCCCAATTAATCCAAAAGAAGGCAGAAGGAAATATGGAAAAACAAACGAACTAGAATAGGGAAACAATTCTGGAAAGAAGAACAAAGAGAATCTGAACAACCTAATTTCAATAATTAATTAAATTACACAATAATTAAATTTCAATTTAATTAAAATACACACACCCAAGTGAATACATACTTCTGTACACGTAGCTTCAATTCATATCTTTGCTTGTCACATTTTCTCTATCTTGAATAAATTTCAATACAAGAAAGGAAAGCTTCTAAAATTTCTAAACAGTTTTTCTTTAATTTCACTTAATATGTAAGCCTTAAGGTCTTTCACTTTCCTTTGCTTCATCTTTCCATATAAGTTGGCCATAGTTTTAAAATATGAACAAACCAACAGCCTTTTCAAAAACTTTTGGTTGAACTTTATGGCATTATTCAGATATTACTTAGTTCTCTTACTAGTAGAAAAAAAAAATGACCTCAGCTGTCCCTGCCTCAGAATTGATGTTTATAGAACTCAGTTATTTTTTGTAGTTATTAAGAGTTCTTCCCCTTCACAAAGGCAGTGCCTCTAAACCTAATTATATATAATCAAATATCTGGTTTTTAATCTCATGTATATTAATACTGGCTGATTTTTTTCTTTCCAAGACTTTCTTATCTGCATGTTTTTATATATATTAATCTTAAAATACCATTTTTCCCCTTACATATATTTTGGCCCCAATGAATTTCCATCTAATTGAGTTCATTTTTATTGTATTTTCCTTTCTGCCTTTCTTACTGGATTTTTTTTTCTTCTTGCCTTGCATTATCCATCTATAAGCTTCCTGATTTTTCAGACTTTGCTTTTCTTTTTCCTGTGGGCTTCTTTTTGAGATGCTAATCCCTCTATGATTGTCTCCCTTCTCCGTCAGCAATGAACCCTGACTTTACCATTTGCCAATCAGCCTCAGACAGAGTACTTTCTCTGAACCTGGTTTAGCCTTTATTTCTTATTTTGCAGATAGAAGAATGATCTTGCTGATCTTCATTAAATTTTTTCACACAATTTCTCCTACTCTCTCATTTTCTCATTTCTCTTTTTTTGACCAATTTGTAATATCTCTTCTTTTGTCCCACTTCCTTTTTTTGGCAGATCCTTATTCACATTAAATGGCTCCTATCTTCTGTGTCCAGAAGCCTACAGTTCATCTTCCCTTTAAAAGATTTTAAGCAAGTTTCCTTTATATTTTCCTATTACATCTCCCTTCTCTTGCCCCTTGTTCTGAAATGGTCAGGCAAGGCAGTTAGCTGGAGGGAAGGAACTAGCCAGCACACGGCTCTCCTTTGGATATTCTACAGAAAATAAACAAGCAAACAAAATATTACAAGTGGCTTTTGTGAAAGGCTTGAATTGTGGGAGAAGAATGTAAAAAATACACCAAAGCAGGAATCGTAAGTTGAAGGAACAGAAGACACAGATACAGAAAGGGTAGACAGCTTTGATTATTAACTGGAATAAAGATCATAATAGCAGAGTAATGAGGAAAATTGTTTAACATCGAAATAATTACTATTCATGATGTGGCAAGTTAATTTGACACAAGTGGTAGTTGCAAAGGACTAATAGTAGCCCATGCCTATACAGAATATATTCTGCTTTTCTGCACTTACACTGCTTGTCATGAACTCTAATCTGAAAAAAAATAGAACGTAAGCAAAGCATATGGAAATGTTCATCCAGATAATATTTACTAATACTGCTGACTTACTTCCATTAGCCACACCCTAATTAGTTTCTACACATAATTAGTAGCCACACTTACTTTTGTGGCTGAATTGTCATACATATGAAACCATACAAAATGTGATCACTCTTTTAAAATTAAAACTGTACAATACAATCCCCAATACACTGTTTTACCGATGTCATTCTTAATAACTTTGGATTCCATTTATTGAGCTATTTGGGAATGTAATTTATCTTCTCATAATGGTTCACATTCTGCATTTTAAAAAGTTACACCCATGACAAGCTTTTATGTAAAATGCATCACTGTCCTTCACATTTAAAAATATTATTGCAAAAGTTAATTTTATTTTTATATGGCAGACTGATAAAACTCACAGCTTATGCTTTGAGAACATTTTAAGTATAAAAACATAATTATTTAAATCTAACTTTTTTCTTCCCCATATGATTTAAATTACTGTAGCTAAGATAATAACAGAACACTTGCCTTCAACAGTTACTGTTTCATTGTCTAATAGTTCTATTACACACATTTCTTAAATTCTAATGAAGTTGCTTTGATTATGGGCATTATTTATATCAAATGGGTTATCATAGATCTAGTTGGGGTGGAAATAGTGTGATAAACTAATAAGGATGGGACTCATTAAAAAATAAAGTTAAGGCCGGATTTTAAAAATGAAGCTCTGTATAAAATGCCACAAATCTGTGTCACAGCTCTCATCTTTTTGAACATACTACTCCCAAATCTAAACTTTCTAAGTCATTTTTCTTTCATTCCTGCAGTCTTTTCAAAGGTCAAGGTAAGCTAAATATTTAACTTTAACAAATATATTCTTCAGTTGTACCTTTATGTTTCCCTTATGTTCAGTAAGAGGGATGGCATCAAAAGCAGAAGTTTGATTGCTGTCTCTGCTTCCACCAACAGGTCTTATAAATTTTAATATCCAGGAGTAAGAGCCATTGATATTTCAAAGTAAGAACTGAACAGGTGCGAAAAATAATTCATCTTGTCTGAACTGTTTTAGGTTCCAATCCAATATATTGGGTATTTTATCTTAGCAAACAATTTTCTTTCTTGCTAAAACTTTACCTTGCGTTGTTTGAATTAAATTGGAAATCTGCAATAGTTAACTAGAGTAACTGTTAAGGTTTCTTAGCCTTTATTTTATATCTATTCCCAAAAAACCAAAAACTCCCTTCTAAGTTTATTGTAATTTTATATATTCCATAATATGTACATTAATATAGATAGAATTTATATATATGATATATATATAAACATATACAATGTAGTAGGTTTACTATATCTAAACTTACCTATAGAATAAACTATGTATAATTATATACTATAATACATATGAAAAGTTTTATTTATTCATATATATAAATGCAGAGAGAAAGATATTTACCAGTTATAAGCATGATGATTATTATAAATAAAATGAAGATTTCTCTTTCTCCTGGTTTACATGTTTAATTGAAGGATTGATGAATTTGTAGTCAAAACATTCCTTTGTCTTCCAGCTCACAACTTGTCTAGTTGTATGAGCTTGGGCATATGACTGACTGTGCTTATTCTAGTTATCAACTTTTGTAAATCAAGCCTTGTTAAAAAAATACTGTAAAGATGACATGAACTTATGACAAACACACTTTAAAGGATATTTAACCATTGTACAAATGAGAGGTATTTTGATTTACTATCTTGTATTTTAGCCAGTTTTCAATTCTTCATGTATACCTTAGGCTCTCTCATCACAGATACGTACTTTGTGTAATCTAGCACAGAGCCCAGTATTTATTTGAGTCTGTGACTGAAGTGAAAAATAATTCCTAAAACCTCCCTGACAACTTCTTTGGCTGTGGGATCATGGATCAGAATCTTAAACCTGGCCTTTGGGCAGATTTTTGAGTTTCTCATCCTGGCCTTGGTCTGGGCTTTGATTTTGGACCCCTCAAACCAAAAGACATCAAAATGAGTTCAAGTTTGTCCCCATTTGTGAACGTCCTCAGGGTTTTAGTGCACTGTTTATCTTGCTCCATTCTCACTTTCCTCAACATTTGGGCCTATAATCCCTTACTACATCTTTAATATTTAAATATCTTAAAAATAATTCATCTACATTTTTAGTTCTTTTAGCAGGATAAGTAATCTTGTCCACCATGTTGCAGGAAGAAGTGGGTCTGAATGTGTTTTAAAATGTATTTTACTGTGATTCTAAATAATTCCTAAGCATTTATATTTGGTTATCCTGCTGGATTTTCAAAACATTACAATGTCCCCTTTAAAATACTTAAATAAACTCTCAGCCCTTCCTTTTATTCCTGCTTTCTTTGTTCTGCTTTTTCTCCTATCGTTTTGTAAATATGTAATAAGTGCCTTTGTAAGTTAATTCTCTATCCCTAATTAGGGTTGTAAAATCACTAGTTTCTATTCTGATCTGATTTTATTACTTAAAAGTTACTTTATTTATTGCCTCCAGTTAGTAGTATTTTTTTTCCAAGTCATTTTTTAGTCTACTTCACAAAATCATGTTTTTTTACTTCTCCATTTGATTTCACTATCACTGTCCTCATTCACACTAGCAATAATTTGACCTTAGAAACATTTACTGACCTTTAGGCTTTTCCCATTCCAATGGACTTTATAGGCTAATGTTTAGTTTCAGTTTTGACTTAGTAGTAAGCCTATCTGATAATCTGACCCAAATATAAATCAACACGTGTTGAACAAAGTAAAAAAAAAAAACATTTTGTTTCAATAATTAAAGCCTTCTATATAATGCTGAATTCACATTGACATTTTTCTCACTCATCAGCCACATCTGGGTTTGAATCTCAGTTGTGTGCCTCACTAGACACATAAAATCATTAAATTTACCTAACCTTTCAATTATGTCATCTATAAAATGAGATGAATAATATCAGATAACTCACACAATTGTGAGAATTTTTACATATACATACACACACACATACACACACACACTGTAATTAGTACTAGCATCTGGAACAAAGTAAGCATGAAATGGATTATCTATGACTAATAATAAATATTGCCGTTATCATTATTATTCAATCCTGTGATATGCTACACATAAATAAAGCACACAGGTTTTCACAGAACGTCTCCTGAAGTCTTCTCCTTTGCATTTGCCCATGGATACTGTTACTAGATATCATCTTCACTTGTCTTCTTGACTATGTTCTGATCATTATCCAATGAGAACTTCTTTCCAGAAAAAAATTTCAGTTCTTGAATTAGAAAGCATCTCTATTTCCTGTTTTCCCATCAAAAATCACTTATTTAATATGACATTAATCTGCTTCACTTTGAAGTGGTCATAATGTGTTTGTTTCCCTTAATAAAATGTACATTTCTATATTTGAAGACTATGTTAAACTGATACTTTTAATTAGTGTTTAGTACAGTGCTTTGGATAAAGTAGATGCCCTAAAAACACTTGCTGAGTTAAATTTAAATGATATAGAAAGGATATAGCATTTCTCAACTAAAACAAGTTTCAAACATTATTTATATTCTATTATGTAGCATGAAATGATACTACATGTATTTGCAACCTGAACAATATTTCAAAAAGTCTTCAGCAGGCATTTATTATCAGGAAGGTAAACATTGCAAATAAACTTCCCTTTGTTCTAGGCATTTTCACCTGGTTGGTTAATGAAGTATTTTTCCATAATTAGTTACAGATTTCAATTACCTTTAAGTACTTTTCTTTATGTTGATTTTCATTATTGATAGTGAAGCCACCTTTCTCCAAAGCAGGATCCACAAAACACTAGTACTATAGTGTATGAATAAAGAAACTTTTAAGAATAGACATACCCTACAGAACTTGCTATTCTCATTTGTGAAGCATCTCCTTAGGTGTTGAATTTTTACTTTCAAAAATAAAGCTCAATATAAAAATAGGTGAGTAACTTCTAAAACAACAGATTCTCGGCTAACCCCAATGTCTACTCAAATCTTTTCCCTCCAGCTTTTCACCTGACATTGCCAATCATCTACCAAGTGTGTGTGTGTGTGTGTGTGTGTGACACACACACACACACACACACACATATATATATGCTACTCATTTCCTGAAGTGCAATCCATCTTAAAATCTTCCAAAACTAAAGAGCATTGGTAATCAATGTGTACTTTACTAATAATTTTAAAGGTAAGAAAAGCATGTTTATTTCAGACCTCACAAAACAGTTTTAGTACCTTGAGAACTTTTTCCATACATGCTACCACTGGTCTTCTATCTTTTTTTTCCTTTCATTTTTGGATAGCCCCACTCTCTTTCACATAGCTCTCAGATTTTTGACTCTTTCTTACTTTTTGCACTATTCAGACAGTACAAATTTATCCCTTACCTTGTGCAGAGAAGTTCAACAAATTTCCCTGACACTTGGATTCCAACAGTATCAACGGAGTCTACACCAAGTACTGAACAAGTTGCTTGTGTTCTAAAGTTACAGTGATTTCTCCTCTAAAGAATGCTGACAAATAAAATATTCTCAATCTCTTTCCTCCTAGATGGCCTGGAGTCACCAATCAGTTTATTGGACTCTTTCATATCCTTAAAATATCAGCTTAAATGTTGCTTGTTCTTTAAATACTGCTCTGAAACCTTACCTCTTTCTCTGTCCTACTGGATGTTATTGTGCATCTTAGCAAATCATTCCACAGAATAGCAAAACTTGCTGTACTCAACTGAAAACTCTAAAGCCACCAAGTCATATAAGGGAATTTCTCATCTTACCATATAATAAGAAAAATAAAAAAGAAGTGGTCACATTCAAATAAGATTAGGATCAAGCATTAAGTATTGACTTTAACAACCTGAAATTCATTAGTAACCTGGAAAACAGTGATAATCAGTGTAGGGGTAGTGGGATTTGACTTCTCTGATGGGTTTGATTTCATAGCGAATGAAAGGGGAGAAGAGAAATCAAAGTCTATGTTTAAAAAAAACTTAGCAATCTCCTTGCAAATTGGAATAAAGAAATGGATTGTTATCTAGCAGGAAAAGTAGGGTTAAGTGAAGGCTATTTTAATACTGGAAACATACTAGTGTGTTTGGCTGATCACGGGAGAAAATCTAGAGTGATAAAAAAATAGATGAGATGTAAGAAAGAGTAGCATTTGCTGGAGGAACGTCCTTGAGTAAACAGTCGCTAAAGTGCAGAACTGGCTTGAGCTGGGAGCACACACGGGTCATTTTAACAAACTGACAGTGCAGCAGGGTGTGTGGTTTCAGAGCTGGCCAGAAAGTAGAAATCTGAGTCCTCTAATATTGATAAAATATTCTAATACTGATAAAACTTTAAAATAGTTTGACAGTTTTGTTAAAATAAACAAACAAGAGTATTTAAAGAGTTCCAAAATGAACACTTGCAGATGGACTCAGGCTAGGTACCTGACAGTTGCAAAATCAATGTTGAGTGTTGTACCTCTTAATATATAAATTAGAGTGGTGTCATGTGACATCTCTGGGTTAGCATATCTATTAGAAAATGTAATGTTTACACTCTACATTATGTACTCTCTACCAATATCTTTGAAAGATAAAAAGGAACACAAAATAAAAACCAAGCCAAGTAGAGTACTGCTGTTGTGGTTAAAGAAACAGACACCACTTTGCTTAGCATTGCGTCAATATTATAATGCACACCAATGTGAGGTATCTTTACATGTATATCAATCTTTCCTTATTGGCACTTGGAAGTTTACAGTTTTTTGTATTTATGAATACATTTTCAAAATACATGCAAATGTATTGTTTAAATTATAGTATTTTGTATTCTTTATTGTTCTTATCACAGTAATTATTATAAGTGACACCTGGAAGTGAAACAGCATTCTATCTATACTATTTAATTGGTATATCATCTATAATCGATTCTATATTGCATCTAAACATAGTGATAATTGGTTTGAAATCTCAGAAGTATTATGGAATTTATTACTCTCAAGAAAGTACAAGTAATGGGAAATAACTTAGTAAAATAAAAGAAATGCATTTTGGGGTCTGACACTAAAAGCAAAGACAACAAAAGCACAAATAAACAAATGGGAGTACATCAACCCAAAAAGCTTCTGCACAGCAAAGAAAACCATCTACAAAATGAAGGGCAACTTATGGAATGGAAGCAAATATTTGCTAATCTGTACTCCATAGCTAAGCTTTTCTAATTTACTCTTATTTACAGATTAATCCAAGTTGTTGGATGTGTCAGTACTTTGCCCCTTTTTATTGCTGGGTAGTTATTTCATGATATGGATATGCCAGTTTACCATTTATCCACTAAAAGTTACCTGTGTTTTCAGTGTGGGCTATTATGATTACAGCTGCTATGTACATTTGTGTTCAGGTTTTTGTATGGATATAATTTTCACTTCTCTGAGACAAATGGCAGTAATGCTCTATTCTTTTTTTAACAAATGCATCATGTGGAAGACATTCCTTGTTTCATTCCTAATATTAGTGATTTATGTCCTCTAAAACTTCGTGTCTTTATTTAAAAATAAAACAGTGGTTTTTATTTTTGCCAGTCTTCCTAAATACTTATCAATTTGATTTTTTTGAAGAAATATATTTTTATTTTCTCTATTGTTTATTGTTTTCAATTTAATTGAATCCCACTCTAATCTTTATTCTTACTTGTGCTTGGTTTTGGTTTATTGTGCTCTTATTTTCCAAAGTAATTGAGAGTTTAGCTTATTGATGTGAGCCTTTTCCTCATTTCTTATTTAATACTATGAATTTCCCTCTAACCACTGCTTTAATTGCCATCCACATACTTGACATCTTGAATTTTTAATTACATATATAATGCATGTAAATATTTACATGTAAATATATATATATATTTCTTATAAATATAAACATACACACATACACTTGCAGAACTCCTCTTAGACCTATTAATAATTTAGAAATGTATAGTTTTAATCTCACATTTAGATTATTTTCCTATAGTTTTTCTGTTATCTCATTTCAAGTTTAATACCATCGTTGTCAGAAAGTACTCTCTATATGATTTCAATTATATTTAATTTGTAAAGGTTTCTTTTATGGCCCAGACTATAGTCTACATTGATAAATATTCCATGGGTGCTTGAAAAAAAAAAGTGTATCTTCTGTTGGGAGGAGTGCTCTATATAAGTCAATTAGATTCTGTTGGTTGATTGTGTTGTCCAAATTTTCTATATATTTGCTGTTTTTCTATCTAGCAGTTTTACTAATTGCTGAGTAGACGGTGTTAAAGTCCCAAACTTTAATTGTGAATTTGTGTATTTCTCCTGTCAATTCTATCAGTTTTTACTTCATTTAGATTGAAATGTGATTGTTTGGGAGGTATGTTACATTACATCTTCTTCATCAATAATTGGTAGGTACAATCATTACATATTCTTGACCAACTGATCCCTTTATTCTTATACAGAGCTCCTCTTTGTCTCTCGTAATTTTTATTATCTACTTCACTGATATTATTATAATTTTTCCTTTTTATTAATATTTACATGATTGTTTTAACTTTCCACATATCTATGTCATTCAATCTGAATTTGATGTGAGTTTACTGTAAACCACTTATAGTTGGGTCATGTTTTTTAATCCACTCTATAAGTCTTTGTTTTTGATTGTTATATTTACACCAGTTACATTTAAGATAATTATTGAGATGTTAGAGCTCTGTCATTTTACTTGTTTTTTTAATATGTTTCCTCTGTGTCTTTTTTCTTGCCTTCCTGTGGGTTACTTGAGCATAGTTTGGATTCTATACATATGGAGTTACAGTGTTTCTGAACATATCTCTTTGTAGTTTTTAAAATAAAAACTTGAAAGTTCTAAAACACATTTCTAAATCATGCTTGCTAATAGAAGGAAAATACAATTCAATAACTTCAAGAAATTGAGAACCTAATTCACAAACATTATCTCATACTTTCTTGAGCGAATGGATTATTCTTGAGCACTCAGTTTTCAAAAGTCTTAAAGAGGTAACTGTGGAAACATGTAATTACATGAGTCCTGTAGACTCTTCACTAAATCTTAACCCACTAAAATGAGGGCAAAACATTATCCTTTCAGGTACACAAAGATACCATTCATTTTTCTTCTCCACATCAAATTAAATTTACACCTATGAAACAATATGATGGAACTGTTCTTTGATTAGTAGTATACAATATTAAACATCAGGAGAGCTCTGGTAGCATGTGCAAACATGTAAAGGGTGCTTATTTTCCCACTGTCCATGAATCTCAGGGCTGAAAGTTAGATTGATGTACACCTTACCCTCTGTCAAAACAGGTGGTCAACCCCAATATTTATTTTTCCCCTTTTCCTCAGATTGCTGGGCAAGATATTTTGGGGAATGTTGTAGAATACATTTGATGAAAAGTCCAGACAGCAACATTAGAAGATATTTGAATCCTGACAATTGGACTCCTAAACTTACTCTGTTTATATAAAAGAGAAATTGTTTTCTATCATTTAAGCAATACTTATTATGTTGTTTACATTACTAACAGATGAACTTGCTGATAATTAATATACTTCCCAATGCTAATTCCATTGTCAGTGCCTCCTGCACATTGAAACTCCTAATATTTAGATAAAGCACCCACCAATACTCATCAGTGCAGCAATTATTTAATATTTTTTAAATTATTATCATGCTACTTCCTTGTTTAAAACACTTCAATAACTTTCAAATAATAATTGAGAACAAATCCTTTATATGACTTTCATTGTCCTATATGATTAACTACCACCCATTTCTTCAGCTCTGTAAGTTTAGCACACTTTTTTCAGCTTTCTCTTTACCCCTTTATATTACAAATATACCAGTGTTACCTTAGTTCATGAGTTATGTCATATCATCTTTATACACAGAGATGTTTTCCTCATGATTTTGTTCATGCTGAGCCTCTCCTGCCAAATTCCAAACTCTTTCCTTGTTTTATCCTTTATTTTACTTCTCACCTTTCAGTTCTCAGATCAAGCATTTCTTCCTTAAAGAAATCTCCATAACCCCTTGGATCATCTCACATTCTTTATCTTATACTTTCCTCAAAATGAATTTCTCTACTCCAGTACTACATAATTTTTCAACTCATATTTATATCTTCCTGGTAGACTATGAACCCCATGAACACATGATTCTTATTTTGCTTTTAGTTAGTGCTGGTATCCAGAACAGCACTTAGCTCATGGTCGATGCTCAATAAGTTTTTACACAAATGTTTTTCTTTTAAATGACAACAAAACTTCTGCATGCTTCTCTTTAAAAATGATGACTTTGGCACTTGGCTTGCTAACTTTCTCTGTCCGGCATGCCATGAACACACATTGATAGCTTAAAGATCACATGGAATACCCACCCAGCAAGTTTGTCTCTCTGCTACAGGAACTACTATTCAGTAGCTTTCCTAGTCTACATCCGTTGTCTAACATCATGATCATCCTGTGGATCCAAATGTTAGCCACTAAACACTTCCTGAATATAACCTCCTATTCATCTTTCTTCCTCAATTGTTTCTACTATCTAGTCCTTGATGGCAATGGTGCTTGTAATGTGCTGACTCTATGTTTTGAATCTCCACTGGTTTGAAATTGCACTACAAATCATTTCTAAAATACTTCAGAACATACATCAGGAAAAAAATACAATTCTAGATGAATCCAACCATTAGGACTTTCTGTGGCTGCTGCTAGCTACTGACAGGCAATGAAGAGTTTCTCACCTCAAACAGGGATTTGGCATTTCTCAGATACCTAACATCCCTGAGGAATTGATTCTCTAATTATCCATCTAAAAAAAAAAAGATTAACCTCAAATTCAGGTGTATGATTTAGAATGTTTTCTACTGAAATACCAGCACAATGTGTATATTAAATAAGAGATAATAAGCAAAATAGGAACATTTCAAGGTTTGCTGATACAATTACTCAGCAATGTCACAAAGGAATGAGGTTTTTTTCTATTCTGGCATCCTGGTTATCGTTCACAGTCATGAGATGGCTTCAGTAATTCTAAGCACTGCATGAAGGCAGGCTGATGTCCAGCAAAGATAAGGGTTGTTTCTTTCTATGCAAGTATTTGTACTGGCAAAGAAAACCTTTCCCAGAAGCCTACAGGCATGCCTTCACCTCTCAGATTCTAGAGGCTGTAACTAGCACTCACGTGGATCCCCGTATTAATCATGCAAGGAGAATGAGACCACAGTGGTCTGTTAGACACAAGATTACTCATATTGGCATAGGGTGGTATATCCTTTCTCTAAGTAAATAAAATGGTAATAATCTCCATAAAACTGAAGTTTTAACAAAAAATGGAAGAAACAACTTTTGATAGGTAACCAACAGAAGGAAAGTGGTGTCAGAAAAGTAAAGGGAGCAACAGTTTGAAGAGGAAGAATTCAATTAAGTAAACAAAATGCTTCTTATATAAAGTGAGATACAGAAATTAAAAGAATGGCATTACCAACATGAAGGTCACCAATGACCTTCGCAAAACAATTTTTGTGGAGTAGTAAGATCATATAGAATTGGAAAGAATGATTATAATGTCTTGAAAACAACCCTTCTTAGAAAATGTTACTGTCCAAGTCTGATCCTGCTTGATCCTAACATCATTTGCTTTAAGTCTGAAAAGAAGAAAAAAAGGAAAAGGAAATGGAGCTTGGGTTATATATAATGATTAAAATAACAATATTCATGTGTTGATCTTAAATAGAAAGACTTAGTGTTTTTTTTTCATGAATTACTCTAGTTGGAGTTCAGATAAACAACATAAAATTAACCCATTAAAGAGAAACCTGAGAATTAATGGTTGTTTTGCTTTGGATGGAAATGCAATTTATATGGCATCCTGCAGAATTTACTAGTATTTCACATTTATACTAAAAGACAGATCTTTCCTCCACAAGACAACAGACGAATTCCCTTGAGGTTAATTCAGCACTTTCTGTGTAGCGATACACAGAGAATACTTTAAGAACTGAAGAGGGAGTTCATTCTAGAGAAGGTCTAGTGTTGAAAAGTATCTTAGAGATAGAGAAAAAAATAAAGAATTTAAGAAATGTTGTGAATATTCACGATAGCACATTAACACATACAATAATTTTCAGCTCCACAACTAAGCATGCTGTTATCTCTCTTTCTAGCATAGTTAATATTTCATAAAATGTTCTGATACACTGCAGGGTTACCAACACTATCTTTAATGTGACATTTTTCTGAAGGACTGAAACCAAGTGGTCTCTCCAGGGCATCATAAATCTTAGTTTTCATTTAGAATATAGAAACCATAAAGAACATAAAACAATATTTAAGCCTCAGAGAAGACCAATTTCCAATACAAAATGGGGTTGTTATGACAGTAAAGAAATGAGCAGATAAAAACAGGAACACTCCGATTTACACAAGGCTGCCAGAAACAAAATAAAGGAGGTACAGGAGCCCCAGGGATGGTATATGATAAAGCAGTGACCAGAAAACTGAAATGGTCCATGTGGAATATTCAGTTTTTCAGCCACCTGTAACCAAAGACTATAGAATATCAAGATTTAATGACATTGCTAAAGACAGATGCTCAAACAAAATAATTATACATATATATATATATATATATATATATATATATGAATCAAATTAAGAAGTCATCATTATTTCAGGTAAATATACAGTGGAAAATAACATGATCTGAGATAACTTTAAGGTAAAATAATTGCATGAAATTTAGCCAAAATAATTAAAATGCCCTAATTACACACAGCATCTTTAAACTTTTGAAGCCATTAAAGCATAGCAGGAATTTAATGGGATATCTAATTTTGTGCACATCTATTGCATGATTCATTTAATAGAATATTTTGTGAGTCTAAGTGTGGGAAGGGAACTTTCAGATTGTTTATATCCCAACAGTATGTTATTGTATTTCTACACATACTCAGGGATTTGCAAAAATAACATAGAAAGATTTTCTTACAAATATCAAAGAACATGTCCATTAAAATGTATAAAAAGGATAGTTTTCTGTAGCTTTTATATACCACAAAGATGTCATGTATTGAATTGCTATATTATTGAAAATAAAGATAATGTATTAATTGACTTAATCACCAAAAATAACAGGTAATCAATCAGCTAAAAACACATATGATATATGAGGCACTTTTCTGAATATTTTAGATGTGTAGCAAATTTCATGTTCATAACTTTAGGAAGCACTATTTTTTTAAATTTTATAGAATTGTAACCAAAGCACAAGTAGCTTAAGTAACAGTACATTGGAGAGCTGAGGCTTCACCTTAAGTAATCTAACTCCAAACCTATTCCTATATTGAGCATATTATTTTGCAGACTTGCTTGTGAATTGTTTTGTTTCATAGACTATAGTAAATCAAGTTACTATTTTTATCTAAAATAGTTCTACAGACAGTACTGGAATATTATGTCAACATGATGTAAAAGTATTAGTATGATACAATTTAAGGATTTGCAAAAGTAAATAAATAAATCTTGTTCCTCCTCCTCAGTGTTTGATACACAATCCATTCATAAATGACTAATTCCCTTTCCTTTAAAAAAGTGCTATGGCTGGGGAAATACTTCATGCTGGAATTAATCACCTGTTCTTCTGTATAAAGTTCCAAGGACTCCTGGAGTCAGAATTAGCATGTGTGTTAATTACTTAAACATTTTGGGACATCAATAGTATTTCTGCTGATGAAGACTGACAGATATTAAATAAAATCTTAGTAATATATATGCATGGTAAATTTTCAAACCTTGGCTCTAATATGAATTAATTATGTTTCTTCCCAAAAAAGAAGACTAGGAGTGAGCCTGAAGATACTGGATCCCTTAAGTAATTGAGCTAAGACGTACTAAAGATGAATGATAGTGTCCACAGAAGACATGGGAAATGGTAATAAATTGTTGAACACTTTAAAATGCCACTGAGAGATGCCATTGATCGACGGAGGATGATTTCAAATCATTAATGTTTTGTCATAAAATATTTCAAAGGACCATTTATTGTTTAAAGTATTCTAAAATATTGAGAATATTTTTATAGATTTTCCTTTACTAAAAATGTAGTGTTTAGCTTGAATTATATTAAAATTATTGAACATTAATATTAACTTGATCATTACATGCCAAATGTTATTAAATATATTTTAATAAATGAACATTTTTATTGTTTTTTATACAATTGGGTCTATTTCTTTAAATGTCTACATAATTGACTGGCATTTTAAAGTCTTTGACATATACAATTTCCTATTTTAAAAAGAGAATTGCTTGTATTTTGAAAATCTTTGAAAGACAAATTAAGGCCTACACATATTTGAATTGCCCAACATTAAAAATTGAAATAAACATGACTATTTTCAAAGAATGAAATTGCATGGAAGGAGGTAAAGAGAAGTTAAAGGAGTAGGCAACAAATTTTAAAATTCCTTTCTTGCTTAAATGATCCAATTTGAGCTGGAATACAACCCGTGCAATCTGTATGGTGTCAGTAAGAAACAGAGCAGCAGTTGAGTAGGAATTGACATCTGTGGCTTGGGAAAAATTTTGGCAAAGAGAAAAAAACAAGTAGTAAAAGTTCTCTAAATGGCCATAAAAATGTAGTCTTCTGAAAAAGATGGGACAGTTTAAATTCTTGTTTCTATTTTCTTCCCCTATTAAGTAATACATATTTGGCAAAATGGCTTAAAGTAAGAAGTCAAATATCCATTCTGTAAACTTTACCTGCATTCATTTTATAGAGTACAGAAATACAAAAAATGTATGTATTTTATATGGAGTTGATAATTTAAAATATTTACTATAAATCCACAATATTTTGAAAATGACATTTTGGATCAATGCAATAGTGCAAAACTCCTAGGATTGTACTGTTCAAAACTCTGAGGTTTACATAATTCTTTCCCTTAGAAAACAAAACTTATGGGGATTATTGAACACACTGCATTTACACTAATCTCTATGAATTATAACTAATAAACTATCAAGATGAATTAGATAGCAGATACATTGTCTATAAGATCCTATGATTACTGATAAAATTTTAAATCTTCAATTAAAATGAAATAATGCACAGATTTGTTATCAAAAAGTGAAAGTCATGTTGTCATAGGCTAAAACCAAATGCTTGAAAATATGTGCATTTCATGGCAAAGAAATGCTACAACAAAATGCTTTTCTTTGGTGATATTAAATCAGACTTCTCTTTATGGAGTTTTAGAAGCAACTTAAAAATACAGATGACCCATGATACTACTACCCTATCCCATAATAACAGATGTTTGAATATTATGTGATTTTGTAATTGATCTTATTCTCCAAGTAAAGTTCATATTTTCTGCTTGGATGATGGGCTGGAGGAAATGGAAGGAGGTGACTAAATGATAGTGTTATTATCATGTGGACTTTATTCAACTTAATGTATGGTTAGTTGTGCACATAATAAATTTTTTAGCTTTGATTTTGTACTTTTACTGGTAATACAGAATGACTAAACAGTGTTGCTTTTTATTATTCTTGCTATAACCTGACTCCACATTTTACCTGATAGATATTTTTGAGCCCAAGAATTCTGTTTTGGTAAGATATTACAATATTGCATATAAAGAATAGCACACCAATTACAAAAGCATTCTGAAGTCCAAGTATTTATACAATTAAAACATCTTAATAAGGTGAAATGAGCCAAAGCAATCTTTAGAAAGAACAAAGCTGATGGTATTACACTCTCTAACTTCAAGCTATGGTACAAAGCTATAGTAATTAAAACAGTATGGTACTGGTATGAGAACAGACCCATAGATCACTGGAAGAGAATAGAGAGCCCAGATATAAACCCATGTATATATGGGCAATTAATATATGATAAAGGAGCATGAATATACAATGGAGAAAAGACGGTCTATTCAATAAATGGTGTTGGGAAAACTGAAGAGCTTTGTGCAAGAGAATGAAACTGGATTACTGTCTAACTCAATACACAAAAGTAAACTTGAAATGGGTTAATGATGTAAATGTAAGACATGAAACTGTAAAATTCTTATAAGAGAACATAGACAAAAATCTCTTGAACATAAACATGAGAAAGTTTTTTGTGGACATGTCTCCCAGTCAAGGGAAACAAAATAAAAGTGAACAAGTGGGACTACATCACACTAAAAAGCTTTTGTACAGCAAAGAACACCATCAACAGAACAAAAAGGCAACCTACAGTATGGGGGAATATTTTTGTAAATGATTTATCTGATAAGGGGTTAACATCCAAAATATATAAAGAACTGATACTCCTCAACATTAAAATATATATATATCCCATTTAAAAAATGGGCAGAGGACCTGAACAGACATTTCTTCCATAGAAGAAATATAGATGGCCAACAAACACATTAAAAGATGTTCCACATAGCTAATCATCAGGGAAATGCAAATCAAAACCACAATGAGATACTACCTCACACCAGTTAGAATGGCCACTACCCACTTTCCAAAAAAAAAACCCAAAAAAACAAGTGTTGGTGAGGGCATGGAGAAAAGGGAACCCTCTACACTACTGGTGGGAATGTAGATTGGTGCAGCCACTGTGGAAAGCAGTATGGTGGTTCCTCAAAAAACTAAAAATAGAAAGATCATACAACCCATTAACTTCACTTCTAAGAAATTACCCAGAGAAAACAAAATCCCTGATAAAAATAGATACATGTACCCCTATGTTTATTGTCCCATTATTGATGATAGCCAAGATAAGGGAACAACCAAAGTGTCTGTCAATATATGAATGGATAAAGATGTGGTACATATACACAATGGAATATTATTCAGCCATAAAAATAAAAGAATTCCTGCCATTAGCAATAACATGGATGGACCTAGAGGGTATTATGCTCAGTGAAATAAGCCAGGCAGAGAAAGACAAATACCATATGATTTCCCTTATTTATGGAATCTAAAAACAAAATAAAATGAACAAAATAGCAGTAGTAGACTCACAGACACTGAGAAGTGTCTGGTATTTATCATGGGGAAGGGGTGGGAGGATGAGGGGGATAAAGAGGTACAAAAATTCTCAATCATAATATAAGTTGGTCTCAGGGATAGTAGGACAGCCTGGAGAAATATAAACTGCAGTAGCTGGGGTGAGGAATTAATAATGTGTGTAACTGCTGAATCACCATGCTGTATACTTGAAACCAGTGTAATATTATATATTAACTTTACTTTAATTTAAAAAATGCACTTAAAAAAAGATGAAATGAGAACTCCAGAATACCAGAGTTGAAAACACAATATTACTAAAATAGAACATTCATAAAACAATTTGCATAATAGATGTTAAATTTTGAATATGCTGAAGTTGGTTATCAAATCTGTTTTAACATTTAAACATTTTTTCATAGTACAATAGCCTATTCTTTACTAGCCTATTCTCAAGTCAGTACATCCTTAACAGTCTCCTAAATGGCCTCTGCTGATTTACCAGTAAGTCTGTCTCCAGAAAATGTTTATTAGTTCAGTAAGTTATCTTAAGCATTTTTGAAGAACTGGCTAGAGATCATCTGTGGATCCAGACAATCTCAGCCAGCATAATTTAGGTTTGAACCACCTAACCAGCAATTAAAGCACTAAAATAATCCTTCACCATGGCTTTTGGCTACATTTTAATGATCACTTCAATTGCTAAAAGTTTACCTCCCAGTGACTGATATTATTTTACTGGGAAGTATTTTAAGGTCAACCAAATAAAATACTGAAGTAACTGGTTTTATGGATTAATGCAAAGTTGTTGCAAGAAATTTGAATTGCACAAAGCCTAGTTCTTGACATGTGAGGTTTTTAAATCTTACTAAACATCTTGGCTAAATAATAGATATATATTTTTAAATAATAAAGCAGCAGGGGAAATGCTGTATGTGGCAACAGCAGGTTCTTAAGAAATATTTGCTGACTGACTAAATGAACTAATGAATGAATAGATCGGCCTCCCTCATTTTACTGGTAATTTTTACTGCAGATTCTCAGATTATCTGAATGGAGTTTAATTCTAGTTTTAGTTTTTAATTTTTTTTTAAACCAAGTATAGTTTGCATTAGAGCATGCATTTAATTTTCTGGACCTTACAGTTTCTGCTTGGTCGGGCTCTGGACTGCTACAGGCATTTAACAAATATTTATTGAGGGTCTACTATGTGCCAATGTACAAAATAGAGTAATTTTAGAGCCGTATTGGAAAAGCTCTATACTTAGCTCCAGGGATGACTGGGAATCTAGTACTGATTCTTCACAAGATAAGGATGACTGAGAAAATGAATTATTTTTTTAAAGAGTTCTTTAGTTTGGAACTTCCCTGGTGGCATTCAGGGTAGATTTGTTTATTGATGGCTTTTTTCTGGTGTAATCTGTTAGGCAGCCAGAATTGGCTACATGACCTGAGGGATGTAAAAGACTCCATTGAAAATTTTTGTGGGACCTCTCTTAAAACAGATATCTCACACAAATCTTAATCGCTTATACTCCAAAAACCAAGCTCATTCTGTGTGACTGAAAAAGGGTGATGTGCCCCTAAGTCTGTCAATTGCCTGTTAAGGATGAGTATTGCTAACATTTCAGACTAGGATAGAATTTCATATGGAACTGAGGTCAAGGGAAGGTGTCATTATTAAATAAACTACACTAAATGTGTAGGCAAGAAGAAATGACAAAACACGCATGTAAGGTATACACAAAAGAGGAACAATAGGTTTAACTGATTGAGAACTTAGAAGTGAGGACACACCATATGTGGAAACTTTAACTTTGGAAAAGTGAGACAATTCTTGCTTGAAACAGAAGGAATGACATTAGGGTGGCTGAAAAAAAATTTTTAGATAAGTTAGAACATGTGTTGGGGAGGATGTAGAGAGAAGAGAGCTCTGGGACACTGTAGGAGGGAATGTGAGTTAGCACAGCCGCTATGGAAAACAGTATGGAAGTTCTTCAAAAAATTAAAATTACAATTACCATGCTCCAACAATTCCACTTCTGGATATTTTCCCAAAGGGAATGAAAACAATAACTTGGAAAGTTCTGCACACTCATGTTCACTGCAACATTATAGGCAAGACATGGGAAAAACCAAAGAGTAGAGTATATAAGTATGTATATATGTATGTATGGATGGATAAATAAAGAAAATGTGGTATACATGTATATAATGGAGTACTATCCAGCCATAACAAAGAAGGAAATCCTGTCATTTGTGACAGCATGGATGAAACTTGAGGGTATTATGCTAAGTGAAATAAATCGGGGAAAGACAAAGTATTTTCTGTGATATGTGGAAACTAAAGTAAAACAAACAAAAAAACCCTCAAAATCATAGAAATGGAGAGCAGAAAAGTAGTTGCTTGTTAGGGGGAAGGGGAGAGGAAATAGGGAGAATGTTGGTGAAAGAGTACCAACCATCAGCTCTCAGATGAATAACTTTGGAGGAACTAAATGTAAAATATGGTGACTACAGTTAATAACACTGTGTGGTATAACTGACAATTGACATTTGCCAAGAGATTGGAGAGAACTTCAGTGTTCTCATCAAGAAAAAAAAAAAGAGATAAATATGTGAGGTACTGAATGTGATGGGTGTGTGAATTACCATATAGGGGTGAATTCTTTTCCAATGGATGCATACAGCAAATCATAACCATGTATACTTTACATATCTTGCAATTTTATTGGTCATTATACCTTAAAAAAGCTGAATGTAAAAATGTAAAACCAAAAAAATTAATAAAACGTTTAAAAGCCAGAACATAATACTTTTATAGTACTTTTAAATGGCCTACTACAGAATCAAAGGTATGAAAGAACAACCATAATGCTGCCAAAGACGTCATAAAATACAATGGTGTTTTAGAAACTTACACTAAGAATGAAAACGGGCAAATTTTGGATTCAGAGCTTGCAATTACAAGGCTGTATGGTATGGCAATGAATATTAGAGTTTGAAATCTTAGAATCAAAGCATAGCTCAGGATAATATGATGAAAGTGTTGACTGCCCTTGTAGACGATTGAAACCTAAGATTAAAAAAAAATGTTTACCAGAATTTAGATGAGAAATAAGCCATCAATAACAAATCAGAAGTTGCTGAGCTATATGGCAAAACATTTTTACATAAAATGAAACTGAAGAAAGTTCTGAAGCTGCTGAAGACCTCCTGGGCATGAATACATAAAGGCAATGAGGAAATAGAGTCATGCTAAAGTAAGGGTTTGAACTTCTGATGAAGTAATTTTAATGGTAGCAGCAGATCAATAACTTACAAATGATAGTGAGGCAGGAGTAATATGATAACCCATGATATGATTTCTGTGAATTAGTTAAGGGAGTGGTACATGCACTCTCTCTGACTGAGAGAGAAGTTATCACCATGGAAGAACAGGGAATCAATTAAGTAACTGCAAATGTTCAATACTGAATAGTTTGGTCATACAAGAATGAAAGTTTCCTGACGCAAAATAGGAGTAGAAGAGATGCTACAAAGAATTTATTGATTGGCTAGGGAAACAAAAGTTCCTTAAGCTTCAGATTCCATGAAAAGACAAAAGGAAGTGTGCACAAGAGATTGATTTCGGAATCATGAGAAAATGTAGATAAAATTAAGTTGGATTTTCCCGTGTCATTGTAACAGATGATTTCTCTGTTCTTCCTGAATTGTGACATTTGTGACCCTCAAAACCTTTTGCGTTTGGTACATTGTTTTGCCTTTAAAACTTCCAAGTGATACAGTTAATGTTTAAACCTCATTTTCTAAGTGAAGTTACTGATATCTACAGAGATAAGTAGGAAAACTTAAGAGCTCAAGGTGACATAGTAGGTTGCAGAGAGATTAGACACAGGACTTAGAATTGAATGCCCCAATTAGGCCTTGATTCTATATCAACAATACCTACTAGGTATTAGGATTAATCTTTATCCAAAACTGTGAAATGTTTCTGTCATGTTTCATTGATTTCATTTGTAATAATCTTCTCTAAATATGCTTTACATAGGAGTTTATAGAGTTTATTTGAATTAAGTTTTCTTGCAAAAACTTAATTGAAATTGATAGGTTATATAAACAGAAACCTCTGTGGTTGATAAAACTATTTTTCTTCTGAAAAACAAAAATTTATGGAACAATTCTGGAATGAAATGGAAATAAAAACCCAAGAAGGGAGCAAGAGATATTTTCCTCCAGAAAAAACTGCAAGTGATTTTATATTTTCAGTCCCCTGCCACAGATTGTGTCAGACTGAGTGACAGGTAACAATACAAAAACAATCTGAAATCATAGGACTTCTATGAAATGCCAGGTATGGTAAATGTGCTAAAATGAGAAAAAAAGAAAACCTTTGTATTCCACAGCTGAATATTATTTTACCCTGAAAACCATCTTTATCATATAGTATCTAATGTTTTACACTTTTATAACAGGAACAGAAATGAGGTATCACAAAGATGTATTTGCAGTTTGATCACATGCAACCAGAGCTAAAATACTGCTGAATCAAAGTATGTTTGATATTAAGAAAAAAGGCTTTTGGCTGATTAATGAAAAGTGAATCCAAAATGCCAATAAAACAGGCAAAAATGGAAATCTAATAGTTATTTGAATAAGAGTATCTTAAATTATTACTGCAATCTTTGAAGAAATAGTATTATATTTGCTTTCAAACAGTATTAAAAAATGTTTTTTCAAGTCATTTGGTTTGTGATATAATGAATCAAATGGCTTGCTAAAAATTTAGTTGAATTCCAGTTCAATAGCGACTACTCGGATTGATAGTGACAGCTCATTCTGAGGGAAAGTGTTATTTTCAAACAACTGACATGAATTCAAAGGGGGGTGAAGAACTATAGTGTACTTTGTGCATAGGAATTGTGACAGGTTGGCATATCTTTAATTCTGATTTAAAACAAGCCAGAGCCCTACACTTTCCAACACCATTAAGCTTATATACCACATGGAATTATTTGACTCACTGGAATAGTCCATAAAACAAAATGTGCCAAAATTTCAAAACTCTGAGTCTGCTCCCTGTATTACATTGTCATGCTATTCAGTAAAACTAATTCCAATATTTTCCTCCTTTAATAAGAGGGAAAAGATTCATACATATCAATTAAACTTAAATGTAACTTAGTAATGCTACTCTCTAATGTGAAATACAGAAATGTCCAATTCATGTTTTTCCAATACAAAATTATTCAAAGGATGCTATATATTTCGGGGGTGTTTTTTTTAACAATTTTGATTTTCCAAAGTTCCTGTTGTCACAAAATGGAACCAACTTACTGAACCTCATCCTAGAAGTAAGTATTTCACAGTTGTGACTTCCTAGAAAGCTTAAGGTGGTTGTTTATTTAGTGGGAAGTTTATACTCTCATTTACTGACAATCACTGTAGGCCCCTATTTCCTATTTGACATATGTAAATTGTCATAGACTGTAATATGCAGTGTTAGCCAGAAAACCAAAAAAGGACCAAAGGTCAAGGAGATAACTGTATATATGCTTTCAGGCTTGAGTGAGTTACTTTTCAATGAAAGTGACAAGAATCTAAATCAGTGTTCAAAATCTAGCTAGGATTGTAAAGCTATAAATAGCTGTAGGGAATGCTTGATAGAGGCATCCAAAAATTTCCTGGGGGAAAAAAATAGTTCTTCAGGCATACTTCTGTCTGTCTTTTGGCTATCTGAGCCTATATGTAGATTCCATTATCTTGAGAGATGTCTACACAGTGGCACATAAACACCAGATATAGGCTTAAAGGTATTTTACTGTCAATGATCTTTAAAAGAAAATGTCATCTTTTTCTGTGCCCCTTTCAATTCATTAAAACACATCTGTCTCAGTTTTGGTCAAAGGACCTTTTCTCAACCAAAAATCATGTCCAAAGGGATGGTACACATTGAACTGCCTCAAAATTCTACCACTGTGTTTTTTATATTGAAGGACTCATTTGTAAACCACATTGTGTAATAGGGGGCAATTCCCAAAATAAATGAAGGGTTCTGTTAGCAAATAAAGGAAAGGAGCAATAGTTATTTTGACAGAAATCATGAGATAGCCAAATTATCAACCTGATTTGACTCTATAACATTATTTTCTCCTTTAATGTCTGAAATTCCTTTTTAAAACTCACACTTTTGTTATTAAAGATCGTGATCTACGAAAGATCACTATGTAACGTGTGTATTGTACATTGACACGTATTGAAGAAGAGAATAATTTTTCACCAAAAATATTTTCATTTAATATACCAGTACAGTTGGAATTAATATTACTGTGTTTGTGAAATATGCAGCAGGACTCTTAAATGTCAAAGTGCAGGATTGTTCTGGTTAAGTGAGTGTATGAGAATTGGAAAATTTGGAAGAACAGCTTCAATACAGCTCTCTACTGAGATAAGTCATACATCACTAAAACTTAAAGCTACTTTCAAATGGATTGACTACGTGAAGATAAATGTCTAGAACAAATTTAGTTTAAAGCCAAATGATGTAAAATATATAAGTTCAATATTTTTGTTTTTCATCTGTAAACATTACATATTTCTAATTTCATTACTCTACTTTCCATATTGCCTGAAACCATCCATTTAAAAAGTTAACAGACTAATCACATGTTCTACAAAAGCCTCCAAATTACCCATTTTTCCACACATAAACACATAAAACTAATTTCTTCATTACAGTATAATTCTAATTAAAATAAACACCAACCTGAGCATATGCTTGGGAGCTCAGTGCACATAGGCAGTTACCACCTAATTCAATAATCGACTTCTTACTTTAATGTTCACTAAAAAAAAACTTAATCAATATAATCAGAAGTTTTAGGAACATAAAAAGAAGCCAAGGATTATGGCAGACAGAAAAAAACCAGCAGAGCATGTAAAGGCTGAGCTAGAAATAGAAATACTCAACTTGAACTTTAAGAAGCAAACTTGATAGATTGCAAGTTGTGTTTGCTTTAGAAAGGCTTAACTATGTATCCAGTACAAATGAACCAGACAAGTCAAAATTCCATTGACCTTGGCAATGTCTGAAGGGAAATATATTCATGGAGATTGGCTGTGCTGAAATTAATCTCTTGTATTGATAAAATAAAAGGGATGTTTCTCAAAAAAAAAGAGAGAGACATATTTCGGTTTCTGTATTACCTACAGATGCTTGGGGCAGAAAAACTAGTCACTGTGGCACTGTGGTCTTTAAAAAAAAATCTCATTTACTATTTGTTACAGTAAGTCAATCATGGAGTATCAGTGCAGTGAGGCAGTTTAGCAGTCTATGTTCCTTTTAATCTCTGTTTCAGAGTCTACAAAAGGCAACTCTGAGTTTTCAGTGACCTTTTACACTGCATTTTGGGAAATTTTTATTTCATTCTTTTAAGCACATGTAGATAACACAAACTTGATTTTTTATTTTATCAGAGATTGATCAATATGATTACAAACAGGATTTTTAATGTTTTTTAAGATTTCAGAGGAGCATCAGGAGAGTGGAAATTAGCAAAACAAATACATATATACTAGGTATTTTTTTAATACACTTTTCATTTTAGAAAGATTGAATATTGAGGAGTAATTGTGAAGATTCTACAGAGAATTCCCATAAACACTGACATTTCTCTATTATTACATATTTTACATTTGTATGGTCTATTTGTTGCAAATAATGGATGAATAGGACACATTATAGTTAACTAAAATGCTACTGTATTCAGAAAACCTTAGTTTTTACCTAATGCACTTTTTTTCTGTTTTAAGATTCATCCAGCAAACTACATTAACATTTAGTGATCATGTTGTTTAAGCTCCTCTTGACTGTGATAGATTCTTAGGTTTTTCTTGCCTTTCATATCCTCTTCTTCTGATAGTTCAATCAATAATAATCATCTTTAAAATGCATGACTTTGTTCCATACACATCCAACATCTAATTGCAGAAAGTATGATTAGTATTATAGGATTTAAACTGACCAGTTTCTAAATTGCTTTTGCGAATATAGTCATGGTATCAGACTGCTTATTATCAATTGCTTCTCATAAAATTATAAAGCATGAAATAAATTCCAGTTTTTTGGATTCCCAATAAAAGTGATTTCTCAGTAGATGCTATTAAAAAACAGAAGAATAAACACCATATCCTAAATTATATTTCAGAATAAGCACTGTAGGTAAAGTAATTTCCTGTTGTTTGCCAAATGTAAATTTGAAATTCAAGCAGTGAGCTGATGGCAGAACTAGAGCTAGTCTTGTGCATGTTGAAGTGTCAGTGGGACAGTTAAAAAATGCAGCATATTTAACAAACAAAAACAAAAAAAAAATCACAGACCTATTAAGAAATTGAATGCAGCTATTTCAGTCAGAATCCTATCTAGTTAAATAAATTTCTAACTCAACATAATGATGGCTTTCATTTTAGTGCTTTTGTCACCCCTTTATTATGTATTTTAGTTTATGTCAAAAATGTGATTTTATTGGATATTACAAGCTATTTGTATTAAGAATAATACTGAACATTTGAGTTGAGTATATTGATGCATTAGCCATGGATTTCATTTCTGGCAAGATTGTTTGTTAAAATGAATGATAAAAGAAACTAATCTTTTCTAAAACAATGTAAAGGACAGAAGGTACAATAATTTCAATATATTGATTTGATGTCCCAGGTGGATTTCAATCAAAATTTTGAAAGCTTAGTTTCCTCCATATCATATATAAATAGGTACTTTCAGTTTATGAAGAAATGGGGAAATTTCTTTTGTCCAACTGAATAGTCACATATAAATACGCCACCAGTGGCTAAATTTAAGAATATTTTTATTTTTTCCCATGAGTTTACCTTTATGATTATGACTGGAGAATCATAAAAATTTTAGTAATATATCTTAATATAAATTTAGTATTCTGTTCAAATTTAAAACATCAGGTATTCCCAAACTGTACAACATGGAAATTATAAGAATGATGTAAACAGTTAAGGAAATTTGAGTTCATTGTAACATTTCTTTGAGAAAGAAATCACGAGAATCTACTTTATATAATGTGATATTTCAGTCATCTTGGGTTTTAAAGATTAATAATAAAATATATTAATTTTCCTCAGCAAGCTTAGAAGCAGGTAGAAATGATTTATATGTCACTAACCAGCACATTCCAATGTCTAGTTTAGAGCTTATGAACAGAATATTTGTGGGACATCTGTTGGTTGGGCTAATAGGAAAAATTCAACATGACAAAAAGTGAGTTCATGTACCCCTCCTTAATCCTGAACCTTCTCCCTCATTCAAAACTTAATTCACCCTAGATTTTTTAACTTCATATAATGGCATTAAATTCCACCCAATCATGTAAACTTAGATTTAAGAAATGGTCCAGGTCTCTACTTTTTTCATCAATAAAGCTTGGCCAATCACCTACTGAATCCTATTGTTAGCTCTTGAATATTTTTCAAAAATTTTTTTCACCTAATCATCCCTACAGTAGATTTATTTTAGGCAGGTCCTCATTTTGAGTCTCTCATCTTGAATCTCCAGGACTATTACCAATACCTTCCAAATAATATTTTTGTTCAATGTATTTTCCCTCTTCATATCGATTTACTATACCACTGGGAGAGTGATCAAGCCAAAATGCAAATTAAGCCATAGTTTTTCCTTTTATAAAATCTTTAAGTAGACCATCCATGACCTAATTATTTCCATTCCTCCAATCTCATCTATCATTCATGCCTCTATTTGTACTCCAAAATTTTATTCTATAAATTCTTGTCAAAAACAAATAAAAATATCTAACAATGCACACTATATAGTGCCATTGCATACCCTAGTTACTTTGTATAAAGTGCTATCCCCAGCCTGTGCCATCTGATGAATTCCCATTTACTCAATAATTTTATTTAAGTGCAACTTTTTTGTGAAAATTTTGCTTATCTATAGAGAAAATGTATAATCTATCCTTAGTGTGGTTTCCCCATTTTATAAATACTTTATCATTGTTTATATAGGATTCCAAACATATTTACACTATATTCAGATATACAGAACACATTTTTATTAATTTTTACTTTAATTAATTATTAATTAATTATTAATTTTGTATCCTTCAACTTTGCTGAATTAAGTTATTAGTTCTAGTAGATTTGGGGTGGATTCTGTAGGATTTTTTTTGTACAGTATCATGTCATCTGCAAACAGTGACAGTTTAACTTCTTCCTTACCAATCTGGTGCCTTTTATTTCTTTGTGTTGTCTGATTGTCATGTGCCATGGCTAGGACCTCCAATACTATGCTGAATAAAAGTGCTGTGAGTTGGCATCCTTGTCTTGTTTCCGATCTTAGAGGAAAAGCTTTCATATTTTTTCTGTTTAGTATGATGTTGGCAATGAATTCACTGCATATGGCCTTTATTATGTTTGGGTACTTGTTGTCTATACCCATTTTGTTGAGTTTTTCTCATGAACAGATGTTGAATTTTGTCAATTGCTTTTTCAGCATCTAGGGAGATGATTGTGTAATTTTTGTCCTTCTTGTTGATGTGGCATATGATGTTGATTGACTTTTGAATACTGTACCACCCTTGCATCCCTGGAATAAATCCCACTTGATAATGATGTATGATCTTTCTGATGTATTTTTGAATTCAGTTTGCTAATATTTTGTTGAGGATTTTTGCATCTATGTTTATCAGGGATATTGGTGTGTAATTTTCTCTTTTTATGGTGTCTTTGGTTTTGGTATTAGAGTGATGCAGGCCTCCCAGAATGAGTTTGGAAATATTCTCTCCTCTTCTACTTTTTGGAAAACTTTAAAGAGTATGGATATCAGTCTTCTCTAAACGTTTGGTAAAATTCAGCAGTGAGGCCATCTAGTAAAGAAGTTTTGTTCTTAGGTAGTTTTTTGATAACCTATTCAATTTCATTTCTGGTAATTGGTCTCTTCAGATTTTATGTTCATCCCTGGGTCAGTCTTGGAAGGTTGTATTTTTTTAGAAAGTTGTCCATTTCTTCCAGGTTATCCAATTTGTTAGCATGTAATTTTTCATAATACTTTCTAATAATTCTTTGTATTTCTGTGGTGTCAGTAGTGATTTTTCCTTTCTCATTTCTGATTCTGTTTATGTGTGTAGATTCTCTTTTTTTCTTGATAAGTCTGGCTAGGGGTTTATCTAATTTGTTTATTTTCTCAAAGAAGCAATTCCTGGTTTCATTGATTCTTTCTATTGTTTTAAAATTTTTCTCAATATTATTTATTTCTCCTCTAACCTTTATGATGCCCCACCTTCTACTGATTTTGGGCCTTTATTCTTCTTTTTCTAGTTTCATTAATTGTGAGTTTAGACTGTTGTTTGGAATTGTTCTTCTTTTTTAATCTACTTTCCTCTTACATCTGCCTTTGCTGCATTCCACAGGTTTTGGGCTGTTGAGATGTTGTTTTCATTTGTCTCCAAATATTGCTTGAGCTCTGTTTTTATTTGGTCATTGTCCACTGATTATTTAGAAGCCTGTTGTAAAGACTCAATGTGTTTGTGGGTTTTTTTTTTGTATTATTTGCATAATTTATTTCTAGCTTCATACCTTTGTGGTCTGAGAAGCTGGTTGGTACCATTTCAGTCATTTTGAATTTACTGAGGCTCTTTTTGTGGCCTAGTATGTGATCTACTCTTGAAAATGTTCCATGTGCACTTGAGAAAAATGTGTATCCTGCTGCTTTTGAGTGGAGTGTTCGGTAGATGTCTGTTAGGTTCATTTGTTCTCATGTGTTGTTCAGTGCCTCTGTCTCCTTACTTATTTTCTGTCTGGTTGATCTGTCCTTTGGAGTGAGTGGTGTGTTGAATTCTCCTAAAATGAATGCATTGCATTCAATTTTCCTCTTTAATTCTGTTAGCATTTGTTTCACATATTTAAGTGTTCCTACATTGGGTGCATAGATATTTATAGTGGTTATATCTTCTTGTTGTACTGACCCCTTTATTATTATGGAACATCATTTGTCTCTTGATACTTTCTGTTTGAAATCTATTTTTTCTGATATAAGTATTGCAACTCTTGCTTTTTTCTCCCTATTATTTGCATGAAATATATTTTTCCATCCCTTCCCTTTTATTTGTGAATGTCTTCGGGTTTGAAGTGAGTCTCTTATAAGCAGCTTATCAATGGGTCTTGATTTTTTATCTATTATGTAACTCTATATCTTTTTATTGGTACATTAAGTCCATTTACATTTAGGGTAATTATCAATAGATATGTATTTATTGCCATTGTAGGCTTTAGATTTGTAGTTACCAAAGGTTCAAAGGTAGCTTCCTTACTATCTAACAGTCTGTCTATACTTGCCTGTTATACTATTTTCAACACAAACTAAAGGTCCTTCTTTTTACGCCCTTCTTGTTTTTCCTTCTCCAATCTTTATATATTAGGTGTCATGTTCTGTACTGTTTGTGTATCCCTTGACTAACTTTGTGGGTAGTTGATTTAATTTTGCATTTCCAAGATTGGGGAAGTTTTCAACAATTATTTACTCAGAGACTTTCTATCCCTTTTTCTCTCTCATCTTCTGGTACCCCTATAATGCAAATATTGTTCTGTTTTGATTGGTCTCACAGTTCTCTTATTATTCTTTCATTGCTGGAGATCCTTTTTCTCTCTGTGCCTCCTTCGCTTCTTTGTTTTCCTTTTCTTTAATTTCTGTTTCATTTACTATCTCCTCTACCTCATCCAATCTGCTTTGAAATCCCTCCATTGTATGTTTAATTTCAGGTACTGTATTTTTCAGTTTCTATCTCTTTATTGAAGTCCTCCCTGAGATCTTGAATATATTTCTGTAGCTCCATGAGCATGTTTATGATTTTTATTTTGAAATATTTATTAACAAGATTGGTGATTTTAGTTATACTTAGCCCTCTTACTGGCATCTTGTCCTGTATTTTTGTTTAGACAAATTTTTTTGCCATTTCATTGTTTTAGTGATTCATATGGAATAATAACTTTGTGTAGGTGGTGCCCCCTAGTGCCCAGAATCTCCACTCTCTGGAGCTCCTGAGCACATGTAGCAATGGCAGGGGTCACAGGCAAGCTGAACCAGTGCCTGCCAAGAGGAAAGAACTCTTTCCTGCCTTCCCAGCTGTAATGCCTCTCTATAGCCAGGTCTAGTGAGCTGAGCATACAGGGAGGGGCCTCTGTGCTATTCCCCTGTAGCTGTAGTAGGCAAGGCCACCCTCCAGCTGGCCTGGCAGGATGGTGGGGGCAATAGGTGTGCATGTCTGGTGCCTTCTGCAGAGTGGCAGACTGTATACCATAGTTGGTGACTCATGGCTGAGTTGACAGCCAGGGGGATGGAGTGTCTATAGCTCCTGAGAGTTCCCAACCTGCTGGGCTGAGTGGGCGAGAACAATTTTGTCCACCAGCCCTTTCTCTTGAGCAATGAGCTCTGTGAAATCTTTTCCCCTTTAGAACCCCTCTCCCTGTTGGGAAATCTTTCAAAGTGTCTGCCTTTCTTTTGTCCTGGGAGAGCCAGTTGTGCATACCTGTTTTCCACAAGCAGCTGAACTCTCAGTCTCTCCAGGTATTTTGCGTGTCTTTGCTTTCTAACCCCTCTAATCTCTGGAACACCACATAATGTGGGTTCATGTTCCTGGAGTTCTCCAGGGGTGGGTGTTTATCAGTCCTGGGCTTCTACTCCCTCCCTGCTCCATTTCTCTTCCTCCCGCCAATGAACTGGGGTGGGGGGAGGGCTTGGGTCCCACTGGATTGCAGCTTTGCTACTTTACCCTTTCCTGTGAGGTCTTCTCTTTTCCCAAGGTGTAGGCAGCCTGTTCTGTAGTCTTCAGGTCACTCTTTCAGGATTAGTTGTATTTGCTGTAATTTTATGTTATATGTGGTTATGGGAGGAAGTTTCTATCTCACATTTCATGTTACCATCTTTTTCCCAAGTCCGGTCCCACATATTTCAATATGTTGTAGTTTTCTTTTCATTCAGTTCATTGTGTGTGTGTGGTTTTGCTTGAGTATTCCCCTTTGGCACTTAGACTATTTAGAAGTATGTTGTTTTGTTTACTAGTATGTGTGGGATTTTCTCATCTTTGTGTTTTATATCATTGTAGTCAAAGAACGTGACTTTTTATAAATTTCATTTCTTTTAATTTTGTTGAGATTTATTTTATAGCCCAGTATATGTTTTTGGTATATGTTTCATGGGCAGTGGAAGCTGATGGTGGGTGGAGTCATTTAGGAAGCTCACTTATAATGTTTCAGGCTGCACAGCATGAAACTTTAGACTTCCCACTGGGCCTTCACTGGCAGGGATGAAGGTGGGTAGGCCAGAGGTTTTCTATGGTGTTTGTCTAGAGAGCTGAGGTTATTGTCTAAGTTTTCTTTCCTGTTAGGCTACCACTTTCCTGGTATTTTTGGATGTTTTTTGTTGCTGTTGTTATTATTTCACCTGCACCCTTTGGTATTTCCAGTTGCTGGTTTCTTCAGATCTAAGTATGTGATATATGGGGCAAAAACAAAAACAAAAACAGACATCTCACTACAGAGAAGTTTTCTGAGTCCCAAGGTCCCTATCTGATCTCAGTCTTCTTTCCTCTACCTTTCAGAGTCTGTTCATGATTGTTTTATAAGTATATATATATATATATATATATATATATATATATATATACACATACCACATACATACATAATTTCATGTTATTTTATTTGTATTAAGAGGAAGGAATGGGAAAATATGCATTATGCATTTTTGTAGAAGTAGAAAGCCTATAAAATCTGCTTAAGAAAAAAAAAGATGTTGTTTTTATGTGTGTAGCTATCATTCTGTACTTTCTCCATTCCATACTTGTGCTAAACTGTACTTTGAACCACATTTGTTAAATTCACCTATATCCTTATGAAAAGTATTCTTTTCAGAATCTGGTAATTACTTCAACCAGCTCAAGATTTTAAAATAATTTTTACCAGATATCTTTGTTGTGCTTTTCCATAAATGCCATCTGGAAATTTAATTAGATATGCTCCTTATATTTATTAAAATTATTGATACAATCTTGATAAAACAGAGGACACAACTCCAAATAAAGCCATCACATACAGCATTTCATCATTTACTTATTTATATGTACAGCCAACAATTGTTTTTGAATTGCCATATAGTGACAGTTCTTGCATAAACTAATGACCCTGAAAATCTAGAAAGTTAACAAGGAAGAACATGTTATAGTTTGCTGACTGATAAACAGAGACTAGATCTTACAGTCTTATGATAAATTCCTAAGTGTATATGTTTGAAAGAAGTTTCTCATTTCTGAGAACTTTCACACTGTTGTAATATTAGGAATGTTAATAGCTGCAGCAAGATGAGAAAGTATAATGAATATTACTAGAGCAGTTATTTCCTGAAACTGAAGGCTCAGTTATTCAAGTGAATATTATGATTTCTCTTAGTTTTAGTGAAATGAAATAGACTGTACATGATTACCTGTTCCAGACTTTATTGAATTGGATTCAAACCCAGAGCTTTCTCACACCAAAGTATGAGATATTAATTCATATTATGTTGTTCCCTCCATATATACCAAGTTTATATGTGATCAACAAAATATGATATACACATGATATCTCTCTTGTTTAGGGAGACTCAGTGGTGATAAATTAACATTTCTAAAAGAGGGGCCATTTTCCATATCTTTTAATGTATATCCCTTCAATATAATTTCTCCCAAGATTCTGAAAAACTTTCAAAGAGGTTAAACAGAAGATTATGCTCGCAAACACTTGCTTGAAAACTATTATACAGTATTCATTGAACACATTCAACTGACGAAGACTAATACCCTTCCATGAAAGCTGAACAGCCTAAAAATGAAAGCATCTGAATTGAAAAACATCCAACCTATGTTCAAAGATAAGCCTTGGGAGTGTCTCCAGGCCAGGCAGTCAAAATTAACCTCAGATAATGGTTTTGAATTTACTTTACCACACACTTGACTTAAGAATGAGCTCGCAAAGTTCTCATAAAGCATGGCTGAACTGGTTTTACCTTGAGCATTTTTGAATGCAGGTATAAACTGATGCTTGCCTGAGCCAACAGAAAGATCTTAGTAAAGCCCATGGAGAATTTCAAGGTGATCAAGAAAAAAGAGTGATCAAGAATGTCAAATACCACAAAAGAGTTTAATTAAGATAAGGACTAAACTGTGCTCAATGGACCTAGTGGTAAAAATCATTGATAACTTTAGTGAGAAAAGTTTCACTGGTAAGTTGAGTACAAGAGTCAGACACTTAAAATGGGTTAAGTAGTGAATGGGAAGTAAAAATGTAGACTAGAAGCAAAGGTTTCTTTTTTTAAAGCTTGTTATACAATGAAAAAGCTCTAAGATCACAGCAAGATTCTATTTTTTTAAGGTGTTAAAAAGTTAAACACATTTATGTGCTAAGGCAAAGAAACCAATTGAAAAGAAAAAGACACACAGGGGAGAGACTGGAAATTCTTTTGCTAAAGAGACAGGAAGGGTCAATAACCACAGTAAAAAGAAATGAATTTGCTTTGAATAGGAAGAAATTTATCTCTTTGGAGAAGGCTAAATGAAGAAATCAGGATGGATACATATTAGGATAAACAGATATATATAAGCTAGTAAATCAATGGGCTACATGCCTAAAAACCTCTGAGTTATATAGGAAGCTAGGTTGTCATCTGGTTTTGAGGATGAGGGTGAGGTTGAAAGCATTAGGAAATATATTTAGAAAAGCTTATGATGGTATTGTGGAAAACTTATGAATATTAGTAATAGTCCTTTGCCTTTTTCTAAGAGTCTTTGCAAATGAGAATGTGATAATTAGAGGGGCATAATCCATCACATTGTTCATTACACAAAAACTGCTGGATAAATACAGGTTAATGATTGAAAATCCATGAGCTCTTTGGAGCTTTATAGGTAAGTTGTACTTTTTGGACATCATAATGGCTAAATATCAACATTCCAACCCAATTTCTCCATAGCTATGCATTAGTGAATTGGTTAATCATATATATAATAAAATAGTATTTAACCTATTTGTACACCTTTTTTTTTTTTTGGCCTATTATAGCCTCAGGAACTCTCTTAAGAAATGTGATGTTAGGTAAGACATGATTATGGGGTCTGACCACAACGTCAGCAAGTATGATGAGTACATTCCATGAACATTTGGGGATTTAGCTTAGAAAAGGAAAAAGGAGAAAACAAAGATACATGGTGTTGAGAAGAAAGAAGAGTGAGAATACTGGAAGTATGAATAAGGCTGCTGAATCACTGATAGCAGCCAATAAAGACGGTGAAAAGGCTAAATGGTCAAAATCAAAGTGACATACTAGTTTTCGTGGAGTGGTTAAAAATATAACAAGATCTTAAGTTTAGCCATGTTTGTTGGCTCTAAGAACCCCCACCCTGTGTTTCTCCCTAGTTCCCATGCTCTTATGTAATCTCTTCCCTTTGAGTGTAGGCTTAACCTGGTGACTTGTTTTTAATGAACAAAATATGGCAAGAGAGATAATGTCATTTATATTATTAGCCCTCTCTCTGTCGCTCTTATACAATTGTGAGAACTACTTAAGTATTGCATTAAATTCTCATCAAACTCCTATATCAAGAATAATCTGAAATATTAGTGATCATAATCAAGAAATATGAGTGATGATCCTATGATTCTGTGTATGAATCAAATGGGCTTAAAAGCAACATCTTTCTCTATCTGTCTTTGTTAGAACTCTACCTGCATTAGAATAATAAGGCATACACATTTCAAAGTAGAATCTTCATTATTGTTAAGAATTTCATGAGGGAATGTGACATAACTAAGTAGCAGTAAGAGAACATTGGAATCCAAATCCGGTAGACAATTTACCCACCCAGCTGTAGACAGCTCTGGATTATTTCAGGTATCCCCATGTGCACTCTGCTTGTATAAAATTTGTGTTCTGAAGAAGAGCAAAATGTGGGCTTCCAATAATTTGACTTGAAAAACTAGAGAAAAAGAAATGGATTGAGCTGCATATTCCCAGGTCCTTTTTCAAGCCCACAAACAAAACACCACTCATCTTCCTAAAGTGAATGAGAAGGGAGGAAGGAAGACATCAGAAGTATTCTTAAAAATGGAATATCCTCTATATGAAAGGAAACATTAAGAGCAAGGAATAGCTGCTTATCATCCTAACAATGACTATATTTATTTTAGAATACTGTCTGAAATTAGCAGGGACTTAAAAAAAATTTCTGTTCAATAAATAACTTTGAACAAAATATTGGCTGAGAAAATGGAATACTGTAAATTAAAATAAATTAAGGGACTAACTTCTGGCTTCTGTGTTACATGGAAAAAAACCTGGAAAGTATGCCAATCCTACCACACAATAAGAAATGCCTGATAGCCTTAAAAAACAGCTTTTCTTGAACCTCTTAGATAAATTAATGAGAAAGACAACCAGATAGTCTGAAATGTAAAGAAACACAGGCACAAATAGGGACTCTGTGGCATCTTACTACACTGATGGATAGTGACTGCAATGGGGTATGGGGGGGACTCAATAATAAGGGTGAATGTAATAACCCCATTGTTTTTCTTGTGAAACCTTCATAAGAGTGTATATCAATGATACCTTAATAAAAAAAAAGGGAAACACAGGCAACTCCAAGGAGTGACAGCCACAAGCACCTGTATACCTTCAGGAGATTCTAGGTAACAAACTAAACTGCTCAGAAGAACACAGGTAATATTTTTAATAAATTATTAAAGACAAATATGGATCATCATGAGAGTATATAAGCCCTGGAAGCATCAGAAAGAGCAACCTCCACCCCTAGACTCTTCACCATGAACCAAACTGGGTACTGTTGTGAATTTATAAGACATGTTAGTGCAGAATAAAGGCATACTGTATAAAAAGAAATGAGGATAAAGGCCTACATAGAAATAATTGAGGAAGGGCTGCTCCTGAATTAAAAATGGGATGGCAGATATATTTCACTTCACAATTTTGCTTAGAGTCATGTTTAAAATATACTCCTGTGTTAGCTTAACCACTAACTGAAATGATAACTTGGAAAATTACTGTCCAGAGCACTCTCATTTGAAAATTGAGGTGCTTGGAGGAGGATTTTATCCTATTTTATCTTGAAGGATTTCTTCAGCTTTAAAAGGTACAACATTTTCCATCATAACATTAACTGCATCTTCATAGATTTGGGCTTTTCGAACACAATCAAAAATCACTTGAATGATTTAAGTAAAAACCAAACATTTAAAATTTACTTTAATAGCACATTAAATTCCATGATGTGAAAGATATCCTATTGATAATTTCCAATTTCCTACTCTGAGTATTCTAAATCACCCTTCTTTTATAACACACATTTATAGAAAACAAGTGTTCAAAGGAAATGCATTTAATGGTAGCAGCTGTTGAAATGGGATATAAACAGTATTAATTTCCACTCAATATTAATAATAATTCCATCATTGCTAAACTGCAATATGCCTTTGATTACTGACTCTGCTGAGTAAGTGTTGCCAAAAATACTGCTGTTATCACTGAAATACGATCAGCCTCTTTTAAGCAATATTCAATTCACTTTAATAAACCTATCATGGAAAAGGAAATATAGATATTAATCATCATCACTGATAACATCACAAAAAAAGAGACAATCAGACACAATTTGCCATTTGATGGAAGAACATAATACCACCACTTAGGCACTCTGCCCAAAATGTTAAACCTGAATCTGATGAAACCTTCAGATCAAACTACTCATTTACAACAACACAGATATCATAGAAATATCCTAACCACTAATATGAAGATATGCCCAATAAAATACAGACTGTATAAATTCGTACAGGAAAAAAATTTTGTTTTGTCAACAAATTGTGAGAAAAAATATAGAGGCAAAAATTGTAGATACATGAGTGTATGTGTGTGTGTGCATTTTAAACCTATATTTATTAGGTTTAAAAAACAAAAAGAAATGAGTTTTTAAGAAAAATGGGGAGATATGAACAGTGAATATTAGATAATATAAATTATTTTATAATATGGCTATGATAGTTGTATAGTAGGTATGTCTTTTTTTAAAGAATTCTTATCTTTTAGAGATACATACTTAATTTTTTATATATGAAATGATATGGTTTATAGATGGTACATCCTTAGACTTGAGCTAATAATTATTGAAACTATGTGGTGATTATACAATGAATCGTATCAGTCCTTTTGCATTCAAGTTTTTCTCATAATAAAAGTTAGTTATTTTATAGTATTTATTTATAGACCAGCCATCACACAGAAGTTTATTAATTACTTAAATCTATTTATTAAAGTTTGACTTTTATTATCCCAAATATATTAATTTATATTGTTAATTTTCATAGGTGAAACCACAAAACTTTATATTCTCTTTAAAATGTGTAATTAATGATTTTCTCATTACACTGACTTAAGGTGCCTCAAATGAGTACATTTTATTATCTACTGATTTCCCTACTTGCATTGTTTTTCATTAAAGGATTTGTAGATATTAACATGATGAAGACAGAAGATAAATAGATATTTGAGAATAATTTTATCTTTGGCCTTCTTACCTCAAATATCTATATCCAAAATCACATGCTTTGTCTCCAAGAGAAACAGAATGTGTTATACAACAAAAGTGAGATTAATCTGAATTTATAATTTCTGATGATGTTAATAAAAGTGAATTCCAAGCAAATGAGAGGCAAATAAAAAGGATCTAAATTCAAAACGGGATTGAACTGTTCAAAGAAACTAAATAAATTCAGTGGTTCTGAAATGGGATAAGTTAAGGGAAGGGTGGGTTGAAGTAAGTTTTGTTAGCAAAAGCAGTGTTGTAATTCATGGTAAGGAATAATGAAATGTGAGAGAGCTTGCTGAGGAATAGAGAAATATGTCTGGCTGCTGGTAAGAAATAAACTTCAGGAAGAGAAGTTTAGGAAGGTTCAGGAAGGGAAGTGAAACTTGCAGAAAGGTACAAGTAGGACAACTAGCATAAGACAAGGTAAAGATTCCTGAAATAGTCTAGGAAAACACCATATTGCACAGGGAATGTAAAGTGGTCAGATATATGTTACAGATAGGATAGATATGGTTTGAGGTTGTAAGAAAGGGAAGCAGAAGAAAACTACAAGCCCCCATCCCATCTCCTCACACCCAAGAAGCTACATGAATAGTTTTGTCATTTATCAAGATGGAAAAGTTGTCCGGAGAACAGATGTGGAAAGACACGATATGGAATTTACAGATGTTTCCTCCTTTTCTTCTTTTCTTTCTTTCCCTCTCCTCTACTACCCTCCCTTCTTCCATTCCCCTTCCTTTCTCTTCTTCTTAATAAAATTTGAGATTTGTATTGTAAATCCAATCAAAAATGTTAAGCAGACCATTGCATACATGAATCTGAAAAGTTCATGAGAGAAAATGTTTAGGAGCTATACCTTTGATTATTTCATTTTACAGCTGACTTTTTAAGCAGCAAAACTAGTTGAGATCCCCTACACAGTGTATATAGAGAAGAAGAAAGAAAGGTCAGGCTAATTTTTGGTATGTTATGCCATTTGGAAGTTGTAAAGAAGACAAAGATAACATTTTTTTTTAGGTGACATCTATATTTTCATGTCGCAGGAGATTAAGTATCAGTTGTTTTTGTACTTCAAATTCAGCTACAATGTGTGGTTTCACAAGAAAGAGTTAATGAACCAATAAGCTTGCTATAAATCCTGAGAAAAGCCATTCATAATAAAGTATTTTAAAAGGGTGGGATCACTTATAATTTTAGCCATAATGTCTTGCACACCCTGCTAAATGCCTCAGAAACTGTACATAATACATAAATTGATGGCTTTTAAGACAGTGGGTAATATTGGCAGTGCAGGACCATGATCTCTGAAATAAAATAAAGAATATAAGATCAATGAATACCTCAGCTTCCTGCCTTGGAGACGGTATCCAGAGCACAGTCAAAAAGAGTTTCCAGGTTGAAGGCAGAAGGGCACAGAAAAAAGTATCTGAAGAAATAATGGCAAAAGTTTCCAAAATTTTATGAAAATTATATGCACACAGATCCAAGAAGCTCACCAAATTCCAAGCATATATATATGTATGAAATATAACAAAAGTTACATGAGGGCACATAATTTACTTTCCAAAGTAAAAATACAGAGAAAAACTTAAAAGTAACCAGAGAAAGAAGACACATTATGTATAAAAGAGCAAGTATAAGGATGAAAACAAAGTAATACAAGTACAATAGAGCAATAATTTTATGGACTGAGGAAGAAAATTGTCAACCTAGATTCTATACTCAGTGAAAATCTCTCAAAACAAAGGCAAAATAAAGACCGTCTCAAACATGGAGAGCCGTAATGATTCATTACCTAGAGAGCTGCACAAAAATATATTAACAGAAGTCCATCAGGCAGAATAAAATAACACATGGAAACTCAGATCTCTACAAAGGAATGAAGAATAGTGGAAATGACAAATAGGTATGTAAATATGAAATAATTATTTTAAATGTATTTCAAGAATAACATTGTTTACAACAAAATAATAACAATGTATTGTGATATTTTTTACATATTTGAAGGAAATGTATAAAAATAGCACAAAGTCCAAGAAAGTGGAAATGGAAATACCTGTTTTATGGTTTATTTAAGGCTTAAGGCATATGATATAATTTGAAAGTATACTAGTGACAGGTAGAAATGTATATTAGGGAATAGTAGGAAATGTATACTAAGCAATCACACACACAAACAAAAAGAATGACAGTTAATAAGCCAACAAAGTAGTAAATAGTATGTAATCATACAAATCTCAGCTAATTCAAAAGAAAGCAGGTGAAGAAATAAAGGAAAACTAAGACAAAATGGGGCAAGAAAAAATAAGCAAACATGCAGCAAAATGTAAAACCAATCATAAGTAGTAAATTAACTGGAAATAGGCTAAACCCCCGAATTAAAAACTAGAGGTTATCAGTGGAGTGGCTGTATTAATATAAAATGCTGCATATTTAAGAGAAAAAAAATTACCAAGGATAAAAGAGTCATGTAATAATAAGAGAGCAATTCATCAGAGATACAATCCTAAATGTTTATGAACTTAGTAACAAAACTTCAGTAAATTTGAAGAAAATACTGTAGAATTGAGAAAAGAAACAGAAAAATCACTAATGTAAAGTCTTTCCAAATGGCTGACAGAAAAAGCAGAAAGTCAGTGAGGAAGAAGAAAGCGTGATCATTATGCTTAGTAGTGAAACAATGAGAACTTTCCCCTAAAATTGAGAATAAAACAGGGATGTTTGCTCTCAGAAATTCTATTTAATGCAGCACAGGAAGTCCTAGAGAGAGCAATAAGGCAAGAAAATTAAAGAAATGATGTAGAGATTGGAAAAAGAAGGAATAAAATTATCCTTAATAGCCATGGTTTTCCACTGAGAAAACCCTAAGAATTTAGATTTGTACATGTTGAATTGTCCTGGCATCCCAATAAATCTAACTTGGTCATGATGTTAGATATTTTTAATATGCTGTTGAATTCAGTTTGTTGACCATTTTGCATCAGTGTTCATCAGGTATATTGGCCAGTAGTTTTCTTGTAGTGTCCTTGTCTCATTTTCGTATCAGGCTAATTCTGACCTTAAAAAGTGAGTTTGGAAGCATTCCTTCCTCTTACATATTTTAGAAGAGTTTGGGAAGGCCTGGCATTAGTTATTTAAATCTTTGGTAGAATCTGCCAGTGAAGTGCCCTTGACCTGGCTTTTCCTTTGGTGGGAGGTTTTTGGTTACTTATTTAATCTTGCTATTTGTTATTGGTCTATTCAGATTTTCTACTTCTTCATGAGTCAGACTTGATAGTTTGATAAAAGTTTCTAGGAATTATCCATTTCTTCTAGATTATCCAGTTCTTGGCATATAATTGTAGTAGTGTCTAATGATCCTCTTTATTTCTGTGGTTTCAGTTGTATTGTCTCCTCTTTCACATATGATTTTATAAAAGTCATTTCTCTTTTTTCAGAGCCTAACTAAAAGATTGTCAGTTTTGTTTATCTTTTCAACAAACTCTTAAGTTTCCTTGATTTCTTTTTTATTGCTAATTTTATTCTCTATTTATCTAACCTTTATTACCTTCTTTCTTCTGCTAAAATTGAGCTTAGTTCTTTTTTTCTAGTTACCAGAGGTATAAGATAGACTGTTTATTTGTGATCTTCCTTCTTTTTCAATACATATCTTTATGGCTAGTACTGTCTTTGGTACATCTCATAAATTTTGGTATATTTGTTATTTGTGAATGTTGACATTATTTCATAATTTCTTTTTTACTTCTCCTGCGACTATTGGTTGTTTAAGAGTGTGTTGTTGAATTTCCACATATTTTTGAACTTTAAAAATATGTGCATATGGGTGAATTATTTAACCCCTCTGTCCCCAGTTTCTTCATCTGTAAAGTGGGAATGGTAATAATTGCTCCTATGTTAAATTAAAAGTGCCTATAAAATGCTTACCAAAAAGACTGAAATAAACAAATAATAAATGGTTGGTAGCTATTTTAAAAAATAAAGAAAAAGAGAAAATAATAAAACTATATCATTGCAAAAAATCCACATATCACAAAAGAAGATAGCAAAGAGGGATAGAAGAATACAAGAATTGCAAGTCAGCTTTTTTCCTGTGTCTCCAACTTGGGGATGGCAGACAGGGACTTCTCGGCTTCCATAATTGTGTGACACAATTCTTCTAAATAAATCTCTTTATAGATATCATATTGGCTCTGTTTTTCTGGAGAACTCTAGTACAGATAGCAAATTGAATTCAATTGCATACAAAAACTCTACATTTTTACTTCTCTCATTACTTTATGCTGATTATTTCATGTTTATGCTGTTTAAGTTTCCTTGTTGATTTCTAATTTCATTTTTGTCAGAAAAAAATTCTTGGTATCATTTCAGCCTTCTTAATTTGATTAAGACTTGTTTGGTGATCTACTATATGATTAATCCTGAAGCATGTTCCATGTGTGCTTGAAAATGAATTGTATTCCACTGTTGTTGCATGAAATGTTCTGTGTATGTCTGTTAGGGCCAATCTGTAGTGTTGTTGAAGTCTGCTGCTTCCTTACTGATTTTACGTCTGAATGTTCTATACATTATTGAAAGGGGATACTGAATTCTCTTATTATTATTGTATTGCTGACAATTTCTCCCTCTAGTTCTGTCAATGTTTACTTTAAATATTAAGGTTATCTGATGTGGTTGAATATAAGATTATAATTATTATATCTTTCTGATGAATTTATACTTTTATCACTATATAGTGACCTACTTTTGTGTTAAAGTAGTTTTTGACTTAAGCTCCAATATAAGTGCAGCTACTCTTACTACCTTTTGGTTACAATCTGTATGGAATATCTTTTTATACCTCTTTCATTTTCAGCATATGTGTGACCTTAAATCTCTTTTAGATAGCATTGAGTTGGACCTTGATTTTCATCAAGATGTTCTATGTCTTTTGATTCGGGAGATTAATCAATTTATTTTAAATAATCTATTTGTTTAAATAATTATCGATAGACAAAGATTTAATGTTGCCATTTTTTTGTCTGGCAGACATGAAGTTCTTGTGTCCCTCTCTTCCTCTCTGTTTCGTGGTATTATGGATTTTTTTGTAGTGATACGGTTTTATTATTTTCTCTTATTCTTTTGTTTATTTTATGCAGACATTTGCTTTATGGTTAAAATGAAGCTTGCAGGAAATATACAAAATGTATTATAGTTACATAAAATATATTATAGCTATATTAAACTGGTAATATGATGCTTTATTTTATTTGTCAATTTGAATGGGCCAAAGTCATCCCAGATAACTTGTAAAATATTATTTCTAGGTATATCTGTGAAATTGTTTCCAGATGAAATTAGCATTGTATTGGACTAAGTAAAGCAGTTTGCTCTCCCTGATATGGGTGGCCATCATCCAATCCATTGAGGGTGTGAATAGAACATAAAAAGTGGAAGAAGTAAGAATTTATTTCTTCCTGTCTGATTGTTTGAGCTGAAGCATCCGTCTTCTCTCCGTGCTCTTGGTCCTCTGTCCTTCAGATCCAGCCTGGGATTATAATATCGGTTCTCTTGGGTCTCCAATTTGCAGATAGTAAATCAGGGACTTCTCAGCCTCCATAGTTGTGTGAGCCAATTCCTCCTAATAAATCTCTGAACACATATCATATTGGTTCTGTTTGTCTGGAGAACGCTAATGCAGATAACAAATTGAATTCAATTGGATACAAAAACTCTACACTTTTACTTCTCTCACACACATATACTTTATGCTGCATATATTACAATTTATATCTCTTTATATTGTGTATTCATGAACATGTTTGCAGCTATGGTTAATATTTTTATTCTTTAGCTTTTATACTAAAATTAAAAGTGATTTATACATCACCATTATAGAATTATAGTATTTTGTATTTGTCTTTATATTTATTTTTATCAGTGAGTTTTATACTTGCATTTTTCATATTACTATCTAGTATTCTCCATTTCAACTTGAAAGCTCCTTTAGCATTTCCTATAAGGGTGGCCTATCAGTAATGAACTTCCTCAGCTTTTGACATCTCTAGGAAATTTTTTATCTTTTCATTTTTGAAGGAGATGTTTGCCAGGTATGTCATTCTAGTTGGCAGTTTATTTATTTCAGCACTTTGAATATAGCATCCTGCTCCTTTCTGGCATGCACTTTAGGATTCATTTACCTGAATATGGAAAGGATTTTTTCCCTATAAGTCAGAATTAGTACATATTGCTCAGTGACTGAAATTCCTTAATAAATGGAACTTAAATGAAGGTTTTGTTGTCAGAAAGAATTATTAAACAACATAAACTAAATGACAATCTCAATATAAAAACTTTTAACATAAAATTGTCTTAGTAAAAGAGTAATTAAATATTTTCTTCATTGTTAAGTGTGCTGAGAGGAGATAGTATTTAACTTAACTAGGTGGCCCTCCCAGTTGATCAAGTTTAGAGATTACCATCTTCTAAAATGCCTCCCTAGTGACATTATTTTAATTAAAATTATTTAATATGCATCTGTACCTTGGATAATACTCTTTATATCACTTAAATCTTTACATTAATAACTTTGAGTTTTCCCTAATGAGTCCCCTTCAATATAAAGTGATAAAGAAAAATAAAATGAATCAGAGATAAAAGAAAATGCTTGAGAATGCACATTCACTCATTAGATCTTAGCATTTTTTTCTGAACTAAGAGAAAACGAATTTAATGCTGAAGTACACAAATAGCTTGTTTGTGGTGTTATAGTTCTATGTCTTACAGTGTTAACTGCCTGCCTGTTGAGCCAGATATTACCACAGGAAGACCTAATATGTCTATTATTAATATGTATTTTGCCAGGGTTAAAAAGCCAGTATACTCATACTGCTTAGCACTAAATGCTGCTATATAATAGAATTATCAGTGGAAGAAAAAAATGGCAAAGAGCAGATCTCAATAAAATGGTCTCAGTTTCACAGGGTTTTAGTTACTCTCTGGTCACCCACATGTCACTTTCAAAAGGTGTTGTTTTTATATCCCTAAAGTACTGTTTAGTACACTTATGAGCAACTTAATTACAATACTAAGTACAGTCCAGGAATGAAAATGTGATTAATATCAAAGAGCCATTAAAAATTCGTACTATTTCCTATTCCTTACTTTGGGCAAATTAAAGCACTAACTTTAATGGAATTCCAGTGAGCTTAAAGAGTTAATAAAGCTGCATGCTGCCCTGAAAATTTCATTTTGAAATGAAATTGAGAAATTGAGTTTAACATTGAAACATCTATTGTAGGAGTGATAAACAAAAGAACAAATCAAAGGACTGTTATAACTCAATCATGAATTTTCCATTCTGTCGTATTTTCACAGAAGGAGTGTTACATATCTGGTGAATAGGTCCCAAGTTTTTCAGGAAGACATGAGAGATGTTAAGACAAATATCATAAAAAGTATGTATAAGATTCTGTAGTTAATATATCTACAACCAATGGCTGAGCAATAAGGAAGAGACTCTCAAAGTTAATGGTGGAGAAATCAGCCAATAATTATTTCTTGTTTGACTCCATGCTAAGAAACAGAGATTATTTTGATGAAAAATCTAATAGAAAAAAACAAAAAGGAACACTTGAGCAAGCTACACGACAATAAAATCTTCACTGGTAGATGTGAAATTACTGATGCAGATAAAGAGAAACTCTTTAACTTACTTCTTTCTTTTTGTATATAGATGTGGGCAGAATGGTTTGCAGAACAATGACAAGACACGTTTCCTTACTTCTTAGTAACTCAAGATAGGAGACCAGGAATGTGAGAATGCTGTGAAGAGGCATTCTACGATACTTAGAGAAGGTGTACTGCATATGCCAAATCATTAAACCAACCACAGTGGGCCAGAAACCAAGATAACAAAGATCAGCTTTCAGAAAGTCTGAAAGACTTTACAACTTAGCTAGTGCCCAAGACATTGAACATGAAAGGCAAGACAGGTTTGACACTGATTTACATTTGTAAAAGGATAGAGAAAACTAATTCAATAAGACATGTACAAATCCAGTGGAAAGTGAAGTCACTTCTGGACAGAGATAATATTTCATTTGAAAAATAAAAATCTGGCAATTGAAACTAAAAGGATCACTAATCATGTGGTCCCTTTATTGGTGAGGAAAGAGGGAAAAAACAAATTAAAAAATGAGTTAAAATTTATATTCATACATGGAAAATACTTCATAACAATGTGCCCAATGCTGTATCAATCATTTGTTATTTTTTAATTCTCACAATACTTCAATAAGCCACATTATTTTATTTTCTGTCATATAGGGAAAATGAAGTTTAGAGAGTTTGTCTCCATGAGAAATTTATTTTAAACTCAATGACCTTCATCCTTAGTTACTCTCACATCTGTGCCTAAAATTGTCTTTGAATTTTCAATGTACATAGTCCTATCCTCTACTTCTTAAATATATTTATCACAGCATTTCACTCAAGTTTTTCCCTCTACCACTTGTGCTTATGAGCCCTATTGTTATACCTAGGTCTTTGAAATAACCATTTTCTTCTAATTTAACAACCCCATTTATTACTTGACTATTTTTTTTTCTTGGCCAATCTAGACAATACAGTTCATCACTCCAATCACATTCTTAATTATTTATAAAATTTGCTTTCCTCTGAGATAAATTGTCCCTCATACTCCAATCCTGTATTAATCCTACAATAATTATTCCCATCTCTTTTACTCATGATGGCAACCCTGTACTGGCAAATCACATGGTCAATGGGTGTCACTTAAGATTCAGGGAATCCAACATCAAAAACCTTTCTTGCAATTTGCCAGTTTCCTAGTCTGCTTTGTGAAATGTTTATTGATGGCTTCAGTATTCCGAGCCTCTTATATTCCCTCCAGTCATCAGGGATACTCAAGTACCTATAACCTTAACTGCATCTGAAACAAGTTTTCTTATTTCTTGGCCACCATGGGGGAAATGCACTTTTTCCTTTCCTTTTTTAGTTTTTACTTTTCTTTTTTTTCTTTCTCTTTTTAAGTCTAAAGCTAATCCCACTATTTTCTGGCTTGGGCTACTTTGAAGCCCCTTTCATTTTAAAGATGAGATGCATTTAATAGTCCCAATTTCAATTATATGGTGTATATGAACATTTGCAATTCTGCAAGAAGAGAGACATGATGTTGCATAATTCATCTCAATGAAAATTTGTAGTATGTGTCTACACATAATCAAACATTTAATGAATGTATAAATAAGAGAGAGTGATTTAAAGGAAGCATTTCACAAGGAAGGAAGAGTATCAGTATAAATTCATGTACTTCTCTTTTTTATAAATGTAAATCTATTTGTATAGATTGTATTTAAATATCAAGTATAAACACCATATTTTTCATTAAAAAATAAAACTTTCATATATTCATCTTTCCAAATTATAGAACCACAGTCTATGGTCCCCTTACTTTTTTTGGAAAGGAACCATATTATTGCATGCTGCACTGAATTTTTCATATATATCATTAAATCATCAGCATTGGCTGACAGATTTTAAATACTCTATTTAAAAGAGAGCAAGTCACAATTACCAAATTAAATCAGCTTTTCCTGGCCTCCAGTGATATCAAGGAAAATTAAATTGTATTATTCAAATCTTTCTGGAAAACAACAGATTTAAAAATGTTCTGCTTTACTGTTCCATAAAATCAATTGTAATTAATTCTTGGATTTGCATGTGATTTAAAATTGAGTAAACCTTCAAAATTTTTCATAAGTAGTTCAAAATATTTGAGATATTAATGCTTTTCCACTATGTACAGTTACATTTTTCTTAATAAAAGCTAATATTAATCTGTTCAATATATAACTCATTACAGTTCTGAAATACTATATAAATGAAGAATTGAAGAATATAGCTATTAAATTAGCAAATATTTTAAAAGAGAATTCATTAAGTAAACACTGATTTCATATTTCCCTTATTTCAATAATATTTTATTATCAAATATTACATATTAATTCATTGGGGTGTAATTATAATTTAATTCTAATTTAAAGATGAAACAAATGCCTTGCAAAATTTCCAGTCAACATTCCCAGTGAATTATTAGAAAACAATATTTCAAGAAGAAAAGAAAAGAAAGAATAGGAAAACTCTAAAGAATGAGGAAACCTATAGGACTTATTTGATCTTATGGTAATAATTAAATATATAAATTAGGACAGTGATTTTTTTTCAAACAAAGATTTTGTTAGATGAGATAACAGCACTATTCTCATCAAACAGCAGTAAGATGAGAATAACGTAGCAATAACAATTTATCTCAATGTTTTTAAGCAGCCCCAACCCCTATAAAGCAATTTGAGACTTTCATTGTTTAATTTATTTCATTTAAATATTAAACTATATTTTAAATAATTAAAAAATATTGATTTATTGGTCTCTTAGAAATTTGCATTTTCTAGTATCATTGCTACTTTAAATAGATTTGAAACATATTTCTAATTAAATTTATTCAGGTAACCTTTAGCAGTTTAAACAGGTTAATTTTTAATGCCATTTATATTTGAAAGGGGCTCAAAATATTATACTACTAAATATTTAATAATATTGCAACAAAAATTTAAGTAATTCAAAGTCAAGCCCTAGAGGCAGGGATCACTACTTCTGGCTCTTGAGCACCAAATAAGTCCATTGAGATTTATGCATTTTTTTCATAATTTAATAATGTGCTTTAAGTTGCTGCTAGCTTTGCAAAAATATAGTGGAATAGCACAGATGTGACTGTTAATTAAAAAGTCTCTTGTGAGAGCAAATGGGTTTCTCAGTGATGTTTTAAGCAAGATTATGTCATTTAGAAAAAAAAATTCTGAGTACACAAAATCCTGAACTTTTAAACATTATGTGCCTTAGAGACCACTACTTTTTAAAATCCCTAACCACCCTGCCAAGTAAACAGACCTGAAAGTAATTTACCCGTAAGCCAGAATATTTTTATATTTCCTTTTAAGTGAACTGTATTTCTGCCAATGTCACAATTTATCTTTAGTTTTCAACAATGTACCTTTGTAATTTTTAAAAATGTGTTTGTTGTTACCCATGTAGGTGACAGGCACATTTGTGTCTTTATATAAACTTTCACCTCAGTTAAAATTAAAAAGTGACTGAAATTTGCCAAAATAAGATTTCTTAAGTAATTGATAACATTCTACATAAATTTAAATGTAAATAAATTAACATGCTTTTCTAAATGATCAGAAAAAAACTTAAATTTAACCAATTCAACTATCGGTTGGTGCTAAGATATTCTGTGTATGATATATAATAAATTATATTACTAAAACTATCAAATTTCAGCAGATATTTCATTTAAATCATGGTGAATATTATTTATTTCACATACATTAAAGAACATAAATCAATATTTGAGAGAATAGATGTTTATTACATTTAAATATAAGTAGAGTAATTTAATATAATTTTCTACAGCATTACAGATTTTGTAATTTGCCAGTTAAAGCGCTTTTTCCCAGCAACTTAGTAAATTACTTGACTTTTTGCAGAATATGCTGATACTGACTCTATTCTTTTAGACATATACACACACATTCACATATATAAACATACTCTTACATGGACATAAGTATACACAAATTCAAATATATGCAGTGTGTATGCAGCATGTGTGGGTGTGTATATGTAAAATTATGTCTGTGAAAATACAGAAGAAATCTGGGAACTGTTTACAAGACTTCAAATCTATCACATCGCTAATGAGATTATTTTTTCTCTCTCTTATCTGGAAAATATTTTCAAAAACATTAATACATATGCTATCAACTCTAGTACTCAGTGGTTCAGTAAGTTTCTTACCTTTATGTTTCAGTCCTTAAAGAGTTTCATATGCCCATGAAGATGAATGCAGTGCTTTTATTTAAATAAATTATATTTTTCTCTAAGAACTTTCAGACGTTTCTTTGTTTTACATGTTCTGTAGTGTCATTATAAATATAATGCTTAGCATTTATTAGAATGCTTGAATAGGAATTTATATAACTTTTTTAATTTTGGAAAATATCAGTTATCATATGTTTAAATGTTGTCTATCCTTATTCTGCCATCTCCTAGAACTGACATAGCCCCATTGAGGGAAGTCAAAAGGGAAGTCACTTAAGGAGTGGGAAGATATGGTGTACCTTCTTGAGTGACGATATCTACATAAATTATTTGGAATCCTTCTGCATGAGAGATTTGTCTCTTCTGTTTATTAACTCATTTGATCATTTATTTATTTCAGTATGCGTGTATAGTGACTTTCTTCCAGAGTACAGAATAGAAATGACTAAGAAAGAGTAACTTTAGAGTACACAAACTTGACAAACACTACTTCTGCCAGGTGATCAAGGTCAATATCAAAAGCAATAGCCATGCTGGTTAGCATGTACACTTGATAGATTGGGATAGGAATGATCCTTTACCTCTGTGGTCTTCCTTCCCGACCCATAACCTCAATCTGCTTAAGGGAAAACACCATACAAATTCCAATAGATAGACATTCTAGAAAATACCTGATGAAATATTTTTAAAACCGATAAGGTCATCCAAAACAAGGAAAGTCTAAGAAACTGTCACAGTCAAGAGGAGCCTAAAGAGATGTGAAAACTAAATGTAATATGGTATGAGATCCTGAAACAGTAAAACTAAAAATATCAGTTGATACTAAGATGTAAGATGTTAACTGTAGAGGAAACTGTTTTGGAGGTATACCGAAACTGTATTATCTGCATTTCCACATATTTTTTAATTCAAAAATGCCCTAACAAACTTTATTTTATTATATATTTTCCAGGTTTATTGAAATATAATTGACATATAACACTGTGCAAGTTTAAGCTATACAAAAAATAATTAGATACACTTACATATTCTGAAATGCTTGCCACAGTAGGGTTAGTTACCACCTCCATCACCTAACATAATAACCATCTGTGTCTGTGTGTGTGGTGAGAACATTTGAGGTCTACTCTCTTAGCAATGTCCAAGTATATAAATACAGTGTGTTAACTATAGTCACTATATTGTACCTTAGATCTCCAATTTCTCTCACACTCCACCCACCAGCCCTCGGCAACAGCATTCTACTCTCTGATTATTAGTTCAGCTTTTTAATATTCCACATTTAAGTAATATCATACAGTATTTATTTGTCTTTCTCTATCTGATTCATTTCACTTAGGAAAATACCCTCAAAGCCCGTCTATGTTATCCCAAATAGAAGGATTTCCTTCCTTCTCATGAATGAATAAAATTTTATCTATTGTGTATATATACTCCACATACACCACATCTTTATTCTTGACGGACATTTAGGTTGACTATTATGGATAATGTGCTATTGTGGATAATGATGCACTGAACATGTGAGCACAGATATCACTTAGAGATACTGATTTCATTTCCTTTGGATATATACCCAGAAATGGTATTTCTGGATAGCATGGTAGTTATATTTTTAGGTTTTGGGGGAACTTCCATAGAAGCAATAATAGTTTGTTTTCCCAAGAGTGCACAAGGATTCCCTTTTCTCCACATCCTTGTAATATGTTATCTTTTGTCTTTTTCATGGTAACCTTTCTAATATACGTGAGATGATACTGTTTTGTGGTTTTGATTTGTATTTCCCTGATGATTAGTGAAATTGAACATTTTTAATATCTCAGTTATTTGTATGTCTTCTTTGGGAAAAGTCTATTCAGGTATTCTGCCCATTTTTAAATCAGATTTTTTTTTTTTTGCTATTAAGTTGTATGAGCTACTTCATATTTTGAGTATTAACCCCACATCAGATGGATGGCTTACAAATATTTTTCTTCTAGTCTGTAGGCTGCCTTTTGATTTTTTTGATTATTACTTTTGTTGTCAAAAGCTTGTCTGATGTAGTCCCCACTTTTTCTTTCTTTGTCTGTGCTTTTGGTGTCATATCCAAAAATTGTTGCCAAAACCAATGTAAAGTTGCTTTCCCTTCTGTGTTTTTCTAGGAGCTTTACAGTTTCAGTTTAAGTCTTTAATTCAAATTAATTTTCATGAATGATGTAAAATAGGAGTCTAATTAAATTCTTCTGCATGTGATTATCAAGTTTTTCGAGCTCCACTCATTTAAGAGACTATCATCTCCCCATTAGGTATTACTAGCTATCTTGTAAAATATTATGACAGTAGCTGCAAAAATTTAGATCTAAGCTCTTGACTCTATTCCACTGATCCAAACATCTATTTTTACATCAATGCCACACTGTTTTAATTACCATAATTCTGTAATATAATTTTAAATTAGGACGTGTGATGCATCCATCTTTGCTCTTTGTCACCATTGTTTTGGCTATTAAGGATCATTTGTGCTTCCATACAGATTTTAGGAATATTTTTTTCTATTTGTATGAAAGATGCCATTGGAATTTTGATAGGTATAGCATTGAATCTGTAGATGGCTTTGGGAAGTACATATATTTTGATATGAATTCTTTCAGTCCATAAACATGGAGTATATTTCAATTAATTTGTGTCTTATTTCTTTCACCAAAGCCTTATGTTTTTAGTGTATAGATATCTTATTTTCTTGGTTAAAACTATTCCTAAGTATTTTATTGTTTTGGATGCTACTGTAAATGAGACAGGCTTTTTTATTTCTTTTTCATGTATTTTGTTGTTAGTGTATGGTAACACAAATGATTTTTTTCTATGCTGATTCTATATGGTGCGACTTTAGTGATATATTTTGATTGGCTCAAACAGTTTTGTGTGTGTACATGCATGTTTAATCCTTAGGATTTTCCATGTATATAAGATCATATCATCTGCACATAGAGAAAATTTTGCTTATTCCTTTTTGATTTGATGCCTTGCATTACTTTTTCGTGCCCAATTGCTTTGGCTAAGACATCCAGTACTATGTTGAATAGTTGTGAGATTGGGCCTCCTTGTTTTATCACTGATCTAAGAAAAAAGTTTTCATCCTTTCTCTGTTGCATATCATGTTAGAACTGTGGGTTTGTCATATATGACCTTTACTATGCTGTGGCATGTTCCTTCTATACACATTTGTTGAGAGTTTTTATCATAATGGAGGTTGAATTTTGTCATTTGTCAAACACTTTTTCTGCATCTATTGAAATAACCATATAATTTTTCTTTCATTTCATTAATGTGGTACATCACACTGATTTATGTATGATGAACTATCTTTGAATCCCAAGATAAATCCCACTTGATCGTGGTGTATGACATTTAAATGTGCTATTGAATTCAGTTTCATGTTTTACTGAGAATTTTATCATTTACATCAAGCAGGAATATTGACCTGCAGTTTTTTTTTACTTGTAGTGTCCTTATATGGCTTTTGTAGCAGAATAATGTTAGAGTTTATTATCCCAAAAGTGGTTTGGGGAAAATCTTACCTCTTTAATTTTTTGGAAGAGTATAAGAAGACTTGGTATAAATTCTTCTTTTCATGTTTGGCATAATTTGCCAGTGAAACCATTTGGTCCTAAGCTTTTCTTTGTTGGGATGTTTTGATTATTGATTCCATCTCCTTACTAATTATTGGTCTGCTCAGATTTTCTATTTCTTCCTGATTAAGTATTGGTACAGGAATACTTCTGGAATATTATGGGCTCAGTTGCAGACCATTGCAATAAAGCAAATATAATAAAGCAAGTGGCATTCATTTTTGTGGCTTCCCAGTGTATATAAAATTATGTTTATACTATATTGTAGTCTACTAAGTGTGCAATGCCATAATGTTTAAAAAGATTGTGTGCAATGACTTATTTAAGAAACGCTAAAAAGTGTGGAGCAATACCTGAGTTTTCAGCAAATTGTAATCTTTTTGCTGGTACAGAGTTTTGCCTTGATGTTGACAGCTGCTAATTGATCAGGGTGGTGCTGAATTTTGGGATAGCTATGGCAATTTCTTAAAATAAGACAATAGTGAAGTTTACCACATAGATTGAATCTTTCATTCATGAATGATTTCTCTGTATTGTTGTGATGTTTGATAATATTATACTAACAGTATAATTTCTTTCAAAATCGGAGGGCAATTCTCTCAAACCCTTCCATTGTTTTATCAACTAAGTTTCTCCAATACTCTAAATCCTTTGTTGTAATTTCAGTAATCTTCATAGTGTCATCAATAGGAGTAGATTCCATGTCCAGAAACCATTTTCTTTGCTTATCCATAAGAAGTAACTCTACATTCATTGAAGTTTTATGATGAGATTGCAACAATTCAGTCACATCTTCAGGCTCTGCTTCTAATTCTAATTCTCTTGCTATTTCTACCACATCTGCAGTTACTTCCTCTACTGAGGTCTTGAACCCCTCAAAGTCATTCACTGGGGTTGGAATTAACTTCTTTCAAATCCCTCTTACTGTTGATATTTGAATTAGTCTTGTGAATCACAAACGTCCTCAATGGATACAGAATAGTGAATTCTTCCCAGAAAGCTTTCAATTCACATTGCCAGACAAATCAAAGGAATCACTCTCCATGGCAGCTATAGCCTTTCAAAATGTGTTTCTTTAATAATAAGACTAGAAAGTTGAAATTACTCCTTGACCTACGGGCTGCAGAATGGACATTGTGTTAGCAGGCATGAAAAAAATATTAATCTCATTGTCCATCTCCACCAGAGCTCTTGGATGACCATGTACATTGTCAATGAGCAGTAATATTTTGAAAGGAATCTTTTTTCTAAGGAGTATGTGTCAACAGTTGGGCTTCCATTATTCAGCAAACCATGTGTCAACAAATGTGCTGGTATCCAGGCTTTCCCGTTCCATTTACAGAGCACCACAGAGTAGATACAGCATAATTCTTAAAGGTCTTAGGAATTTCAGAATGGTAAGTGAGCACTGGCTTTAACTTAAACTTACCAGCATCATTGGCCCATACAAGACAGCCAATGCGTCCTTTGAAGCCAGACATGGAGTTCTTCTCTCTAGCTATGAAAGTCTTAGATGACATCTTCTCATAGAGAGCTGTTTCAGCTATACTGAAAATCTGTTGTTTAGTGTAGCCTCCCTCTTTAATCATTTTAGCTACATCTGACTATGTTATTGCAGCTTCTATATTTGATGTTTCATCCTGCACTTTTATCTTATAGAGACAGCTTCTTTTTGTAAACCTGAGGAACCAACCTCTATTAGCTTCAAATTTTTCTTCTGCAATTTGCTCACATCTCTCAGCCTTCATATAGTTGAATAGAGTTATGGCCTTGCTCTGGATTAGGCTTTGGCTCAAGGGAATGTTATGGACAGTGCTATGGGTGGGTCTATCCAGACCATTACAACTTTCTCCATAGAAGCAATGAGGCTATTTCACTTCCTTATCATTGGTATGTTCACTGGAACAGCACTTTTCATTTCCTTCAATGAATTTTCCTTTGCATTCACAACTTGGCTGACTGGCACAAGAGGCCTAGTATTCAGCCTAGTTCAGCTTTTGACATGTCTTCCTCATGAAGCTTAAATATTCCTAACTTTTGACATAAAGTGAGAGACATGTGACTCTTCCTTTCACTTGAACACTTACAGGCCATTTTAAGTGTCATCAGTTGGCATAATTACAGTATTGTTGTGTCTCAGGAAATAGCGAGATCCAACGAGATGGAGAGAGATGGGGGAGTGACCAGTCTTTGGATCCATCAGAACACATACATCATTTATCAAATAAATTTGCTGTCATATGGGTGTGGTTCGTGGTGCCCCATAATGACACTCTGAGGCAATTTCAATATTAAAATCAGAGATTGCTGATAACCAATCACCACAAGTATAATAATGAAAAATGTTTGAAATATTGCTACAATACCAAAATGTGACACAGAGACACAAAGTTAGCAAATGCTGTTGGAATTATGGCATCAAAAGATTTGCTTTATGCAAAGTTGCCACAAACCTTGAATTTGTAAAAAAACGCAGTATCTGGGAAGTGCAATAAAGTGAAGCACAATTAAACAAGATATTCTTGTAATTTCTAAACTTATATGCCTCTGTCTGTTTCTTCTTATTTATCTAGTTTGTTAGCATATGATCGTCCAGAATAATCTCTTATGATTTTACGTATTTTTTGTGGCATTAGTTGCAATGTCTCCTCTTTCATTTCTGATTTTAAGTCTTATTTCTTCTTCTTAGTTTAAAGTTTGTCAGTGTTTTTAACCTTTTCAAAAAAACAGCTCTCAGTTTTGTTGATTTTTTCTATTGTTTTTCTGCTCTCTATTCCATTTATTTCTGCTCTGGTCTTTGCTAGTTCCTTTCTTCTGCTAAATTTCTGCTAATTTCTTTTTTTTCTAGTTTCTTGTGTGTAAAATAGGTTGTTTATTTGAGACACTTTTTTTTATTGCAGGTGTTTATTGCTATAAAATTCCCTCTTAACACTGCTTTCGCAGCATATCCTAAGTTTTGGGATGTTGTGTTTCCATTTTCACTTTTATCATCATCATTACTATATATTTTTAATATTTCATATTATATTCTTATATTATTAAAAATCTATATGTTTTTCATTATTTCCCTTTTTATTTTTTCCTTTGTCCCACTGGTTGTTAAGGAGTGTGTTTAGTTTCCACATATTTGTGAATTTTCCACTTTTCCTCTTGTTATTGATTACTAGTTTCATACCACTGTTATAAAAAAATATGCTTGTTAGAATTTCAGTCTTCTTAAATCTTTTAAGATTTGTTTTGTAACATAACATATGGTTTACCATGTGCATTTGAGAGGAATGCATATTCTGCTGCTGATACATGAAATGCTCTGTTAGATGCATTTGGTCTAAAGTATAATTCAAGTGCAACCTTTTCATACTGATTTTCTGTCTCGATGATATATCATTGTTGAAAGTGGGGTATTGGAGTCCCTTCTGTTATTGTATTTTTGTCTATTTCTCCCTGTAGATCTATTAGTATTTGCTTAATATATTTAGATAGTTCAATATTGGGTACCTATATGCTTGTGATTATTATATCCTCTTGATGAATTGCCCCCTTTATCATTATATAATGGCCCTCTTTGTCTCTTGTTACTGCCTTTGGTTCAAATTCTCTTTACCTGATACAAGTAGAGCTATACCTGCTCCCTTTTGGCTTCTGTTTGCATGGAATTTTTTTTTCCATCCATTTATTTTGATTCTATATGTGTGTCTTAAAATAATCATGAATATTCAAATATTTTTTAAATGAGAAGGTATAGCATTGCCAAAAAATATCAATAATAAAAGGAACACCTCATGTACAACATACATATTAATTTTTTTTACTGTGAAGAAATTACTACAAACCAAGTGATTTAAAACAACAACCACATGTTAGCTCACAGTTTTATAAGTTAGACATGTAGCATGTTTGGTTAGATTCTATGCTCAGCTAAAATCAAGATGTTGGGTAGCTGTGTTCCAATATCAAATTCAGGGTTCTCTTTCAAACTCATTTGGGTTCTTAAAATTTTTCAGTTCTTTGAGATTACAATAACAGATTATTCTTTCAATAAAGTTGTCAGAGACAGAAATGGGGCAAAAACTAAGGTCAAGGTTGAGAGGGATGTAGTTATTTTTTATTAGAGGTGATCCAAGATAAATCATGAGCTTAAAAAATGCCATAAAAAGGAATCAAGTAAATTAGGAATCCCATGTACAAAAGTTAAAAAAAATTAAAAAGCACGCATTGAAGGTTCAAAAAAATCTATGGGGATTTTTTTTTTTTAATTACACAAAGTCCTTGTTTGTTTAACAACATAAAAGTAAGTGGCTCTGGCATTTTCTGTGTGTGTTAACATTTCTCTTAGTATGTGCCTTGCAGTCCCTCAAAGTTTATGCCTTAATTGCATTCTGAGCGTATTTTTAAAAACAAAATGATCTGAAAAGGTGACCAAATATTTGAAACTACAACACTAAGAATAGCTAGATACCTAGTTGGAATACTCAATTAACATAGAAATCTCACTGAGTTTAGGATTTAAACTGTCAGACTTAGGGTCATCAACAGATATATGTTCAATATGCTATAGTTTTTCCATCAGTTTAGCAGCTGAAATTGCATAAATAAGTAATTTTTTAAATCATTATTTTAACCAAAACATTAAATGTTCTATCTATTTGTAACTGATTGGCAAGATACTCAGAAAATAAGCTGAATAAACCTAAACATGTTTTTAGCATAAAATATGCACTTAATATTATAATTAGTTATTGACCCATACAGCATTTTATGACAGAGTATAGAAATAGCATGTTAAATACTGAATCCAAAAAGAAGTACAAGATTTTCCTTAGACTTGTAATTTCTATTAACACACTTGTCTTAAAACACCTTTGTGAATGACTGTTTTATAGAGTAAATAATGTTTATTATTTAAAGTTGTAGTCATATTTCTTTTATAAAAAATCCCTTAATAAACTGAAAGAAAAATGTTTGCCTCATGGAAAGTTAAGATGGAGTACATTTTTTATAATGGTTGGTGTGTGTGTGTGTGTGTGTGTGTGTGTGTGTGTGTGTGTGTATCTTTAAGAACATACTAGACATTGCATAATAATTAGAGATAATATCATGATTCCACATGTGGTAGAAAGACTAGTGGTCCTTCAAAGATGTCCATGTCCTAATACCTAGAACCTGTGATCATGTTACTCTATATGGCAAATGGACTTTGAAGTGGTTATTAAATTAAGAATCCTGAAGCTAAGAAGATTATCCTGGATTATCTTTGCAGGCCTAATGTAATCACAGGATTGTTATAAAATGAAGGCAGGAAGATTTGAGTTAGAGGAAGTAAGAAACAGAGGTTCAAATGATGTGAGCATGGGATCATGAGGTAAGGAATGAAGATTGTCTTTAGATATAAAGGCAAAGGAACTGATTCCTGTCCCTACCCCAAACAATACCCACCCGCCACCACCACTACCTAGAGGACATTCAAAAGGAATTTAGCCCTCGTGACTGCTTTTAGATTTCTGATCCCTAGAATTTTAACATAATGACTTCGTTGTGTTAAGCCGTCAAGTTTGTGGTAAATTATTACAGAAGTAATAAGAAACTAATATACCAAGTATATTCTAATGTAACCACCATACTCAGGGAAGTAGATTTAGTTTAATGTTCTTTTCCATATTATGACAGTATCATTCAACACTGTTTATCTTATAATTTTTAAATAGAGGTAAATTAAGAAAAAAACAAGTTGACCAAAGCATTTCAGAGAGAGTGAACAAATTCTCAGAATTCACTGTCACCCTTTTAAATACTCTGTAATTCAGATTAATCCTGCATCTAGTGAAGTAAAAAGTAAAGTCCTAGTAGGAGAAATCTGATAACATGCACACACTAAAGGAAATGTAAGGAGTCCTGTGACATATTTGGAGAAGATCTTGGCAGTAATGACAAAGGGTAGTACTTCATCAAAGGTAAGTGCTTCTAGGTAGCATATAGTTTAACAGCTCTAACAGGCACAGCATATGACAGTGTCTCAGGAGGATCCTTCCTCTCTGGGAGGCTTACAGGTTGGAGAATGGGCTCACTGATGTGGCCATAGTGGTCATTGTTCAAGTCCTCATTGTTGAAGCCTTTCTTCCCCTGCCTTGTGTCCTGTCCTCCAGCTGATTATGGAAGTTCAGATACCTAAGGTACAGCCTCAAGGCATCATACAAATGCCATCTCAGCAGTTTCCTAGCTCACTGGAAGGCAACGAGTGAATCAGGAGTCCTGCTTGGGAACCATATATTTCTATTTCTTCCTCTTGTTATTTACAGGAGAACTTGTTTGTTACCGTCAAAGGCACCCCACAAGTGAGCTTAAGGAACTTCCACTTACATGTGTACCATAGATCCCTTGTTCTTTTCTCTGTTCCCTCCTCAAATCCCACTAATACAACAGTACAGAAAATATTGTGCTGTTTTCCAGTATTTGTATTCCAGTAAGGGCAGAAAGAATGGAAAAGTGACAAGTACAGGAAAGAAGGTCAACAAATTTTGAGAGATGGAAAGTGGATAGATGAATGGCAACTGACAGCAGAGCAAGAATGATAATCCTTGATGGTATGTAGCCAATTAAAAACTAGCTAATTTATTCCAAAGGAAACCACGAGGCTCAGGCTTTGGAGGCAACAGCTACTTTTGAAGGCTGGAGAATGAGAGTTGAGACTGAAAACAGTATGACTGAAAGCCCAGATGCGGGTCCCCTAAGCTTTGCTGCCAGGAATATGTACCTTTCCCACTCCAGCAGAACAGAGGAAGTATACTCTCTGAGAAGGCTGGATCAGTAAGGTTCTGGACTCTAAGAACTAAGGCAGTGCAGGAGTAAGAATACAGATTAATGCAAGTCTGCTTAGTACATGGTAACACCCCTCTATTGACTTTCTCAGCACATTTTCCAGGATTCTTTCTGGTCAGTGAACAGATCAAATGTCAAGAGTTAACTACATTCCAGGATTTCCCCAGTGGAATAAGACCTTACTAATCACCCTATGATACAATTAGTTATTTGAATAAAATTATTTATTATTAAGTGAGACCTATCCAAAATGTGCGTCCAATTGCCAGTTTAATGCCTCAACTTTTAATTATAAATAGCTTTCCAGAGAAAATCTATTTATACCTGTGCCCATACCAACATCAAAAAAGCTCAGAAGAAATGGGAAGAATTTTTCTGTAAGAGTTCCAGTCAATCTATAAAATCCAGCAGCATTAAAAAAGGAAAATGCACTCCTGAAAGAAAATCACGATGCTATGCAAAAGGGGCATTCAGAACAAAACAAGACATTTTCTAGCCCATGAAATATGAAGTTATTGATATGTGTGACCTCTTGGCACTATGGCTATACGGAGGAAGTCCTCCACTTCCTCTTCTCCTCATCCTGCTGATTGGCATGTGAATAAAGTGGAACCATGTGCTGAAAATGGTAAAGAAATAAAGTGGATGAACTGGATCACTAATATTATGGAACTATCACATCAGCCCTCCACTAACAATATATAGACAGTTATATGAAAAGGGAAATACTTCTATTTGATGTAAGCTATTGTTATTCAATCTTTCTACAGTAACAAAATATGAAAATGGTGCATAGTTGATGTCTCTTTTCCTAAGGATCCTGACACACAAAGGAAACAAAGAGGGAAATGATGCAAATGAATACTGGGAGCAAGTAGCAGTTACTGTCACAAAGCTATAAAGTAAAATACCTGCAGTGTTGACCAAAATATCAATCGATTTTATATTTAATCAAAATATAGATAGCATTTTTAACCAAAATATCAATATAAGGACATAAAGACTTGTTATTTAAAAACAGCAAGGTCTCAAAATGTTTATATTTATTCATTGTTTTTCAGGAAGCTACTGGAGAATGCACTTCATGAAAATGATAAAAACTATGAAGAGAAAAAAAATGTGAGAACCAAGAGACAGATATTCAATAGGAAAAATGCACAACAACTCTTCCCAGGAGCACACACAAAAAAAGAAGTTCCATGACAACAGCTATTTGACAGGTCTAGAACACAAGCACTTCAAATTGCAAGCTGAGGACAGAGTGCATCATCTCCAGGAAATAAAATGGAATTGATAGTTTGCCTGATAAAATGTATGAGTATGTTGAGATGAGTTTCACAGTTCTCTCAGAAAGTCTGAGTCAGCCAGTCAGTGATAGGCAAAAAACTAAAATATACACACACATGAAATGATTATGAACTCCAAGAAAAGCAAAATGCTATTCAAAGCAGGAAATATAATCACAGTAAGTGATGGGAATTGGTTTAAATACTATTTATAAGTATTAAAATAGTCAATACTGTACCAAAAATTGAGATACAAGATTATAGGACAACATGTGTTAAGGGAAATAGGAAGAGAACATTGAATAAGGTTACATTTTCTTCTTTCACAATAGGCAGTCAGCTGTTTCATAAATGGAAAAGAAAAAACTAGAAATGGCAATGTAGGCTATACCATCTATTTCTTAGGAATACATGTATTTAAAAAATACATATATATATTGAGGAGTACAATGAAACATGCCAGAAGAAATAGATGAATGAGTTATATAGGTTTACCTCTGGGGAATGGAAGTAAGAGACATGAAGGGGTGAGGCAGAAACAGCTGTTCTTTATTATATAGCTTATATTGATATGTTTATACATAAAACTTATGAATTAAAAAAATCTTTCTATACTTCTTCCTTTCATTTCAGCTCCATAAGTGTTTCCAAGGTAAAGAAATGTAGATTCAATACCTGCTTGAAATGAAACAGCATCTCAGGAAAATATCCTGTCATATCACCTGTAATTTGTCCACAGAACTTCAGTTTGGATCAATGCCAGTCTAATACAGAGAAAATAAAGAAGCTTTGTTCTTTGGTTCCCTGAGCACTGGCTGCCCCTCCACCCCCACTCTCTGCACCATACCACCAATTATATACCAACATTTCGGTAAGAAAAGAGTTTTGAAATAAAGCAAGGGCTTAGATTTATTAACCAAATATAGTCAGTAGACTGAGTGTATTGCTAATTTCTTATCTGAAATCCAAGTAATAGATACACATTTCATATTAATTTCCTTGGATGTATAAGACTACTTAGTGTCAAAAGGAATGACAAGAATAACAAAGTATTTATATTCTCTATATTCAAATAATTTCATAGCATTGAATCAGAATTAATAGCTGTATAGGGTTAAGCAAAGCATGTGCAAATGCTTCTACCACTTAATATTGTCTTACTGTGCAATGTGAAGAAAAAATAATTTATACCATTACTATACAGTCTGTCTTTGCTTTTTTTCTTTCTTTTCCTAATTTCCTTTCCCCTTTCCTTCTCTTTGTAAACGTTTTCTCTTAGAAAAGAATTTTCTTTATCCCATCCAGAAATACTAGATGATAGATATATTGCTTTCAAATCATAGCCAGACAAACCTCATCAATTTAAGAATGGAGAGTGCATGATATAATGAGTTTGTACCATTATCTGTTGCCAAATGGATCTAAAGTGACATCTCAGGGCCCTGTTAATGATATGGTCTTATGTAATGGAATCTGGTAATGGGTTCATACCAAATCTGATTATTTAGAGATAATGTTAATGCAAATTAAATTAATTAATGTTTGATTTGTCCTTCACAAACAAAAAATTTAAAAGAGTTAACCACAAACACAGAGTGATACTAGAGATGAAACACCAAATTTTAGGATCAAAATCTAGAATTTTCAAATTGGGAGGTTGATAGAAAAAAAGTAGCTATGAATTTTAAAAAGGTATTTGAAAGAAAACGTTTTAAGCCAAGCAGCGACTGATTCTCCTTAACCATCTGAGGCTACCATAGGCAGGTCATTCTTCTAGAAATCAGACATACTGTTCTTTTTCCTAAATGAATCATGCAACTTCCTGGGAGAAATACTTAGATAGGAGTTCCTTAGATAATTTGTCACATTGTACAGAAATAAGTTGAGATAAACATTTAAAAAACATATTGCCATGGATCATACTTATTTCCTAAAGAACTGATTATGTTTCATATATGTAAAAATGAAAATATGTTTAAAATATGAACTTATTTCTGAAACTATGTGTTACATCAGTATGTTATATATTTAGCTACTCTGATATGCACCTCTGTCTCATGAGAGTAAAGAAAGAAAGAAAAAAATAAGACTGTTTTCTTCATATCAGGTCATAAAATTGTGTAAGCAGCACAATGTCCTATTCATTAATTCCTCATTTTGCGGGGAGACTACTATTCAACAGGCTTTCTTCTAGGTGCAGAAAGAACAAACAGAACAATACACAGACAAAATTCCTATTCTTAAGGGGCTTACATTCATTTTGACGGAGATACAGAAAGAGCAGGACATTCAAACATACAGTAGAAAAGTAAGCCAATAATTGAACAAGGTATTTTCCTTTTTTTTTTAAATGTCACTGCCTTTATTATTATTTTTTCTTTCTTTTTAATATAATTTATTTTATTATCATTAATCTACAATTACATGTGCAATATTACAGTTATTAAACTACCCCTTCATCAGGTCCCCCCCACCAACCCCATTACAGTCACTGTCCATCAGCGTAGTGAGATGCTATAGAATCACTACTTGTCTTCTCTGAGTGAACAAGGTATTTTCAGGTATAGATAAAAGCTATGAAAAAAATGTAATAAAGGGCAATGATAGAGACCATATGCCCCTGGTTGTTAAAGTACACTATGTCAGACTTCTGGGAAGATGGCGGCATGAGCAGGGCAGCAGAAATCTCCTCCCAAAACCATATGTATTTGTGAAAATAAAATAAATACAACTACTCCTAAAAGACAGAAGAGAAGATACAATACAACAGCCAGGCTACAGCTACACCTGCGAGAACTCAGTGCCTCACGAAGCGGGTAAGATACATAGTCCCAACTCAGCGGGACCCGAGAACTCGCCCACCCCAGTGCACCAGCAGGAGGAAAAGAATCAGAGTGGGGAGGGAGTGGAAGCACAGGCCTGCCAAACAACCAGCCCTGGTGATCTGTGCTAGGGGCACTGACACACATCATGTGGTGTATCAGAGATTAGAGAAACAGAAGGGCAGGATCTGAGACCGACCACAACTGGGTCCCCTCAGCCGGCTCCCCGGGACAAAAGAAAAGCATGCACTTTTTAAAAAAAAAGTCTTAAAGAGACAAGGGCCCAACAGAGGAACAAAATTGTCGCACTGCACTCGGCCCAGGGAGCTGGGAGTCTTGGGGAATTTCAGACACTCTGGCCAGCGGCCAGGCAAAGCAGCTGCGCTGAGGCTTCCCACAGAGATCAGCAGCCAGCCATTCATTCCCGCCCACGCAGACAGAACGTCAAAGTGTCCAGCGGAGCCACTGCTGCTGCAGAACAGCGGAGGAGCGGCACCGCCCAGAGCATCCTCACAGAATCACCTTGCAGCTGGGGTGCACCTAAGCAGGAAGAGCCCCATAACCAGGTTCAGAAGGCACCAAGGGGACCAGAATGTACCCAACAAGAATGCAAACCCCTGCAGTGCTATAGGCTAACCTGAGGCGGCCCGCACACAGGCAGCTTAGGGGATTTTCCCAGAGACTGCCTCCCGGTGAGCTGGAAAACAGCTCAGGCCCCTGAGAAGGGAAAGGAGAACAACAAGGAGGAAGGGACTTTGTTCTCCCAGCTGACACACGTGGCGACTACCAGTGACCACTTCTATTGCCATAAAAAGACAGAGGAATATGGTCCAGACAAAGCTTAGCCAGACAACCCCAGAGAAGGGGCCTGATGGGATAGACTTATACAATCTTCCTGAAAAAGAATTCAGAATAAAGTCATAACTATGCTGATGCATCTACAGAGAAATATGCAAGAGCTAAGAGAGAACTGAGGAAAGACAATGCAGAAATAAGACAATCAATGGACGGGCTTAACAGCAGACTGGATGAGATGCAAGAGACTGTTAAAGGTATAGAAATCAGAGAACAGGAATATAGAGAAGCTGAGGCAGAGAGAGATAAAAGGTTCTCCAGGAATGAAAGAATATTAAGAGAACTGTGTGACCAATCCAAGTGAAACAATATTCGCATTATACGATTACCAGAAGAAGAAGAGACAGAAAAAGGGATAGAAAGTGTCTTTGAAGAAATAATTGCTGAAAACTTCCCCAAGATGGGGAAGGAAATAGTTTCTCAGACCATGGAAGCCCACATATCTCCGAACACAAGGGACCCCAGGAAGACAACACTAAGACACATAACAATTAAAATGGCAAAGATCAAAGATAAGGACAGAGTATTAAAGGCAGCTAGAGAGAGAAAAAAGATTACCTACAAAGGAAAACCCATCAGACTATCATCAGACTTCTCAACAGAAACCTTATAGGCCAGAAGAGAATGGCATGATATATTTAACGTAATGAAAAGGAAGGGCCTTGAACCAAAAATACTGTATCCAGCACAATTATCATTTAAATTTTAGGGAGGGATTAAACAATTCCGAGACAAGCGAAACCTGAGGAAGTTTGCCTCCCATAAACCACCTTTAGAGGATATCTTAAACGGACTGCTCTAGATGGAAGCACTCCTAAGGCTAAAAAGATGTCACCAGAGAAAATAAAATAGCAAAGAAAGCAGACCAGCCAAATACTAACTATAGGCAAAAAGTAAAATCAACTGTCCACAAAAACAGTCAAAGGAAACATAAAAGAATACAGAATAAACACCTAGTATATAAAGAATGGAGAAGGAAGAATAAGAAGGGAGACAAAGAATTATCAGACAGTGTTTATAATAACTTAACAAAAGTTAAGTTAGACTGTTAGATAGTAAAGAAGCTACCCTTGAATCTTTGGTAACCATGAATCTAAAGCTAGCAATGGCAATAAATACATATCTATTGATAATCACCCTAAATGTAAATGGCTGAATGAACCAATCAAAAGATACAGAGTAATAGAATGGATAAAAAAACAAGACCCATCTATATGCTGCTTACAAGAGACTCACCTCAAACCCAAAGATATACACAGACTAAAGGTGAAGGGATGGAAAAAGATATTTCATGCAAGCAACAGGGAGAAAAAAGCAGGTGTTGCAGTACTTCTATCAGACAAAAAAGACTTCAAAACAAAGAAAGTTGCAAGATATAAAGAAAAACATTACATAATGATAAAGGGGTCAGTCCAACAGGAGGATATAACCATTTTAAATATATATGCAACCAACACAGGAGCGCCAACATATGTGAAACAAATACTAACAGAATTAAAGGAGGAAATAGAAAGCAATGCATTCATTTTAGGAGACTTCAAAACACCACTAAATCCAAAGGAAAGATCATCCAGACAGAAAATAAGTAAAGACACAGAGGCACTGAACAACACACTAGAACAGATGGACCTAACAGACATCTACAGAACTCTACACCCAAAAGCAACAGGAGACACATTCTTCTCAAGTGCACATGGAACATTTTCCAGAATAGACCACATAGTAGGCCACAAAAAGAACCTAAGTAAATTCAAAAATATTGAAATTCTACCAATCAACTTCTCAGATCACAAAGGTATAACGCTAGAAATAAATTGTACAAAGAAAACAAAAAACCTCACAAATACATGGAGACTTAACAGCATGCTCCTAAAAAATCAATGGATAAATGACCAAATTAAAACAGAGATCAAACAATATATGGAGACTAATGACAACAATAACACAAAGCTGCAACTTCTGTGGGACGCAGCAAAGGCAGTTCTAAGAGGAAAGTATATTGCAATCCATGCCTATTTAAAGAAGGAAGAACAATCCCAAATGAATAGTCTAAAGACACAATTACTGAAATTGGAAAAAGAAGAAAAGAGGCCCAAACTCACAGGAAGGAGGGACATAAGAAAGATCAGAGAAGTAATAAATAAAATTGTGAAAAATAAAACAATAGAAAAAATCAATGAAACCAAGACATGGTTATTTGAAAAAATAAATAAAATAGATAAACACTTACCGAGACTCATTAAAAGAAAAAGAAAATCTACACACACAAAGAGAATCAGAAATGGGAAAGGAAAAATCATGACCCCACCTAGAAGAAATGGACAACTTCTTAGAAAAATACAACCTTCCAAGAATGACCAAGCAAGAAACAGACAACTTAAACAGACCAATCACCAGCAACGAAACTGAATCGATAATCAAAAAACTACCCAAGACCAAAACCCCCAGGCCAGATCGATTCACCTCTGAATTTTACCAGACATATAGAGAAGAAATAATACCCATTCTCCTTAAAGATTTCCAATGAATAGAAGAGGAGTGAATCCTTCCAAACTCATTCTATGAAGTGAGCATCACTCTAATACCAAAACCGGGCAAAGACCTCACCAAAAAAGAAAATTACCGACCAATATCCCTGATGAAGGTAGATGCAAAAATACTCAACAAACTATTAGCAAACCAAATCCAAAAATACATCAAGAGGATCATACACCATGATCAAGTGGGATTCATCCCAGGGATGCAAGGATGGTACAACATTCGAAAATCCATCAACATCAGCCACCACATCAACAAAAAGAACAAAAACCACATGATCATCTCCATAGATGCTGAAAAAACATTTGACAAAATTCAACACCCATTCATGATTAAAACTCTCAACAAAATGGGTATAGAGGGCAAGTACCTCAACATCATAAAGGCCATATATGACAAATCCACAGCTGAAATCATATTTAACAGGAAGAAGCTGAAAGCTTTTCATCTAAGATTGGGAACAAGACAGGGATGCCCACTCTCCCCACTGTTATTCAACATAGTACTGGAGGTCCTAGCCACAGCAATCAGACAAAACAAAGACATACAAGGAATCCAGATTGGTAAAGAAGAATTCAAATTGTCACTATTTGCAGATGACATGATACTGTACATAAAAAACCCTAAAGACTGCCCTCCAAAACTACTAGAACTAATATCTGAATTCAGCAAAGTTGCAGGATACAAAATTAACACACAGAAATCTGTTGCTTTCCTATACACTACGGATGAACTAACAGAAAGAGAAATCAGAAAAACAATTCCATTCACAATTGCATCAAAAAGAATAAAATACCTAGGAATAAACCTAACGAAGGAAGTGAAAGACCTGTACTCTGAAAACTACAAGACACTCCTAAGAGAAATTAAAGAGGACACTAACAAATGGAAATGCATCACATGCTCTTGGCTAGGAAGAATAAATACTGTCAAAATGGCTGTACAACTAAAGCAATATACAGATTCAATGCAATCCTGATCAAAATACCAACAGCATTCTTAATGAACTGGAACAAATATTTCTAAAATTCATATGGAACCACAAAAGACCCAGAATAGCCAAAACAATTCTGAGAAGGAGGAACAAAATGGGGGGAATTATGCTCCCTGACTTCAAGCTCTACTACAAAACCACAGTAATTAAGACAATTTGGTATTGGCACAAGAACAGACCCACAGACCAGTGGAACAGAATAGAAAATCCAAGCATTAACCCAAACACATACAGTCAATTAATATATGATAAAGGAGCCTTGGATATACGATGGGGAGATGACAGCCTCTTCAGCAGCTGGTGTTGGCAAAATTGGACAGCTACATGTAAGAGAATGAAACTGGACTACTCTCTAACCCCATACACAAAAGGTAAACTCAAGGTGGATCAAAGACCTGAATGTAAGTCATGAAACCATAACACTCTTAGAAAAAAATATAGGTAAAAATCTCTTGGACATAACATGAGCCACTTCTTCATGAACATATCTCCCCAGGCAAGGGAAACAAATGCAAAAATTAACGAGTGGAACTGTATCAAGCTAAAAAGGTTCTGCACAGCAAAGGACACCATCAGTAGAACAAAAAGACATCCTATAGTTTGGGAGAATATATTCATAAATGACATGTCAGATAAGGGGTTGAAATTCAAAATATATAAAGAACTTATGCACCTCAGCAAACAAAAAGTAAATAATCCAATTAAGAAATGGGCAGAAGATATGAATAGACACTTCTCCAAAGAAGAAATTCAGATGGCCAACAGGCACATGAAAAGATGCTCCACATCGCTAGTCATCAGAAAAATGCAAATTAAAACCACAATGAGATATTACCTCACACCACTTAGGATGGCCAACATCCAAAACACAAACAACAACAAATGTTGGCGAGGATGTGGAGAAAGGGGAACCCTCCTACACTGCTGGTGGGAATGCAAATTAGTTCAACCATTGTGGAAAGCAGTATGGAGGTTCCTCAAAAAACTCAAAATAGAAATACCATTTGACCCAGGAATCCCACTGCTAGGAATTTACCTTAAGAATGCAGTAGCCCAGTTTCAAAAAGACAGATGCACCCTTATGTTTATCACAGCACTATTTACAATAGCCAAGAAATGGAAGCAACCTAAGTGTCCAACAGTAGATGAGTGGATAAAGAAGAGGTGGTACATATACAAAATGGAATATTATTCAGCCATAAGATGAAAGCAAAATCTTACCATTTGCAACAACATGGATGGAGCTAGAGGGTATTAAGCTCAGTGAAATAAGCCAAGCCGAAAAAGAGAAGTATCAAATGATTTCATTCATATGTGGAGCATAAGAGCAAAGAAAAAAAAATCTGAAAGAACAAAACAGCAGTAGACTCACAGAACCCAAGAATGGACTAATAGTTACCAAAGGGATAGGGACTCGGAGGATGGGTGGGAAGGGAGGGACACGGGGGAAAAGGGGACATTACGATTAGCAGACACAATGTTGGGGGGGGAGGAGGGGGCTGTACAACTCAGATAAGACAAGTAGTGATTCTATAGCATCTCACTACACTGATGGACAGTGACTGTAATGGGGTAAGTGGGGGGGGGGACCTGATGAAGTGGGGAGTTTAGTAATCATAATATTGCACATGTAACTGTAGATTAATGATACTGAAAAAAAAGTACACTTATGGGAGATCAGTTTTATTTGAAGTCTGAATGGCAACAAAGAATTAAGCATTTTAAAATCTGGAATCGCATTATTTCAGAGAAAGGAAATAACAAATGCAATACTTTGTAACACAGCCACCTAGTTTTCCCTAGTATTCATTTTCTTCTTCCTTTTAATAAATAAAAATCTCTTCCTCTAAGTTTAAGCAAGACATGTGTCCAAACAGGTACCAACTATATTTCCCAGAATGTAAGGGGTGGTGGCCCTGTGAGACAAGCAACTAATGGGCTACTAAATGGAAATATGTTCAACTTACAGGTTATGTCTCTTAAAGAGGGAGCTAGTTTCTGTTTTATTCTTCCTTAGGGTAGGAATCCACATTTGGTGTTAATGGCTGACTTACGCAATGCAAAACTAATCTCTGGGAAGCTAACAGGTCAGCAAACTGGAAGGATCCTTTACTACGCCAATCTGTTAAATGAAAGAGAAATTCATTTCTATTTGGTGTGAATCACTGAATGTTTTGTTCTGTTGGTTTTGTAACTATGGCCTGAACTACCTTCTGGTTCTATGGCAGGAATAACTTTGGTGTGTAGAAGAAAACATTAGAAAACCAGTATGCAGGAAATAGCCTGAAGAAAAGTGAAAGAAAATGGTTTCTGAAAATTAGGCAGTGATCAACTGTGGATGGCCTTATAAATCATTTCACTTTAATTACTTTCAATGAAAAATTTTCAGAAGAAAGTGACTTAAGTTGGCTTCCTTTTAAAAAAGAAAACTTTCATATAAAATTGATTCTAGTGGGTCAAATACAAGCAGAAACACAGTAAAAAAAAAGCTATTTAAATAATCGGGTTGAGACGGAAAGGTGTGCAATTAATAGAACGTCTGAAAAACATTAGCTATATATTTAACCTATGCCATCACAAGTAATAATATCCAACTATTCACTCAACATGTAATGATTAAAGGCCTGGTAAGTCTCACCAGCATGTAAAAAACTGGATACATAATTTGAATGAGACATGTTCCACAAGTTGTTATTTTACTGTAAATAATACACAGCATATATATTTTTTGAAATTGGAACAAGTGCTACAAAGATATAGGATAGGGTGCTCTGGGAGAGAATACAGAATTCACTTAATTTTGATTATACTTCAGTAGGGAAATATTTAACCTAATATAAAATGTAAGTGGTGATAACTCCTGCAAAGAGAGTGGGGGAATGGCTGTGGAGGATTTTCATTAGAGGCATGAAGAAGGGAGCATAAAGTGGGATTGAGATTGATAGAATGTATGAAATGCAGTGGAAGAAAAAATGTGTATTCATTAGGCATAAATTGCATTTGCATAATACAAAAAAATGACAATAATATTTCTAATGTGTATCCAATGTCGTAACAATTTAGATAGAACTTAATGTACAAAATATTCCATCCAAGATATCCCTATGGGATATGCTTCTGAGTAAGACACTTTGGAAGTCACAAAGACAACGTTTTGAATAGATATCATTAGCAAATGCAGTTTTGCTTTTTCCTCTGAGAATAAGGATTATAGCACAACTCAAATGAATTACAATAGATTTACTCTGAACTTTTCCACTTTCTAATATATTTTAAGATTGCATACAGAAGAGTGGTGATAGTTGGCTAATCACTTTACGTTTTGCAAGAACTCTCCTTTTTACAAGTTAAAAAATTTTTAAATAAAGCCTATTTTTAAAATTTATTATTTAATACCATTAGATAAATTAGGAAAGTGGAATGTGTATTTTAACCCAAATTTAGAGGTGGTGACATCACTAGAATTTTTCCTAACTAAAAGACAGAACTCAGTTCTATTTGGAAGCAACCTAAGTGTCCATCAGTAGATGAATGGATAAAGAAGATGTGGAACATATACACAATGGAATACTATTCAGCCATAAGAAAGAAACAAATCTACCATTTGCAATAACATGGATGGAGCTGGAGGATATTATGCTCAGTGAAATAAGCCAAGTGGAGGACAAGTACCAAATGATTTCCCTCATTTGTGGAGTATGACAACAAAGCAAAACTGAAGGAACAAAATAGCAGCAGACTCACAGACTCCAAGAAGGGACTATCAGGTGCCAAAGGGGAGGGATGGGAGAGGGTGGGTGGGAAGGGGGGGAGAAGGGGATTGAGGGGTATTATAATTGACACACATGGTGTGAGGGGATCATGGGGAAGACAGTGTAGCACAGAGAAGGCAAATAGTGATTCTGTGGCATCTTACTACACTGATGGTCAGTGACTGCAATGGGATATGGGGGTGGGGCTTGATAATATGGGTGTATGTAGTAACCACATTGTTTTTCATGTGAAAACTTCCTAAGAGTATATATCAATAAAACCTTGATAAAAAATGAATTTTAAGTACTACTAAACCAAATAATAATATTGGAAAAGATTCTGAAAAAGCATAGACCAAAGTTATCTGGTCTAGCTTAAGTACCGAGTTCAGTTCTGTATACAAAATTGCTGTTGAAGCATGAAATCCAGTGTGTTACTTGCTGAGATTTATGGGCCATTGAAGTAATTAAATCATCAACCTTAATCAGCATTTACACCCAAATTATTAAAGTAAATAAATTCATAATTAAAGGATTCTTTGGAAAACTATTTAATAAAACCTGACAGAAGCAGATGTATATTTTGTATTTAAAAACATTAATGTTTTGAAGATTTTCTTTTAACACTTTGTTTTTCTAAGACAAATTAATATTTGTTAGTACATGTCATTACCATGACATCAGGGAAAGACAATATTAGAAATGTTGATTAGAAATGTTAGGTGAATCTGCTGCAAGAAGGAAGTTCACAAGGTACTGTCCAATGACACCACATTGTGATATAGTCACAAACGGGCTAAAGATATAAAAGACCAATTCATTGAGCAAATAAAGCCAGAGCTTTTTTATGATTGCAATTTGATAAATGCACAGATATTGTTAACACAAAATATGTTCAGTATATGTATTTGCATTAATTATTTTAAGATCATGGTGATGCAAAGTAAGAAATCCTTTTTTTTTTAAAGATTCATTGCCAACAAACATAACTAGCTCTGAGCTATATAAAACAAAGGGGGTTAAAAATGTGATTTAGACTTTATTTTTATTTTTTAATGGCAGTAGTTTACACCAAATTAAGACTGGTACATTAAAATGTAAATCAAACACTACTTTCTCTAGAAAGACAGGCTTGGCATGAAAAATGTCACAAAACTAAATTGGTTTAGTCATGCATATTAAAATCGTGAATATAAGTCCCATGTATTAAAACCAGTTTTTGCTCTAATAGTTAATATTATAAAAATTGATTATAAACAAATGTTAATTCATGCTGAAGTATGTTGTTTTTCAAAGATAAAAGTTCAGTTGTGAATACTGAACTGCAAAATAAACTCAGCATTTTTGCAAGATAAGAAACCAGTTTGGTCCCATCTCTTCAAAGATGTGAATGGATACTCAAACTTGCTAATGTGTTTTGTAGGTTTGGTATTTTTTTGTGTGTGTGTTTTATTTATTTATTCATACAATATTCATTTCCTTGGTACCTACTATATGCTGGGCTCTCTCCTGACTGTGGATAAGGTAGTATAATTAGGCTTGTAAGCTTCCTGAACTCCAGAAAATGGCTAGAGGTGGAATGGGAACCTGAATATCCTTTTTTTTTTTGCTATTATTAATATACAATCACATGAGCAACATTATGGTTACTACACTCCCCCTATTATCAAGTCCTCACCACATATCCCATTACAGTCACTGTCCACCGGCATAGTAAAATGTTATAGAATCACTACTGTCTTGTCTTCTCTGTGTTATACTGCCTTCCCCGTACCCCCCTACCCCACCCCTACCCCTGCTACATTATGTGTGTTAATTGTAATAGCCCTTTTTCCCACCCCTCTTCCCCAGTCCCTTTGCCTTTGGTAACTCTTAGTCCATTCTTGGGTTCTGTAAGTCTGCTGCTGTTTTGTTCCTTCAGTTTTTTCTTTGTTCTTATACTCCACAAATGAGGGAAATCATTTGGCATTTGTCTTTCTCCACCTGGCTTATTTAACTTAGCATAATACCCTCTAGCTCCATCCATGTTGTTGCAAATAGTAGGATTTGTTTTCTTCTTATGGCTGTATAATATTCCATTGTGTATATATAAAACATCTTCTTTATCCATTCATCTACTGATGGACACTTAGGTTGCTTCCATTTCTTGGCTATTGTAAATAGTGCTGCGATAAACATAGGGGTGCATATGTCTTTTTCAGATTGAGCTGCTGCATTTTTAGGGTAAATTCCTAGGAGTGGAATTCCTGGGTCAAATGGTATTTCTATTTTGAGTTTTTTGAGGAACCTCCATACTGCTTTCCACAAAGGTTGTACTAATTTACAGTCCCATCAGCAGTGTAGGAGGGTTCCCCTTTCTCCACATCCTTGCCAACATTTGTTGTTGTTTGTGTTTTGGATGTTGGCCATCCTCACTGGTGTGAGGTGATATCTCATTATGGTTTTAATTTGCATTTTTTCTGATGACTAGTGATGTGGGGCATTTTTCATGTGTCTGTTGGCCATATGAATTTCTTCTTTGGAGAAGTGTCTGTTCAGCAACTCTGCCCATTTTTTAATTGGCTTGCTTTTTGTTTGTTGAGGTGCATGAGCTCTTTATATAATTTGAATGTCAACCCCTTATCGGATATGTCATTTATGAATACATTCTCCCATAATGTAGGATGTCTTTTTGTTCTACTGATGGTATCCTTTGCTGCACAGAAGCTTTTTAGTTTGATATAGTCCCATTTGTTCAGTTTTGCTTTTGTTTCCCTTGCCCGGGGAGATATGTTCATGAAGAAGTTGCTCATGTTTATGTCCAAGAGATTTTTGCCTATATTTTTTCCTTAGAGTTTTATGGCTTCATGACTTACATTCAGGTCTTTGATCCATTTTGAGTTTACTTTTGTGTATGGGGTTAGACAGTAATAGTTTCATTCTCTTACATGTAGCCATCCAGTTTTGCCAACACCAGCTGTTGAAAAGGCTGTCATTTCCCTATTGTATATTCATAGTTCCTTTATCGTATATTAATTGACCATATATGGTTGGGTTTATATCTGGGCTCGCTATTCTGTTCCACTGATCTATGGGTCTGTTCTTGTGCCAGTACCAAATTGTCTTGATTACTGTGGCTTTGTCATAGAGCTTGAACTCAGGGAGCATAATTCCCCCTGCTTTATTCTTCCTTCTCAGGATTGCTTTGGCTATTCGGGGTCTTTTGTGGTTCCGTATGTTTGGTGTTTTTAATGATTTTAATACTTCAATACAGGGAAGTAATGCAACAAGCTTTTTACAATGGCAAAAAAGATCCATGAGCACAAAGGAAAGTTGGAAGTCTGGAAGAAAACATTTCCAGGGATTGTTGTGACATATTCCATAATTTAACAATTACTAGTGAAATAGGTCTCACTTTACTATTGCCACTTTATTGAAAGTTATCACCATTCACCTTATGAATTAATATTTTGAATTTTATCTTCAACTAAGTAGATCTATCAATAAAGGAATCAGGGATTTAATTAATTTTTAAAATTTTTAATCAAAACTATTATTTAAATTTAAGTTTTACATTCTAAAATTTCAGGTGAATGAATTTCAGAAATAAAGCATCATTTTCTACATTTGGGTAGAAATTGTCAATGAATATGAAAACTTGCTTTATAATTTCTTCTCCTATTTTTGTCAACATGCATCTTTGAGGCTGACTTCTATAACATGAGTGGTTTTCAAACAAACCATAGAAGAGTTTAAATATGTGTTACCTCCTGCAAGTGATGAAGTTGTAATTTGCTCTAGATTTGATAAATTAATAAGTAAATAGGAAGCACATTTGCCACATTAAAAACTTTAAATATTGATACACCTTTTAAAAATGGGCCTAAAGATATCCTCCATACGGAACTGCTATTTCATTCACACATTTCTGAGTAGTTATGATGTGTGAAGACACAGAAATGTTTCAAGTGCAACAGTAATTCTCTAACATACCTTCAAAATGCTCACTTTCAACTGGACTATTTTTGGGATATATTCTTTTTTTAATGCTATCCTTGTTTTTATTATATTTATTGAAATGTACTTTTATCTCTGATGAATTTAAAATTTTTTAAGACGTATTTTATGATTTTTAAATTTTTCTAGATTTCATTTGTATATTTTATTTTTTCAAAAGTGTTGGTTTATGACAGATTAGGGTAGAGGGAATGGCCGTTTACCACATATGGGCTTAGGAGCATTGATATAATTTATATTCCTGAAGCCCATCACTTTCAACACACTTTTGTTTTAAAGTTATTGTTCATATTTTTCTTTCCCAGATACAAAGTTCTTCAGTTGCAAATTATCTGCAACTGTTTTTGGATCATAATGGATGCCTCAAGCATAGTCTGAGTTTTATATTGAGTATATAGTGAGAAAATAATCACAATAATTATAGCAAGACACTCATTAAACAGTATAAACCATTCAAGGGTACAACATTCCTTTACCTAAACTAGGTAATACCAAACATATTGTAATACTTGACAGCATTAGACAGAATTGACAGGAAAGTCACTGGAACATAGTAATTTGTGTGTATATACAAAACGATTCTCCAAAATATCAGTATTTATCTTTGTATTTTATGGTTGCTGTGGTTTTAGGTGGCTATTATTTTCTTCTTAGAGCTCTTCTATTCCCTTTAATAAACTATTTCCCATTATTCTGTAATGTATAGGAGATATTTTAGCAATAGTTATTCTGGGCTCAAATTCAGCTTCAATGTAATGTGGTCACTGTGTCCACTTAAATGACGTTTTTATGTAGAATATATTTTATTTAATTCAATATTTTTTAAGATAGTAGGAAAACACAAATATAGATTCCTCAGGTTCTATCTTCGTGGGTACTAGAATGTGTAAGTAGGTAATAGTATGTAGTAGTACCACAGTTGAACACAAAACAAAAATTGTAATTTTTTATCTGTTGCTCAGTCAACAAATGTTTACATGTCAGGACTGTTACAGGTATTACATATATAGCAAATGAGTAAAACAGACATAAGTCCCTGTCCATATAGGGCTTATTTTCTAGATAGAAAAATGAGGCAACATTCACAAGAACTCTTTCCAGACAATCAGAAAGAAGATAGTATTGGCAGTATAAATAATCATCTTGCTGTATAAGTTCATTTTTATCACTTTATTATTAACTTTTTTGGTTATTTAATATACAAACATAGCAAACTATCATTTGAAGTATATCTTTCTTCACAATTGCAAAGATTCCTCTTTCTTGTAGTCAAAATTCTCTACAGCAGATTTCTCAAAATAGAAAATGCTATATTGAGCTTACCTAGCATCTCATCTATTATACTTATGTAGATGTAAAAGAGAAAAAAAATCACATACAGTGTCCACAGAAGACTATCTTTCAGCTATTTGAGAAATATTATTATAAACTTAATAAAATATTCTGCAATGTTGTATATTCCAACTAGTTTATTCATTTCATATCCTAATACTGTTTCTCCACATACAGAACTTTCTTTTAAACTAGTTGATTTATAAAAATGTCAACATAGTGCAAATTAATAATTCCAGTGAAACACATTTGTGATACCTTAGGTATGTGACAGGCAATTAAAAAAAGGTACACTGATTTCTCTAAAATGTTAAATGACATAATAGCCATACAATAAAGTATTGAATAATTTAAGTAAATCAATGTTTTCTTAATTTTGTAGGAGTACAAACTGTCTTGGGTGCTAAGGTAAATCAATATAATAAAATAAAAATGAAGCAGTTTATAATGATGAATGCATGGGTTGATAATAACCAGAGGTAAAATCTCATTTAGCCATTGTAACAAACAACTTCCAGGCATCTTTTGTGTGCTATTCCCATCAGAAAACATGGTATTATATAGTCAATTGATTTTAGCACTTAAATAGCTTTTCATTTGCAAGACAGACTCAGTATAAAGTAAACCTTTTCCAGAGTGTCATTAGTTATGGCTTGATTTAGAATGATAATACATATTTACTACCATTAGAGCTGTTTTGTGTGTTTTATGTGGTTTGTAAATAATGCTATATTTTACGAGGAAATGAGAAATGCTCATTTGTTGTGCTTTTATATATTTGTAAGGTTAGGATTTAGTGTTTTGTACTTTTAGTAATCTCTTTTCAATCTCATTTCCAATGGTAAATCCAGTGGAAAATATTTATTTTGCATTTCATGAAGTTACATCTGTACACATTCTTTAGTTTCTCATTTTGTTTAGAAAACAGAAGGATGGTATTATATGTGTTTGTAAGGACGTTTTTCCAACATAATATCTTTTGTGGTTTACAACAATTTTAAGATCTAATAAAATCTTTGGACCCTTTCCACAGGAAAAAAAATGCAAATGTTGATATAAAAACATTGTGTATAATTTAAGAAAATTTGGATTTACCCTGGATTATTTTCACACTCACATACCAAGGATAATAATTGAAACAATGAAAACAGCTATAATTAGCACTGCTGCAAACTGTAAATGTGTCAGTGTTGTAGCTAGACGTAAAATGATGAGTGCAGATAGGATAATTGCTAAAAATACTTTCCCGTAAAACTTATCCCTTCTCTAAAAATGCAGAAGATCCCACAGAAAAAGCCAAAGACTCAAGAACATTACCAAGAAAAGAAAGAAGCAGAAAAGATGCACCATTTCTGAAATAAGAGACCCAAATTGGACAAAGGACAACACCCAGATAACAAAAAAAGAGGAATTGGAAGTTTATTGTGTCTTGATAGAGAATCACAGTGGATTAGCTATAGACCTTGTAGCCAAAATGTCTGGGATTGGATCATTTGGGATTGGATCATTATATTGTGACTTTGATAAAATTATTTGGACTCTTTACTGTGTCCTTTTCTGCAAACTCGGGATAATAATAGTGAGGTAGAGCAGGGATATGGGACAAGCATCATAATTTTTCCTACCTATGATGACAAATGCCAAGATACAAATAGTATACTAAGAACAGGAGGGACTCCATCTTAAGGCTAAGATTCCATTTTAAAAACCAGGGAGTTAGGATGAAAGATTCCTAACATATTTTATGGTAATTAGCCAATAACTTACCCTATCTTAAGGCAGGGAAAGAAGTCCTAAATGACACATCCCCACTGCTTGAGGTTAACTACTATCTTGGAAAACAGGATTAATAAATTTCTGTGTTAATTTTATCTTACAGAATAATGGATGATGAAGTAATATCTCTTACTGGGGACAGACATCAGGAGACCACATGTCAAACCTACACCCCTCTGACCCTTTCCCGCATTCTTAAAATCCTTAAGAGAAATGGATCCTATGCCTTGAAGTGTATCTCCTCTCGGAGGCTGCCTGCACTTCCCTTTCTTCAAGTGTGCACTTGGCCTTAAATAAAGCCTTCTTGCTGCTCAACTTAACATGTTCCCTCTGTTATTCCTTGCTCTCTGCTGCCTGCACAGCTGCTGACATTCACTACTACTCTCCCCTTAATGAATTCCTTCCTTACCTACACTTGTTCAACCTATTCATGAATTCTCTCTCCATCAGAGTCAAAAATTCTCCCCCATCTAGGTTGAGGTTTTACCTAGTGCACAGAGAGACCTCCCCAAATGCAGCTGCCCAGCAATAGGATTTATTTCACAGATCTAATGTGAGGATGGAATGGTCCATGGTTAACTCCACACAAAGGGATTAGCTGAATGTCTGTCATATATTGGTAGAAAGATTGGTACAGAGACTGTGGTGAATGAAAAGCTTCCATGTCCAGAAGACTAGTCATAGGTATTCCTGCTGACAATGTATGTCCTGCATCTACATCATTGCTGTAGGTAGAGTAGGTACTGTAGACAGCTTACACTGTATGCATAAAACAGCCCAATGGGAAGTCTTAGATTAAATATATGAGCATAAAACCAAGAATCAGTGAAACTTTCAGAAAAGATAATCTCATCAACAAAAGAGATCAAATTCAATACACAGGAAATAATTTTTAAAATAACAAAATAAAAGTTACTGTATAAAGCAACAGATGAAGCTATTCACATAAATATAAAAATGACTTCAAAGTAATATAAGAGGTCAGTGTATCCATAAGATAACAGTAGAGATTGTTGAAATATTTTTTTGTGTGTGGAAAGAGTACAAAAGCTTAATAATGAAGTGAATAGCAGAATGAGATAAGAGAAAGGACAGTTAGTGAGTAGGCAAATGAAATGGAACAATATTTTCCAAGGAAAAAGGCAAACTTCATCAAGATAGAAACTGAAAGAAGAGCTAATAGCTGTAGAAGAAAAAAATTATATAACTTATAGAAGGTATAAAGCAGAAGGCAGGGGCAAGAAAGTTGAAAAGGGATCATAAGTGAGCTCTAGATCTACTCTCCCTCTATTCCAAAACTTAAAGCTTTACAATTATCATGTCTCAAATATGCTGGAATTGATTTCATTATGCCCTTTCATCCTTTGTAAATAGGTCATCACAGGAAGCCTAAGCCTCGCCTCTCATTTTACTATGTGTCTCATATCCTCTAATCCATAAATTGACCTAAATCTTCCTTATTCTCATCATTCTACCCTTCCCCAATTCCTACAATCTTTCTACCATATTTTCTGAAATGTATGACCCATCATGTGCACAATCCATTTTATCTGCCCTATCTTCTCTGAACATTTCCTTATTCAGTGGCCCTGGACAGTACTGAAGAGATCAATGTTCCTGCACAGTCTTCTCAAATGATGACTGTTCTCCACAATCATGAAAAAATCTTTATCCCTGTGCTGATGTAATTTCCTTATTGGAAAGGATGTCCTACAGAGTCCCATAATTCCAACTATCCACTTATTAGGATCTGTATCCCAAGATCTGCCTTTCCAAATGTTAACAAACTGTCAAGTTATTATGCCAAGCCAGTTTTCATATATTTTTTCTAGACCTAATCCTCCTTCCACTTAAATACCATGCTTTCAGTTTTCTACTCTCTTACTGATTTTACACTTTGTACTGCTTTCTTCTCAGAAGCACATGTTGTTTCATTTTACACACTAAGAAACAAAACAAAATGAAATGAACACCACAAACTTGCTTGACACCATTTCTCCCAAACAGCTACCATGCAAGTTGTGTTCTCCCATTTGCAAAATACCTTCTCATTTCTCTTAAATTCACTCAAATTTGACTCTTGTTACCAGAGATCCACTAAAATACAAAGAGCAAATTTCAAGAGCAAGGTTAGCCAATGACAGGAATATTTCATGTATCTCAAAAAAGTTTATAAACTGAGTAATTATATACTAAGTAGGTTCAAAGACTACAGGAGTAATACACATAAGAAGTTTTGACATTGGAATAATCTGCCTCATTCATCATATATGGGTAGGACTATAGGGAAGCAAGTTATTTGATTTATGTCAAATATCAAAACAAGGAAGAATAACATTTGAGTATTTATTGTACACTGTTCTTTAGGGTCTTTGGAAAAAAAATGTCACATTATCAAAATAACTTAAGAAGTAATGTGAATTGCTCATTTAATTAAATAGTGTATTGTATAAGATATATAAAAATAGTTTTAAATACTAATCAATAAAGTTTCATATGAGGTCAATATATTGAAAAGGTGTGGCAAATACTATTTTAACTATAAATATGTAACCACATTTTTAGTACACACATATGCTCTTCTCTACTGCTCCATTGCTCAGTTGCTTTGTGGTTTCCAAACAACTCAAGCAGTCTCACAAAGTCCAGAGATTTATTAATATAAAGCCATCAATCAAAAGGTTCTATTATCATTTAAGAATGGAAAACATAGGTCCAAATCACATTTATTTACATATAAAACTCATCATGCTTTTCATACTGTTGCAGTCACAGAAGAGATTGTGATATATTTAGTCAAGCATTTTAATTTTAAACTATTTTTCAAAATAGAGAAAATCTAACATTGTCTAACTTTGGAATAGAAATATGTTGATTAATGTTAAATACTTTGAAAGACAGCAAAAAATTAAAAGTAAAAATAAATGAATTTTTAAATTGAAGTTATTTTTATACTTACTATAAGATGATAAAAAAGCTATGTTTACATTATTAAAATACTTCTCTCTTCCTAAATAGTTTGGGAGTTAGAAATAATCCTGGTAAATAGTCTCATTTTTAAAGCTTAGGCCTTTGTGTTTGTTTATGTTTTTGATGTTTTAAATGGGGGTAGATTGAGAACACATCTTAAATTTAATTTTCCCCTTGAGATCCCATCAAAATTACAGTAAATATGTACAAGGAAACGTAACACATATCCAATAACATTGGTTATCAAAATATAGATACAGAAAACATCTATGACAATTAACTGATTGTCAAAGAAACCATTCAATCTTTTAACTGAAAGGCACACTGAGTTCCCTGACCTAGACAATAGATATGAGTTTTCAAAATTCTAATGATAGAGACGTAATTTTAAAAGATCTATGTGAAACATGAAAAAAAGGAACAAAAATTAAAAAAAAACATTAAACTTGTCACTGACAATACAGCTTGCTAAACTCAGTGGTGACTGGGAAATATTCTACAACTGGCCCAATTGCAGCTTCCTGTAGTCTGAGAGAGATCTTGAAGCACAAACCACAAAAACTAGCACATAGAAGGTGAAAGCGTTCAGGTTTAATTTCTATGCCCAGATAGGCACTCTCCTCGGGGTTGTATGCACCAGAAACTGACAATAAACCAAAAGCAACAAGATTTGAAACTTACTTTTTTTCTGCAAATGTATTGCTAAAATGACTGTGTTATCCTGCAAAAACCTGAGTATTCTATTCCAAACTGCACTGACAAAAATTCAGCCACAGATGCTCTGTAGATCTCAGGAAGGATTCAGAGGGTAATAGAAAAGGCAGGTTCTCTCAAGGAGCACAGTCAAGGTCAACCGATAGCAAAGGACCAAGGAATTTCTCCTCAAAAGCAGTACAGAGCTGACAAATATGCTTACTAGGGAATTTACCTCCTTGCCTCAGGCAAACGTCTTCATAATTCTGGCCAAACAAAATATGATAATAGCTACAGACCAGCTGTTTCAGTGTTTTGCTTTAGTTTTTTTCTGTTTTCCTTTTTCAAGTTACATGCTGTATTACAATAGCCTATTCCAACAGAACCATTTTATTTTTGGTGTGTAGGAGGATACCTTGTGCAAATCACCTGCCTTTGGTCTTTTTTTAAAAAAGTTTAGTTTATATGTTGGTCAGGCCATGTGGAGCTACAATTGGCCCTGAAAGAGAAGACAATACATCAGCCAGAAATCCTGAGGTGGACGGTATAATGGCAGAACCTTGTGGATTCTGTGCACAAATAGAAAGATATTCAGGGATATTTTTGGCTTTTCAAGAGAGTGAACTGTGCTAAGAGACAGCTAGCTGCCCTCTAATTACGTACAATGTAAGATTTACATTAAATTAATTAAACGTATTTTATTAAGAATTTGTTAGCTGTCTCTTTGATCAGCAAAAAAATAGTTACCAACCTGCAAAATGTATGTTATAGGAATTGCAATATTTTCAGTTGATTTTTCTATATACAAAAATATAATAACTAGATACTCCAAGAAAACCACACTACTGTACCAGCAATTATGGTATAATTACAAAAAGCAGTCTAAAATATAATACAGTATTGAAAGATTGGTAGAGTGTAAGAAAGAGAATGAATTGAACCTGATGTTTTGAACATTCTCCTATAAATGGTTTACATTTTCTTCCTTAAGAGTCCATCACTGTACCTAATTATGTTGTTAGTAATATTTACAATAGCCATGACACATACTTGTAAATATACCGAGTTCTAAACACTTTGTCTATTAATTTAATGAATCCTCACAACGAACTTGTAAGGAATATATTATTATTATATTTAAACATTAGAAAATGTTGGCAAAATGCACTCAAGTACTCTTCTCAAAATCCAAGTCAGCCAGCAGAGACTGTATCACTGTTTACTGCTTCTAAGAACCGAAAGCAATTTGTAATCTCAAATTGCTACTTTTGTTTTAATTGTATTCATTAGAATTATGGTGGTAATAATCAAATTAAATAAAACCAGATACTTTAAAGAGTGGTGATTTCTAGAGAAAAGGCAATCATGGAAGAAGTATGTTACAATCTACATAATTTCTTTCTGCAGGTTTTTTTTTCTTCTACCATGTGAATATATTATTTCTATTAAAACAAAACAAGAGTGAAACTATGGATAGTTTTCCGTTGTGGGAGCTGTGAAAGTTTATTTGTTGGCACTGTAATTTTTATCACTGTACTTTACTGTCAGTCGTATTTATAATAATTTCTGAGCTTTCTCTTCTACCTTTCATATACATGAAAAATACTTCTACGTATTAAATTATGATTTAACTTTGTAATTACATATTCAATTATAATCAGGTCATAATTTTAGACATTAAAAAGCTAGAGATAATATTGTCTTTGCTTTATAGTAAACTCAGTATTCTTATTTTGATGAAAATGATTTTCTTTTTAATCAGGGAGAGGTATAACGTAGTCAAAGACTGATCCTTGTAGGTTAGTATCAAAAAAAAAAAAAAAGATGGGCTCCCACCAGGCTCCCTGAAAAATGCCAAGATTAATAACAGGAGTTCAACCGCAGCCAAGGGCTGGTCCTGCCAGGGGTGAGGGCCGCAGACAATGTCCGCAGCTCCCTGCATTATCCGCACAGCCTTGGCTGCCAGGCTTGAGGCCCAGGCCCGGACCGGGGCAGAGGCGGGAGGGCACCGCTCAGCCACGAACCCCGTGTGGACGGCAGAGCTGCCAGGCCACCCTGTGAGGGTCCGGCTGCTGGCAGAGCCAGGGGAGGCCCAGGGACGCCCAGGATGGCATCCCCCACGGACCCCGAGGGGCAGGCGGAGAACCGCCCCCTGGGAGAGACCGCCCAGGCTGGGCCTCCGAAGGCTGGAGGCGGCTCGTCCCCACGCTCTCGGCGGAAGGGGGGCGGCCAGGGGCGTGGGCCCGCCAGGCCCGAGTGTGACTGTGCCCGTGCGCGGCCAGGGCCGCCCGCCAAGGAGGCGAGGGAGAGCCAGGCCTGCGGCCTCCCCTGAGGTGGTGGGAACAGCCCCACACGCGGTGGGCGAGGGGCCGCTGCCGGCCTGAGACGGGGGCGGTGGGCGAGGAGGCCAAGCGCGCCCGGGTTCGCGGTGACTCACCTGAGGGCCGGCGGTGCCTCCGGCCTCGGCGGTACCCTCGTGCTCGGACCCCGCGGGGACACGCCTGCGGGCACACGTCGCGCGCCGCCGCTCGTCGGCCGCCGGGGCTGCGGTGGGAGGCGGCCCGAGGCCCTGGGAGCCCCCGCACGCGCCCAGCTGCGGCCCCTCTCCTGGGGCTCGGCCCTGAGGGGCAGTCTCTCCCCAAGTCGTCCGGCCGCTGAAGGACAGGCGCCCTCGGGGCCGGCGGGGAGGAGAGCAGCCTCCTCAGCAGCCGCCCGAGGCGGGGCGCCGGTCGGGGGCGGCTGCGGCGCGGCGTGAGGACCGGGCACGGCGGGCCCGGGCCCGGGAGACGCCCTTCGCAGAGCAGCAGGTGTGAGGAGCGCCTCGGAGGAGCGCGGGCGGCGGGGCCGCATCACGCAGGCTCCGCAGCAGCCGCCCACAGGTGCTTCCGACGGAGACGCCCACCGTGGCAGGGAGGCATCCTCCCCGGGCCTCTTCAAGCGGGTGGGGAGACGGGAGATGGAACACGGTGGCCGCCGGGCGAGGTAGAGGAAGGAGCCCGTCAGCCGAGGCTGCGGACGACGTGACCCGACGGGGAGCCGGGCGGCCTCGCCGCCGACAGGAGGACTTGGAGCGTAAGTCCCGGGCGGTCCCTCCTGTGTGTCTGTCTGTCCGGCCGACTCCCTGGCAGAAAGTGTTGTGTTCTCTATTCTCTGAATTCATGTTTAAACTAGGTTGTTTAAAAAAAAAAAAGACCAACTGAAGTTTCCCTTAAGCTTGGGGACAGGGGAAAGCATGTTGCTTGAACACCCCACAGACAACTCTTCGGAGTCCCCAAATGCAGCGGGTACCTGGGCACCCCACCTAGACTCCCCTGCCCGTGGCGCATTCATCAGAGTGGAAAACATGATTAGTAAATAGAAATGGAAAGTCCACATCAATGTATTTATAAAGCGGAATCCATCAAGGGGAAAGGTTGCTCTGCCCTGCTGGCTGTAGAGGGACCAGCCCGACGGCCTGTACAGGAACCCAAGTGTATCACTCTCCAGCCAGAAAGGACACAGACGTTAAAGAAATAGAAACAAAATAGTTGAGCAATTCATGATTTATAACCTTATTTAGTCACTGGGGTAAATACATGTAAGCATTGTGTATTGATAACCAGTGTGATAATGATATAAATGTTATTTTAGATGAAAAGAGTTTGCGAATGACATCTCAACTGGCAGAGTTGTGATTATTTTAGACCTTACTTATTTTCCTGAGCTTTGCTGTCCTATGTTTTCGTTGGAATTAAAGTCCTTTCTTTTAGAAATAGGAATGTAACATCTGCCTACTTCATCTAGAGTTTAGATAGCACTGGCCATCAGTAATGTTAATTTTTAAGGTGAAATAATTTATCATTCTTCCATGCACTTTGTTTTTGTTCTGTATATATGACAATATATTGATCAATATCATTACCCTTTCATGGAAATTTTAATACATTTTAGACAAATGAGCAGCTTCAAAAACACTTTAATCCCCCGTTTATTTCCTTTAAGGCAGTGTCTAATTTTGTAACTGGCATTTGACAAGGCAATGAGTCTTCCTTGCAGCCTGCTGTTAAAATATTTTGCCTGAAATTCCCATTGGAATGACATGCCAAGAAATATGTTTCTAAATTCCTTGTTCTATGATGGAAAAATTACATAGTTTCAAAATATTTAGCTACTCAGAAGGCGAGAAATTAATTTTTCAAGAATTCGTATTATGTTGAGAAACCAGAATAGTGTCAATGTCTTGGTGCAAGAGGCTCACAAGTGTTGATTATCCTTGTAGTTTTTCAGACTTCTCATGCAAAATCAGATCATAAACTACAAGGGGTGTGTGTGTGTGTGTATGCGTTGAGCTTTTTAAAGTGTTTGCTTCTTAGACATGCTCTTGAAAAACAGAAAATGTAATCCATGACTTTGATTGACATAATCATCTCTTGGATGTTGAATGGCAAAGGCATTACTGTGGCAGGGAATAAAGCTATATACCCAGGTGGAAATTGAGGACCCCCAAATTATAACAGAAGCCATTTTAATAAGGAATATCTTAAATAACATGAGGTAGTTTAGGAGTAGAAAAGTGATAGGTAACTTCTTTCAGGTGAGAGAAAATAAGCTCGTTTTCTTGAAAGGGTTAGTTTATCCATTCTACCTCTGTGTGTTTGTAGCTAATTTCTGTATGTTGGATTTAGAGATCCCATCACACCTGACAAAGATAACTAGAAGCATTGCAGGTAAAAACAATGCAGAAAGTAGAGCAATTGAAGGCAGTGCTTTTCATGGTGGTTTGTGGAGATCCATGGATTACCTGAATCACTCATACCTGGAGCTTCTTATTAGAAATGCAAAATTCTTGGCCTCAGTACAGATTTACAGAACATTTCCGGATTGGGATCCATAAAATAGGCACTCTTCATGATTCTTGTGCATTTCATCCTGTGTAAGATTTGATGATAACTGTTGCCCCTTCCTATCTGAGGGGTGCTTCTCAGTTTCATCCAACAGTTACTGAGTTAGTGAGTTTATATAATGTGATGTAATGGAAGCTCTCAATATTCTACAATCTCTTGTAATTCTATGACAGGAATAGTTACAAGATATAGTCCAGTGTGGAGAAAAAGACATTGCTGGTTCAAAGGAAGAGTTATATAATAGCTGTCAGAGCTTATTGTTAGTGCCAGACTCTGCCCTGACTTTATCTGTATTAACTAAGTCCTCAAAGCTACTATAATAGACTGTCCATTTTTCACATGAGGTAACTGAGGCACAGAGAGAGTAAGAACCTTGTTCAAGATCATAAAAAAGCAGGTGGCAGAGCTGTGCATTAAACTGAGGTGGTCTGTCTGCAGACTCTCTAATCTTAAACACTACACTATGGTATTAAAGAGTAAGTATGGTACTTACATTGAGGGTGTAGGACTGTGATTTATAAGCTTTTTTGGTCACAAAACCTTCCGAGACTCTTAAGGTGAGTTGTGGACTCTATCCTCAGAGAAGTGCACTGATGCAAAGGCAGACACACTTTTGCCTGAAATTTTAAGTGGCTCAGGTGCCTTAAAGTACATCCACAAACCAAGTTCATAGATCCCAGCTTAGTAATGTGTGCTCTTGGGAACAAAGTACCTGTTTTGGTATGGGCTTCATACCACATAAAAGTTTTCTCATTTCTTTCTTTTTGAATCTCAAATTTGGGGCTATACTTACCTAATCATTCCTAACTGATAAACTGACATGTATGGGGGAATTCATAAATTTCCTAAAATATTCTATGCACAGAGTGAAAAGAATCAATTAGAAGTAAACAGGAGACAAAGGGATTTTTCTTTTCAAAGCTAAAAAACTGGAATGTAACTAGTGACCTATTCTTCCTACTCACCTTCCTCTAAATTCTATTGCTTTATTACCTTCCATCTCCATCCCTTTCTATCAATTGCATTGCTACAATCTTCGCCACGCTCTTCATTTCTTCCTCTCTGGATACCTACCCATTTACCGACTTTCCTTTTTGTTGGCAGCAAACCCTCCCACTCATGCTCCACCAGCTGGCTGCTGAGCTTCGTAAAATGATCACATTCCCTTGCTTCTGGTTTTTGGAAAGGGACTCCTCTGTAATGCCAAGAATTAGGAACTGTGGTGGCCACCATGTCCAGTGTCTGAGGCCAAATTCCAGGTCTGTTGCTTAGTAACCATGTACCTTGGACAAGTCCCTTAACCTCTCTGGATATTGGTCTTCTCAGCTTTAAAATGGGTATAATTATTATGATTTCCATTTATTGTTGTTGAGAGGATTAAATAAATCATAATTTTAGTGCTTAAAACACTGCCTAGTACCCAGAAAGCATGTGATCATATTAACTCTTTTACAGAGTGTACAGTCATAAAATAAATGATCATAAAGGACAAGAGACTGTGATTGGCACCCTCCACATAAGTTGGGTGCTAAAGAGTTAAGAAACACTCTACACAAATAATCAGAGGAAAACATACCGATACATTATCTAAGTCCACTTAAAATACTATTAACAAAGAAAAACAGAGCTATCCTCATACTTGAATCTAAACTCATTATAGGAAAGACCAACCACTTTATGTCCTTGAGGAGAAGGCAGAGAGATGCCATTTGTTCCTGATTGTGTTTCAGAATACATATGATATCAAAAGAGATAATTGTTCAAAATATCATAAGAAAGGGTTTAAACTTAATAGGGTGGCATATATTTTAAATATATCTATGATACAACTTACTTTTCTAAATATATGTGATATTTAAAACAATAGGAACAATCCTAATATAATATAATTTAAAAACTTGTTAATAATGCATGATAAAAGTAGAAAGATTCTAGTATTATTGTTAAGTCGCAAAACAATTTTAATTTAGTAATTTGAATGTAAGGTGCCATTTAATAATCAAGTTTCCAACATCCAACTTACTTAAAAATTACTAATTTCCTTCTCCCAGTGGCGTCTACCTCAGGCAGGAACTTAGGTGATGGAAGGCAGTGAGATATTTCTTGAGGGCTTTGAGATTTTTTTCTTCCCATCTCCTCCTCCCCATTCTGGTAAGTATGGTTTTAACTTTCCTCAGACTTGAAAAGAATGGAGAGAGGCATGTTAACCAGAGCAGGAAATTACATAGCTTTGTGTTCTCTAGGCTGGATACTTATGATTGCATATACCATAATAAGGGCCTTTTTAAAATTTATTTAATTCTCAATGAACAACTTTTAAGATTCATGAAATTGATTTTCAAAAATGTCCTTTTAAACTTTGCATCTTGGTCCGGACTTTCAGAATTTCTGACCTGCTTTCTTTTAATGCCTCAGTGAAAGTTGCTACATTAACATCTTATGGTATTGGTAGAGTTTATTTTTGAAATCGTCATGAAACTCTTCTCTGCCTTGTTAATTTAAGGATAATCATATTTTCTAATGTGCTAGGTTTTATGTGAATTTATTTATTTTAAGGAAAAGAAACAAAATTGGATTGAAAAGTTTTCCTCATATAGATTTATGTCAGTCTGTAGATAATGTGTTTCAAAAATATCTTTACCTATTGCCACTCCACTGAGATAAAAGATCGAGTCTTTTTTTTTCTCTCATTTCCAGAGGTGAGATAATACTTGGTCCTGCTGATCAAATTTATTTGATCGGGCAGTGTTTTCAAGGGAGGAATTTAGAAAGAGATTAATAAATCTAAAGTAGGCATAATTCATAAAGAATGAATTAATTCTTACTTCATTTATTTGGAAGATTCTGGAAACGGCTCACACATGTATCTACCTGTCTAGTTTCTTTGGGAATTTTGTTTCTCTGCCTCTCACATTTCATGGTGGTAGCATGAATGTATTGAGTGGGACTATCAAAACACATTTGGACCTTTAGAGAATTCATAGAAAACAAAAGTCTTAGAGACTATATTAGTTCGAAGCCTTTGGGTTATAAGAAATGCAGCCCACTTACTATGATTTTTGCTTAAAACGTCTGCTCAAATCGCAGCTAAAAACAAAAAGATGATACTTGGCTATTCTCTACATTTTTTGTCGCATACACCCCTCTTAGAGATCTGACTCAGTGGTATGTTTGGTGATAGCAGAATCTTGGATTTTCTGATTATGTATTCATTCAGGAGTAGAATTCGCAATCATGATATATGTCCCTCATTCCATTTAATGACATTTCAATATAATGACATATGCAAATATTTTTGTGACTGTTTTTAGTGTGTTTCAGTATACTGAATATGTGTATTTTGATTATAAGCATCTAATTCCAAGCATCATTCCAAGGTTTCTTTATTGGGAATATCACCCATTTTTTAAGAGAACACTTAAATATAAAAAAGGAACAGTCTCTTCAAAGATATTAAAACAGACCATCTTAGGTTATGCTAATTATTGTATTTTAATTTTTATTTGCTCTTATACTATTTTCTTTAATTATATTGGAAAAAATAATAACACTTTAATACATGAATATAAAAAAAATCTAATAAGCAAAAGTCCATGTTTCCTTAATTTTGATACATATCATTTTATATATACCACCAAGAAAGAAAAATCTTGCTAATTAGATTATGACATGCTATTCATTTTAAGACTCAACCTAATGTCACAGATGTTAAAAATGGGAAAATGTGCAGTTGATTAACTTATAGGTTATTTTATTATCTACAATTATTGGCTAACAACAATTCACAGATCATTTTCATGACTTGTCTTAATGGAAATCTTAGCATTTTCAAAGTAGATAAAAAATACATTCAAACCTTGGAAAATAACACACATAAATCCTATCCAGTCCTATTAAATTATTTTATTTTGAGTTATTCAGAAATAATGGTATCAAAAATTAGGTATGTCATGGTATTTTATAAATTATTAAACTTTCATCCTTCAACAAATATTGCAAACTAAAGAATGTTACAGAAAGTCACCATCATAAATTAAGTTAAACAATAATTGAGTTTATATCAACCAGGATCTCTTAAGACCTCCAATCCAATAACATTTGGTCTGAATATAGAAAACCTGCTAAATGTCTCCTCAGATTCTGTAACTCAGAGAGAAATGTCTGGCCTTACATCTTAACACTTCCTTTCCTTCTTCCACTGGGAATGAAACATTTAAGGATATTTAAAGCAAGGGGTCATTATTTATGTTAAACCATTCTCCCATTTGTCACAAACATTTGTACTATTGCCTGCTATAGCTGCGCCCAGTACGTACTACCTAGCAGAACCTTGCAATTATATCAAAGATCTAGACCATGACATATGATGCTTTTAATAAGGATTTCCAAAGTTAATGATTATTTTTTCCTTTGACTATATTAAACTAAGAAAGTAGTGAAAACTTGGCCCTGCCTCAGGACATGCTTGAAAAACAAAATTATGTTACACTCCTATGCATCAATTAGAAAATGTTGAACAACACAGTCAAATTCTCAAAGATAAGTAAACAAGTGAAAAAAATAGTATAATGTCATTCAAGAAAATTATTGCTAGAAAGAGAGCAAGGAACAAAACAGTCCACCCTCTATAACGACCTTCTAAGTTCTCTGACTGGCAAGAGAAGAAAATCAAATTCTGCTAACAAGTAAATTTGTAGTATACCATGAGACAATAAATTCCACATGGGAGGAGAAAGCAGGTTAAGAATGTAGCAAAAGTCAGCAGCACTGAAAACAATTTAGAAATTACCTCTCTTAAAAAATAGTACAGGAGATTCAAGACGGTGGTGTGAGGGGTGAGACGGAGAGCTTCTCCCAAAACCACAAACAGTACAAAAATGTAGTTAATAAATACAACTATCCTTCAGGAAGCAACAAGAAAGAAGGCTGAATCAGACTGCATACAGACCTCATGAACAGAGCAGACCTCAAGAAACAGGGTAACGTATGAAAGCCTTAATCTGGTGGGACCCAAGCCCTTCCTCCACCCCAGTTCTCAGTGGGGGGAAGAGAAATGGACCACGGGAGGGGGTGAAAGCCTGGGACTGCTGAACACCAAGCCCTGGACATCTGCTTTGAGAGCAGAATCCTATATTGTGTGGTGCCCTGGGCATTGGGGAGCTCAGACAGATGGAGTGCTTGCAAAATTGACATTCCAGCCATTTGTGGAGGAGGGGATCCACACCCAGCCACTCTGTTTCAGAGGAAAGGCAAGGAGTCAGAGGCTTCGTAGCAGCGAGAGGGCTGCTGAAGGGGTGGGGTTTGCACAGAGCTTGCTGTGCAGGAGAAGGGAGAGCTGGACAAGGTTGCCTGGGTGCACTCTGCCCAGCTGGTGGGAACTTTGAGGAGCTTCAGGTGCTTCATCCCCCTGAATGCCTACTCAGTCCCGAGGCCCCCAGTGTGACACACAGCCTGCCTAAACTTCCTACTGGCATGTAGGCACCTGCTAGGAAGCCCGCAGTCACTGTTCAGGCATCAGGCCAGCCAGAGAGAGGCCCCACCTACAACAGATAGAGACGCAGAGCACAGAAGATTACCCGTGTGTGCTTGGCCCACTGCCTCTGACACTGGAGACAGGCACTGCAGATGGGAAGGAGGAAACAGATCTTTCCTCCCCCAGGCACCAGCTCTGCTCCCCTATGACCCCCAACCTCACTTTAGGGGCTGAGCAGCTCCAGAGACTGGAGTTTCTGCACACTAGAGGGCACTACACAGAAATATGAAACGTCAAAAGAACATGGTTCAGACCAAAATCTCACAAACCCCAGAAAGAGGGTCAAATGAAACCAAACTTACAAATCTACCAGAAAGAGAGTTCAAAATGAAAATTATAAACATGCTTATGGAGGTACAGAAAAATATTCAACAACTCAGGAATGAATTTAAGATGGAGATTCAATCATTAAGAAATACCATATCTGAAATGAAACATACAATGTAGGGATTTAAAAGCAGATAAGATGTAGAAGAGGAATACAAAGAAGCAGAGGCAGAGAGAGAAAAAAGAGTCTCTAAGAATGAAAGAATATTGAGAGAACTGTGGGACCCATACAAACAGAACAATATTCACATTACGTAAGTACCAGAAGAAGAAGAGGGAGAAAAAGGGATAAGAAAGTGTCACTGAGGAGGTAATTGCTGGAAACTTCCCCAATCTGGGGAAAGAGATAGTCTCTTAGGCCATGGAGGTGCACAGATCTCCCAACACAAGGGACCCAAGGAAGACAACATCAAGACATATAATAATTAAAATGGTAAAGATCAAGGATACAGACAGACTTTTAAAAGCAGCTAGAGAGAGAAAAAAAGATCACATACAAAGGAAAACCCATCAGGCTACCATCAGACTTCTCAAAAGAAACATTACAGGCCAGAAGAGAGTGGCATGATATATTTAATGCAATGAAGCAGAAGGGCCTTGAACTAAGAATACTCTACCCATCAAGGTTATCATTTAAATTTGAAGGAGGGATTAAACAATTTTCAGATAAGCAAAAGCTGAGAGAATTTACCTCCCACAAACCAGCTCTACAGGGCATTTTGGAGGGACTCTTATATGGAAGTATTCCTAAGGCAAAACAGATGTCATACAAGGGAAGACAAAGAGTACAGAATATGATTCATAACATACAAAGAATGGAGGAGGAAGAAAAAGGAGAAAAAAAAGAACCTTTTGGTTGACTTTGTAATAGTATACAAAATAAGTTAAATTAGACTGTTGGATAGTAAGGGAATTGCCCTTGAACCTTTAGTAACCGCAAGTTTAAGCCTGCAATGGCAATAAGTACATGCCTATAGATAATCACCTTAAAGGTAAATGGTCTGAATGTACCAATCAAAAGACATAGAGTTACTGAATGGATAAAAAAACAAGACCCATCTATATGCTGCCTACAAGAGACTCACTTCAAACCCAAAGACATACACAGACTGAAAGTAAAGGGATGGAAAAAGATATTTCAGGCAACTAATAGAAATACCAGGAGTTGCAGTACTTGTATCAGACAAAATAGACTTCAGAACAAAGAAAGTCACAAGAGACAAAGAAGGACATTACATAATGATAAAAGGGTCAGTCCAAGAAGAGGATGTAACTATTATAAATATCTATACACCCAACACAGGATCACCTACATATGTGAAACAAATACTAACAGAATTAAAGGGGGAAATAGAATGTAATGCATTCATTTTAGCAGACTTTAACACATCGCTCACTCCAAAGGACAGATCAACCAGAGAGAAAATAAGTAAGGAGACAGAGACACTGAACAACATATTAGAACAGATGGACCTAATGGACATCTACAGAACACTCCATCCAAAAGCAACAGGATACACATTCATCTCAAGTGCACATGGAACATTTTAAAGAATTGATCATATATTAGGCCCCAAAAAGAACCTCAGTAAATTCAAAAAGATTGAAATTGCACCAACCAGCTTCTCAGATCACAAAGGTATGAAATTAGAAATAAATACACAAAGAAAACGAAAAAGCCCACAAACACATGGAGGCTTAATAACATGCTCCTAAATAATCAATGGATCAATGACCAAATAAAAACAGAGATCAAGCAATATATGGAGACTAATGACAACAATAATTCAATACCACAAAATCTGTGGGATGCAGCGAAAGCTGTGCAAACTGGGACATATATGGCAATACAGGCCTATCTCAGGAAAGAAGAACAATACCAAATGAACAGTCTAACCTCACAATTAATGAAACTAGAATAGAAAGAACAAATGAGGCCCAAAGTCAATAGAAGGAGGGACATAATAAAGATTAAAGCAGAAATAAATAAAATTGACAAGAATAAAATAATAGGAAGAATCATGAAAGCAGGAGCTGGTTCTTTGAGAAAATAAACAAAATAGATAACCCCCTAGCCAAACTTACCAAGAATAAAAGAGAATCTACACACATAAGCAGAATCAGAAATGAGAAAGGAAAAATCACTATGGATACCACAGAAATAGAAAGAAATATGAGAGAACATTATGAAAATTTATATGCTAAGAAACTGGATAACCTAGAAGAAATGGACAACTCTCTAGAAAAAGACAACTTTACAAGGCTGACCCAGGAAGAAACAGAAAATCTGAATAGACCAACTACCAGCAAAGAAATTGAATTGGTAATCAAAAAACTACCTGGGAACAAAATGCCTGGACCAGATGGTTTCACTGCTGAATTTTATCAAACATTTAGTGAAGAGCTAATACCCATCCTCATTAAAGTTTTCCAAAAAGTAGAAGGAGAGGCAATACTCCCAAACTTATTCTACGAAGCAAACATCACTCTAATAGCAAAACCAGGCAAAGACATGACAAAAAAAGAAAATTACAGACCAATATCCCTGATGAACATAGATGCAATAATACTCAACAAAATATTAGCAAACTGAATTAAAAAATACATCAAAAAGATCATCCATTATGATCAAGTGGGATTCATCCCAGGGATGCAAGGATGGTACAACATTCAAAAATCCATCAACATCATCCACTACATTAACAAAATAAGGAAAAAAGCCACATGATCATCTCCATAGATGCTGAAAAAGCATTTGACAAAATTCAACATCCGTTCATGATAAAAACTCTCAACAAAATGGGTTTAGAGGGCAAGTACTTCAACATGATAAAGGCCATATATGACAAACCCACAGCCAACATTATACTTAACAGCGAGAAGCTAAAAGCTTTTCCTTTAAGATCGGGAACAAGACAAGTATGCCCAAATTCCCCACTTTTATTCAACATAGTACTGGAGGTCCTAGCCACAGCAATCAGACATCACAAAGAAATAAAAGGCATCTAGATCGGCAAGGAAGAACTCAAACTGTCCTTGTTTGCAGATGACATGATATTGTACATAAAAAACCCTAAAGAATCCACTCCAAAACTATTAGATCTAATATCTGAATTCAGCAAAGTTGCGGGATACAAAATTAACACACAGAAATCTGTTGCTTTCCTATACACTAACGATGAACTAACAGCAAGCGAAATCAGGAAAACAATTCAATTCACAATCACATCCAAACAAATAAAATACCTAGGAATAAACCTAACCAAGGATGTGAAAGACCTATACCCTGAAAACTACAAGATACTCTTAGAAATTAAAGAGGACACTAATAAATGTAAATTCATCTCATGCTCTTGGCTAGGAAGAATTAATATCATCAAAATGGCCATCCTGCCTAAAGCAATCTACAGGTTCAATGCAATCCCTATCAAATTACCAACAGCATTCTTCAATGAACTAGAGAAAATAGTTCTAAAATTCATGTGGAACCACAAAAGACCCCGAATAGCCAAAGCAATCCTGAGAAGAAAGAATAAAGCAGTGGGGATTACGCCCCTGACTTCAAGCTCTACTACAAAGCTACCATAATGAAGACAATTTGGTAATGGCACAAGAACAGACCCATAGACCAGTAGAACAGAATAGAGAGCCCAGATATAAACTCAAGCATATATAGTCAATTAATATACAATAAAGGAACCACGGATATACAATGGGGAAATGACAGCCTCTTCAACAGCTGGTGCTGGCAAAACTGGAAGCTACATGTGAGAGAATGAAACTGGATTACTGCCTAACCCCATACACCAACGTAAACTCAAAATGGATCAAAGGCCTGAATGTAAGTCATGAAACCATAAAACTCTTAGAAAATATATAGGCAAATATCTCTTGGATATAAACATGAACAACTTCTTCATGAACATGTCTCCCTGGGCAAGGGAAACAAAAGCAAAAATGAACGAATGAGACTGTATCAAACTAAAAAGCTTCTGTACAGCAAGGGATACCATCAGTAGAACAAAAAAACTTCCTACAGTATGGGAGAATATATTTATAAATGACATAGCCAACAAGGAGTTGACATCCAAATTTTATAAAAAGCTCATGCACCTCAACAAACGATAAGCAAATAAGCCAAATAAAAAAATGGGTAGAGGAGCTGAACAGACACTTCTCCAAAGAAGAAATTCAGATGGCCCACAGGCACATGAAAAGATGGTTCACATCACTAGTCATCAGAGAAATGCAAATTAAAACCACAATGAGATATCACCTCACACCAGTCAGTATGACCAACATCAAAAAGAGAAGGAACAACAAATGCTGGCAAGGATGTGGAGAAAGGGGATCCCTTCTACACTGTTGGTGGGATTGTAAATTAGTTCAACCATTGTGGAAAGCAATATGGAGGTTCCTCAAAAAACTAAAAATAGAAATACCATTTTACCCAGGAATTCCACTCCTAGGAATTTACCCTAAGAATGCAGCAGCCCAGTTTGAAAAAGACATATGTACCCCTATGTTTATTGCAGCACTATTCACAATAGCCAGGAAGTGGAAGCAACCTAAGTGTCCATCAGTAGATGAATGGATAAAGAAGAAGTGGTATATATACACAATGGAATATTATTCAGCCATAAGAAGAAAACAAATTCTACCATTTGCAACAACATGGATGGAGCTAGAGAGTATTATGCTCAGTGAAATAAGCCAGGCAGAGAAAGACAAGTACCAAATGATTTCACTCATCTGTGGAGTATAAGAACAAAGAAAAAACTGAAGGAACAGAACAGCAGCAGACTCACAGAACCCAAGAATGGACTAACAGTTATCAAAGGGAAAGGGACTGTGGAGGAGGGGTGGGAAGGGAGGGATATGGGGGAGAAAAGGCTATTACAATTAGCACACATAATGTAGCGGGTGTGGGACTGTGGTGGGGGGATACGGGGAAGGCAGTATAACACAGAGAATACAAGTAGTGATTCTGTAACGTCCTTCAACACTGATGGACAGTGATTGCAATGGGGTATATGGTGGGGGCTTGATAATAGGGGGAGTCTAGTAACCATAATGTTGCTCATGTAATTGTATATTAATAATAGCAAAATAAAAAAATAATAATGCAAAAATCATTTAAAGAAGGGCTTTTTTTCTATAAATTTGGCAGAACAATTTAAAGAACTGAAAACGTGCCTCAGAATGAGGAAGACAAATACATTGTCATGGAAATACATCAAAGATATTTTAAGTAAAAATTAATGGAAAAACATGTATAAGTGAATAGATAGCTCACAAAATAGGAGAAAATATTTAGAAATCATATATCTGATAAGTGATTTATTTCCAGAGTATATAAATGACACTCATGACCCTATAAAAAATGGGCATTTAGAATTGGCATTTTAAAGTGATAAAAATGTTGATTCACTAGCTCCAAAAGATATATGTACTCCCATGTTAATTGCAGCATTATTTACAATAACCAAAATATGGAAAAAACCCGAGTGTCCCCCAATGGTTGAATGAATAAAGATGTATCATATATATATACCATGGAATATTAGCATAAAATAGAATGAAACCTTGCCATTTGCATCAGCATGTATGGACTTCTAGGGCATTATGCTAAGTGAAATAACTCAGATGGAGAACAAACACTGTGTGGTTTCATTTATATGTAGAATCTGAAAACAAACAAAAACAAAACAAAGAACAAAAAAATGTGTTCATAAATACAGAGAACAGATTGTGTTTGCCAGAGATCAGGGGAGTGAGGGGGTAAGAGAATCAGTGAAGGGGCTCAGAAGGTAGAGAACTTCCAGTTATAAAATAAGTAAGTCATGGGAATGTAATGCACTGGTGACAACTGTAATTAATAATACTGTATTGCATTTTTGTAAATTGCTGAGAGTAGGCTTAAAAGTTCCCATCACAAGAAAAATATGTAACTAAATTTAAAAAATGTAACATCACAAAATAAAAAATGTGACAGATGTTAACTAGACTTATTGTGATCATGCTACAATGCATACAAATATCAAATCATTATGTTCTACACCTGAAACTAATATGTTACATGTCAAGTATATCTTAATATAAAAAAATGAAAAAAGTAAAGTACTGATTCTAGTTAATAATGTCTAACCTACATTACATCCATGGAATTATTAATTGAAATGATTTTTATGAGCTTTGGATTTTTTAATTTTTATATATATTTTGTACTTTTATTTAACTTTTTTTGAGGGAGCACTATTATGTGCATATTGGACTATTTTTAGGGGTTTTATTATAGAACCATTATAGCTTGTGAACATGGTAGATAGAAATTTGTATGCCCCCCAATCAGTTTTCCCTTATTAACATTGTACATTAGTGTGCCATTTTTGTCACAATTAATGAACTGATGTGGTACATTCCTATTAATTAAAGTTCATACGTTATCAAAATCCCTTGGTTTTTTCTCTAATGTCCATTTTCTATTTCTGAATCCTATCTAAGATATGTCAATACCTTTTAATTGTCAGGTCTCCTTGGGCTCCACTTGCTTCACAGTTTCTCAGATATTCCTTGCTTTTGTGACTGATATTTTTTTGGAATACTAGTCAGGTATTTTGTAGAACATTCCTCAGCTGGGATTTTTCTAATATTTTTTTAAAGGTTCAGTTTGGGTAATGTATTTTGGAGAGGAATACCACAGAGATAAAATGCCATTCTCATGACATCATGTCAAGTACATAAAATTAATCTCTTTCACATATTTTTTGCTCAAATTATTCCAACTTGCCCATTAGGAACTTTTCCAGTTGACTCTTGTGTTTCATTCACATATTCCCACCATTGTAAGTTATTTTTTGTGACCATATATTACTTCTAGAACTTTAAGTTTCTCTAGAATAATTTTACTTATATTGTGCCCCAACACTAAAACCAAATTATTTCCAAGTAGTCCTGGTTCATTTCTGTTATTGAATGCTATTAGAAACCAATATCTGGGTTCTAGGTGTGGTCATTCTTTCTGGAGTACCTTTGCTTCTAGGCTCTCTCGGTGCTACATGAATGTTGGAATACATTTGTGAATGATAATCTATGTTTATACACATATCTATAAATATTTCTATAGTGTCCTCATTTGTATCAGTATTAAGCTGAATATGAATTCTGCTGTCTCCAACTCTGTTAATACATGGATCATTCTAAAATTCCTCTCCTTTATCTGTAATATCCCATGCCATCCATGATAATTGTGGCTCCCACCATTCTCCCATCCAGTTACTTAATTGTCCACTTCCAGTACACATGTATTGTAGTTTCAGAATTGTTAGTCTGGATACTTGTTGGAATAACTCCATCAGAGTATGGTGCTTATGTGCAGTTCCTTTGCCTTTTGTCTTATAGACTCACTCATATCCAGAGTTAATTAGAAGTGTACATCTCACTGTACCTTACTACCCCACCCCTTTGAATGAGGTTTTCTTATCCATTTTTAATATAGGTAGATTACTTTTTCACACTCTGTATTCATCCAGGATCTCCCGAACTCCTAATTTTTAAAATTAATTAGCATGCATTGAGATTTACTCTCTGTGGTATAAAATTCTATGGGTTTCGGCAAATATTTAATGTATATAATTGCCATTCCAGTATCATAGATAATAATTTCATTGTCTTAAAAATGCCCTGTGCTTTAACTACTCAACCTGCCCACCTTCCTGAATTGACAACCATGGATGTGTTTACCCATCAGTATGGTGTTGACTTTTCCAGAATATCATGTCATTGGAATGAAACAGCATGTGGTTTTATTTCAGGTTGTCTTCTTGCACTTAGCAATATGCATTTGAGATTCACCCATGTCTTTCTGTGCTCTTGATAGTTCTTTAAAAATTTTTTATGAGTAATATCCCACTGTATAAAGGTACCACATTTATTTGCCCATTTACCTATTGAGGAACGTCTTGTTTTTATCCAATGTTTAGCTAATATGAATAAAGCTTCTATAAACATTTACGTGCAGATTTATGTATGCACATAAACTTCAAAATTGCAAGGGCAAATCCCTGGGATTATTCTTGCTGGATTATATAATAGGGCTATTTTAAGCTTTCTAAGAAACTGCCAAAGTGTCTTCCAAAGAGGCTATATCATCATTCTGCATTCCCATCAGCAGTGAATGAGTTTCTATTGCTCTGTATCTCACAAACATTTGGTATAGCTATTTTTTTCTAGTGGAGCCATTCAAATGGATATATTGCCATATGTCAATGTATAATTTGCAATTTTCTCATTAAAAATAACATTGAATATCTTTTTCATATGACTGTTTTAAATTTTTATATTTTCTTTGGTGAAGTATCTGTTCAGAGCTTTTATATGTTTTTGTTTTTTCCTTATTTTTGTTTTAATTTGGCTGTTTGTTTCTTTATTGCTTAGTTTGAAGAACTCTTGGCATATTTTAGATAGAAATATCTCATAAGATATGTCTTCTGCAACATTTTTTCCCAGTCTATGACTTACTGTCTCATTGCCTTTCTTTTTTTTTATTATCATTAATTTACAATTACATGTGCAATATTACGATTATTAAACTACCACTTCATCAGGTCACCCCCACCAACCCCATTACAGTCACTGTCCATCAGCGTAGTGACATGCTACAGAATCACTACTTGTCTTCTCTGAGTTGTACAGCCCTCCCCGTGCCCCCCCAACATTACATCTGCTAATCGTAATGCCCCCTTTTCCCTCTTATCCCTCCCTTCCCGCCCATTTTCCCCAGTCCCTTTCCCTTTGGTAACTATTAGTCCGTTCTTGGGTTCTGTGAGTCTGCTGCTGTTTTGTTCCTTCAGTTTTATTCTTTGTTCTTATACTACACATATGAGTGAAATCATTTGATACTTGTCTTTTTCGGCGTGGCTTATTTCACTGAGCATGATACCCTCTAGCTCCATCCATGTTGTTGCAAATGGTAGGATTTGTTTTCTTCTTATGGCTGAATAATATTCCATTGTGTATATGTACCACATATTCTTTATCCATTCATCTACTGATGGACACTTAGGTTGCTTCCATTTCTTGGCTATTGTAAATAGTGCTGCGTAAACATAGGGGTGCATCTATCTTTTTCAAATTGGGCTGCTGCATTCTTAGGGTAAATTCCTAGGAGTGGAATTCCTGGGTCAAATGGTATTTCTATTTTGAGTTTTTTGAGGAACCTCCATACTGCTTTCCACAATGGTTGAACTAATTTGCAGTCCCACCAGCAGTGTAGGAGGGTTCCCTTTTCTCCACATCCTCGCCAACATTTGTTGTTGTTTGTGTTTTGGATGTTGGCCATCCTCACTGGTGTGAGGTGATATCTCATTGTGGTTTTAATGTGCATTTCTTTGATGATTAGCGATGTGGAGCATCTTTTCATGTGCCTCCTGGCCATCTAAATTTCTTCTTTGGAGAAGTGTCTATTCATGTCCTCTGCCCATTTCTTAATTGGATTATTTGCTTTCTGTTTGTTAAGGTGCATGAGTTCTTTATATATTTTGGATGTCAACCATTTATCGGATACATCATTTATGAATATATTCTCCCATACTATAGGATGTCTTTTTGTTCTACTGATGGTGTCCTTTGCTGTACAGAAGCTTTGCAGCTTGATATAGTCCCATTCGTTCATTTTTGCTTTTGTTTCCCTTGCCCGGGGAGATATGTTCATGAAGAAGTTGCTCATGTTTATGTCCAAGAGATTTTTGCCTATGTTTTTTTCTAAGAGTTTTATGGTTTCATGACTTACATTCAGGTCTTTGATCCACCTTGAGTTTACCTTTGTGTATGGGGCTAGACAGTAGTCCAGTTTCATTCTCTTAAATGTAGCTGTCCAGTTTTTCCAACACCAGCTGCTGAAGAGGCTGTCATCTCCCATTGTATATCCAAGGCACTTTTATCAAATATTAATTGACTGTATATGTTTGGGTTAATGTTTGGATTTTCTATTCTGTTCCACTGGTCTGTGGGTCTGTTTTTGTGCCAATACCAAATTGTCTTGATTACTGTGGCTTTGTAGTAGAGCTTGAAGTCAGGGAGTGTAATTCCCCCTGTTTTATTCCTCCTTCTCAGGATTGCTTTGGCTATTCGGGGTCTTTTGTGGTTCCATATGAATTTTAGAATTATTTGTTCCAGTTCATTGAAGAAAGCTGTTGGTAGTTTGATAGGGATTGCATTGAATCTGTAGATTGCTTTAGGTAGTATAGCCATTTTGACAATATTTATTCTTCCTAGCCTAGAGCATGGGATGCATTTCCATTTGTTAGTGTCCTCTTTAATTTCTCTTAGGAGTGTCTTGTAGTTTTCAGAGTACAGGTCTTTCACTTCCTTCGTTAGGTTTATTCCTAGGTATTTTATTCTTTTTGATGCAATTGTGAATGGAATTGTTTTTCTGATTTCTCTTTCTGTTAGTTCATCATTAGTGTATAGGAAAGCAACAGATTTCTGTGTTAATTTTGTATCCTGCAACTTTGCTGAATTCAGATATTAGTTCTAGTAGTTTTGGAATGGAATCTTTAGGTTTTTTATGTACAGTATCATGTCATCTGCAAATAGTGACAATTTGACTTCTTCTTTACCAATCTGGATGCCTTGTATGTCTTTGTTTTGTCTGATTGCTGTGGCTAGGACCTCCAGTACTATGTTGAATAACAGTGGAGAGTGGGCATCCCTGTCTTGTTCCCGATCTTAGATGAAAAGCTTTCAGCTTCTCGCTGTTAAGTATGATGTTAGCTGTGGGTTTGTCATATATGGCCTTTATGATGTTGAGGTACTTGCCCTCTATACCCATTTGTTGAGAGTTTTAATCAGGAATGGATGCTGAATTTTGTCAAATGCTTTTTCAGCATCTATGGAGATGATCATGTGGTTTTTGTTCTTCTTTTTGTTGATGTGGTGGCTGATGTTGATGGATTTTCGAATGTTGTACCATCCTTGCATCCCTGGGATGAATCCCACTTGATCATGGTGTATGATCCTCTTGATGTATTTTTGAATTCGATTTGCTAATATTTTGTTGAGTATTTTTGCATCTACGTTCATCAGGGATATTGGTCTGTAATTTTCTTTTTTGGTGAGATCTTTGCCCAGTTTTGGTATTAGAGTGATGCTGGTTTCATAGAACGAGTTTGGAAGTATTCCCTCCTCTTCTATTTTTTGGAAAACTTTAAGGAGAATCGGTGTTATTTCTTCTCTATACGTCTGGTAGAATTCAGAGGTGAATCCATAAGGCCCAGGGATTTTGTTCTTGGGTAGTTTTTTGATTACCAATTCGATTTCATCACTGGTGATTGGTCTGTTTAGTTTTTCTGTTTCTTGCTTGGTCAGTCTTGGAAGGTTGTATTTTTCTAAGAAGTTGTCCATTTCTTCTATGTTTTCCAGCCTGTTAGCATATAGATTCTCATAATATTCTCTTATGATTCTTTGTATTTCTGTGGGGTCCGTCGTGATTTTTCCTTTCTCATTTCTGATTGTGTTTATGTGTGTAGATTCTCTTTTCTCTTAATGAGTCTGGCTAGGGGTTTATCTATTTTGTTTATTTTTTCAAAGAACCAGCTCTTGGTTTCATTGATTTTTTTCTATTGTTTTATTCTTCTCAATTTTATTTATTTCTTCTCTAATCTTTATTATGTCCCTCCTTCTGGTGACTTTGGGCCTCATTTGTTCTTCTTTTTCCAATTTCAGTAATTGTGTCTTTAGACTATTCATTTGGGAATGTTCTTCCTTCTTTAAATAGGCCTGGATTGCAATATACTTTCCTCTTAGAACTGCCTTTGCTGCGTCCCACAGAAGTTGTGGCTTTGTGTTGTTGTTGTCATTAGTCTCCATATATTCTTTGATTTCTGTTTTGATTTGGTCGTTAACCCATTGATTAATTAGGAGAGTGTTGTTAAGTCTCCATGTATTTGTGAGCCTTTTTGATTTCTTTCTAAAATTTATTTATAGTTTTATACCTTGGTGATCTGAGAAGTTGGTTGGTAGGATTTCAATATTTTTGAAATTACTGAGGTTCTTTTTGTGGCCTAGTATGTGGTCTATTCTGGAAAATTTTCCATGTGCACTTGAGAAGAATGTGTATCCTGTTGCTTTTGGGTGTAGAGTTCTGTAGATGTCTGTTAGGTCCATCTGTTCTAGTGTGTTGTTCAGTGCCTCTGTGTCTTTACTTATTTTCTGTCTGGTTGATCTGTCCCTTGGAGTGAGTGGTGTGTTGAAGTCACCTAAGATGAATGCATTGCTGTCTATTTCCTCCTTTAATTCTGTTAGTATTTGTCTCACATATGCTGGCGCTCCTGTGTTGGGTGCATATATATTTATAATGGTTATATCTTCTTGTTGGACTGACCCCTTTATCATTATGTAATGTCCTTCTTTATCTCTTGCTACTTTCTTCGTTTTGAAGTCTATTTTGTCTGATACAAGTACTGCAACACCTGCTTTTTTCTCTTTGTTGTTTGCATGAAATATCTTTTTCCATCCCTTCACTTTTAGTCTGTGTATATCTTTGGATTTGAGGTGAGTTTCTTGTAGGCAGCATATAGATGGGTCTTGCTTTTTTATCCATTCTGTTTCTCTGTGTCTTTTGATTGGTGCATTCAGTCCATTTACATTTAGGGTGATTATTGACAGATATGTACTTATTGCCATTGCTGGCTTTAGATTCGTGGTTACCAAGGTTTCAAGGGTTGCTTCTTTACTATCTAACAATCTAACTTAACTTTCTTGTTAAGTTATTGTAAACACAGTCTGATGTTTCTTTATTTCTCTCCCTTCTTATTTCCTCCTCCTCCATTCTTTCTATAATAGGTGTTTTATTCTTTGCCTTTAGTTAGTATTTGAATGGTCTGCTTTCTTTGTTATGATTTTATTTTCTCTGGTGACATCTTTTTAGCCTTAGGTGTGCTTCCATCTAGAGCAGTCCATTTAAGATATCCTGTAGTGGTGGTTTATGAGAGGCAAACTCTCTAACTTTCGTTTATCTGGAAATTGTTTAATCCCTCCATCATATTTAAATGATAATCGTGCTGGATACAATATTCTTGGTTCGAGGCCCTTCTGTTTCATTACGTTAAATATATCGTGCCATTCTCTTCTGGCCTGTAAGGTTTCTGTTGAGAAGTCTGATGATAGTCTGATGGGTTTTCCTTTGTAGGTGATCTTTTTTCTCTCTCTAGCTGCCTTTAATACCCTGTCTTTATCTTTGATCTTTGCCATCTTAATTATTATGTGTCTTGGTGTTGTCTTCCTTGGGTCCCTTGTGTTGGGAGATCTATGAGCTTCGGTGGACTGCGAGACTACTTCCTTCCCCAGCGAGGGAAAGTTTTCAGCAATTATTTCTTCAAAGACACTTTCTATCCCTTTTTCTCTCTCTTCTTCCTCTGGTACTCCTATAATGCGAATATTGTTCCGTTTGGATTGGTCACACAGTTCTCTTAATATTCTTTCATTCCTAGAAATCCTTTTATCTCTCTCTGCCTCAGCTGCTCTGTACTCCTGTTCTCTGTTTTCTATTCCATTAACAGTCTCTTGCATCTCATCCATTCTGCTGTTAAGCCCGTCGATCGCTTGTCTGATTTCTGTATTGTCTTTCCTCAGTTCCCTCACTTCGTCCCTCAGCTCTTGCACATTTCTCTGTAGGTCCATCAGCATGGTTATGACTTTTATTCTGAATTCTTTTTCAGGGAGGCTGTGCATTTCCATCCCTTCAGACTCCCTCTCTGGGGTTGTCTGGTTGATTTTGGTCTGAACCATATTCCTCTGTCTTTTCATGGCTGTATAATTTGGTCACTGATAGTTGCCACGTATGTCAGCTGGGCTCTTTAAGACTTTAAAAAGAGAAGAAAAAAAAAGAGAAAAAAAGAAAAAAGAAAAAAAAAAGAAAAAAAAGAAAGAAAAGAAAAAACAAAAACAAAACAAAAAAAACAAAACAAAAAAAACAAAAAAAATGCCCACCGGACGTAGATTCTGTGGGAATGCTCTAGGTGGCGCTATTGCCCCACTATTCCACAGCTGTGACTGTGCCGCTCCGCAGGGCCCTTTATCGCTCTGGCAGGGGTGGGAACGAATAGGAGGCTGTTGATCTCAGTGAGAAGTGTTAAGTATGGCTACGCTTCCTCAGTCGCCAGCTAAGGCGTCTGAAACTCCCCAGGACTCCCAGCCTGCTGGGCTGAGTGTGCTGGGGCGATCCGGCTCCTCCGCTGGGCTCCTGTCTCTTTAAGACCGCTGAAGAAAGCGCGCACTTTTTTTTTCCTTCCCGGAGCCGGCTGCAAGCCCCCTGGCGCGTTCCCCGCTCAGATCCTGCCCCTCTGTCTCTCCAATCTCCGCTGCACTGCGCAATGTGGGTCAGCGCTCCCCGCGCAGATCCCCGGGGCTGGCTACTTCGCGGGGTGTGCTTCCACTCCCTCCCGGCTCTGAATCCTCTCCTCCCGCCGGTGCGCTGGGGTGGGGGAGGGCTCGGGTCCCGCCGGGTCGCGGCTCCGTATCTTACCCGCCTCTTGGGGTGCCGAGTCCTCTCGGGTGTAGCTGCACGCTGTGCGCTTTCCTGTGTATTCTCGTCTCTCTTTTAGGAATAGATGTATTTTCTGTGTTTTCGTAGATAAATATAGTGTTGGGAGGAGATTTCTGCCGCCCTGCTCACACCGCCATCTTCCCGGAAGTCTGGCTCATTGTCTTTCTTATATCATTTGAAGAGACATATTTTAAAATTTTTAATAAATTCCAGTGTTTCAGATTTTTGTTCATGGACTAGGCTGTTGTTGTATCAGAAAACTCACCTAATGGCCATGAAGATTTTCTTGTATGGTTTTTACATGAAATTTTATGTAATTTTACACATTCTGAGCTAATTTTTGTGTATGGTCTGTTTCTAGGTCCATTTTTTTTTTCTGTGGAAATCCAGTTATTCAAACATCCCTTGTTGACAAGCCTACCATTTCTTGATTCAATTGCCCTTACTACATTATGAAAAATCAGTTGAGTATATTTTGTTTTTTTTGTTGGTGCTTTCTAGTCTCTTCAGTAATCTATTTTTGGCTTTTCCAATACCACACTATCTTGATAACTGTATCAGAGAGTAATTCTTAAAATTTGATATTGTAAGTCTTCTAAGTTTGGTCTTCTTCAGGATTATGTTGGCTATACTAGGACTTTTTACAATGAGATTGAGTTGAATCTACAGGACAAGCTAAGAGAATTGACAACTTAATGTTGAATCTTCCAATCCATGAATATGGAATAAATCTCCATTTATTTAGATCTTTGATTTTTTTTCCTGTGTGTTTTATAGTTTCCACATAAATTCCCAAGGAGTAAGGCTAATGGATCATCAATGCAAAAATAAACCCCCAATTTTTAAATATCTTATTGATTCATGAGTGCTTTTTCTCATGTATAAATGTATAATTGTATAAATGGATTTTGCATATTAATTTTCTAGCAATATATTCATCTATTTGAATTTATGTTCAATATATGAATTTATTGCATTAATCTTGCTTTATGTTACTATTTCTTTTACTGTATTTCAACTTAGTAAATCAAACTTTAAATAATTAAATCATTTATGTGTTTGACACAAAATACAATGCAATAATTAAAATTAACATTGTAAATAATAGCATGACAACTTTGGGGAAAATGTTAGCAGATATTATTGTGAATGTAAATACATGTTTTCTGAGTGTTATTTTCTGAGTATTATGATTAACTTCCCTTTTCAGTTTACATTTTCAGAATGACTTGGAAATGTTCTTCTGCAGTTTTTATTTTCTTTGGTTGTAACAAAACATCTGAAGGAACCCTGATTGATAACTGGGATAATCAGAAGTAATTATACTTTAACACTGGTACTAAATAATTTTTTTCATACAAGTTCATATTATGAAGATTAAAATCCCAGCAGGTATATTAAACAAATATGTTTGAAAATTTTGAACTTCTAGGACAGCATACTATAATAATTAGAGCAAGTCGTATATTTAGATAGATACCTAAGTAGGTAGGTAGGTAGATAGATAATAGATGTACCTACCCATGTGGAAACACGTAACATATGAAACAAGTGTAAATCAGTCTTCAAGTTAAAATATTTTTACCATTTAAAGGAATAATTGCACTAAAATTAATTGAGTCTTTAGGAAAGATACAAAGGTGAAATACTAAGAAGCATCCTCCATTTTAGTAAGTATCTGATTATTTAGTCATAAATTAATAAAAATTAGTACTACTGCACATTTTAGTAGCAGGCAACAAATGAACTATTTGGTTAAAAAACGATTTGTAGGTGAAGATATGGATTTATAAACAGAAACCTGCTTTTAGCTAATTTTTAGTAATTTATTGGTTGGAAAATTTGTTTTCAAAAACCTTGACCTTGTTAGTAATAAATACTGACAAGATTTGAGGTCATGTAGTTAGTTTTCAATGTGTTATACATCCATCTGCTTCTCCATCTGGCAGGAGACACATAAGTATTATGTACATTCTTCTCACCAACACCCTAATTGTTAACTTCCTGCTGATAGCTTTAGTGTAAGCGTCATTGGGTAATTATTTCAGGCAGAAAACAACCAACCCACATGTTCAAGAATAATCACTAGTTCAATTAACTAACCAGAAGCAGCAGATATTTTAGTGTCCAAGAGTAGAAATGATTTCAATTTCTGCAACACTTCAGTGAAAATATTTAGATAGCAGGTGTGCTATTTTGTACCTTGAGAATGTGGAAAATGAAAATAAACATGACATATATAATAATAAGTTGATATTAAATAAATTGTTCTTTAAAACTTATTGTTCCTCTCTAGCTGTTTAATTTTAAAGTAATGCACTGCACAAAAAAAGCCACCACCATGAAATGCTAGTCAGCATTGTTTTAGAAGTCTACATTTGAAAAGGGTTGCTTTATAATTACTGACCTGATCAATATCAAAATATATAATTTACTTTAAATATTATCTGCATTATAACATCAGAAATCTAAAAACATCATGCATATTTAGCAGATTTAAATATAAAATTATTTTTACAAACATGGCCTACTATGTATATTTATTTATTAATGTATTTTATAAAACATTTGTTTTGGAAATCATAAGTTTTCATGGAAAATACACATTTTTGAATAGAGAATTGGTGCATTTTTTTGTTTTTTCATTGTAAAAAGTTTCTAATCTTTTTTTCATGTATAAATAGCCTCAGGAATTTAAAGAGTAGGCTTAATAGATTCATTTTTGAAACTATAAAAATTAATTAAAAATAAACAGTTATACTGAATGGAGAGTATCATACTAAAGTACCAAATGTTGGACCATCTTAATGCCTCTAAGAAATATTTATTTATAGTCACACATACACAAAGAAGCAACTATTGGAAATGCATGCTCTCCATTGTCCATTACATTCCCCATAGGTAACTACATTAGAAAAAGATCAAACATTTCATTTAAATTGTTTCACACAGTCAAAGCATAATAAAAAACGAAGCTGGTACCTGGTTTTATAATGTAGTTACGTTTTATTGTTGTCTAGCATATAAGATGAGAAAACAAAATCTCATCAACAATGTACGAGGAAAGTTGATTGGACTTCAGATATTCTTTGATATGTGCTCAGAACAAATTAAGAAAACAAATGAAGCAAATTAGAAAAACTCATAATTCTAAGAAATTGTTATAATGGAGTTTCAAATGATAAAAGTAATATATGCATGTTATAGAAAACATGGAAAACCTTGAAAATATAAATAGAAAAGTATTATTATCTCAAATGCTATCTTTCATTTATCTCTGCAATATATAAGATAGCAATCAATTTTTTTCAGTTTATTTATTACTTTTTTTTATTAAGGTATAATTGATATACACTGTTATGAAGGTTTCACAAAAAAACAATGTGGTTATTACATTTATCCTTATTATTGAGTCCAATGGAATACTATTCAGCCATAAGAAATAAACAAATCCTACCATTTGCTACAACATGGATGGGGCTAGAGGGTATTATGCCCAGTAAAATAAGTCAGGCAGAGAAAGACAACTACCAAATGATTTCCCTCATTTATGGAGTATAACAACAAAGTAAAACTGAAGGAACAAAATAGCAGCAGACTCACAGACTCCAAGAAGGGACTAATGGTTACCAAAGGAAAGGGCTGGGGGAGGGTGGGTGGAGAGGGAGGGAGAAGGGGATTGTGGGGTATCATGATTGGTACACATGGTGTGTGTGGGGTCACAGGGAAGACAGTGTAGCAATCACTTTTATAAAAACATATTTTAACCCCTATTTCATTTAATGTTAGGATTTGAGTATTTTCCCATGTTAATCTTCATTTATAGAGATTTTCAGAAACTACTTATAATCTCAAAATTATTTTATTCTATAATTATTTTTAAATGTCTTTGTTTTAAATATATAATTTCAATCTATTATGTTACATAAATATGAAATGTACATGCAGAGTTTTATAGTTTTTTTAAATCTTTAATAATTTCTTTAGGGCAGATTTCCAAATATAAAATTACTAGTTCAAATGGTCTCTAATTTTTCATGTAGTTCTTGTTGCATTTTGCCAAATATCTTTGAAGAAATACTGTGATGATACAATCTCCAGTAATGTATCAACAAGCCTTTTCCATCAGGTATTCTATAAAGTTCCTTTTTTTGACTTTAATAAGTTAATTTAAATATTTTAAGTTTCTGAAAATAAAGTAGAACTGATAAATGAATTTATTGTGTATTGTGGGTTATATAATAGGAAACAATACAATTCTTTAAATATGAATTGGCATGGGTAATCTCTATACACCCATGGAGGTATAGTTTTGTATACACTGCATGGAAAAATAGAGTATCTAATATACAAAGTAAGAGAAGATGCTGCATTTCCTGCAAAAGAAATGTAATTTGTATATTCCTAATAGTAACTGGTGGTAGAAATATATTCCCTTTTATAGTTGCAGATCTGAAAAAAGGATTTATCTACTATACAGTCAAGATAAATGATATAACCAAATGTAATCATCAACCATGTTTACTGAACATTCATCAGCTGAGAATTGACCTTGCCCTCTAAAAGAAAAATATGGTAAAAAAGAAAACACTACACATCCATTGACTTATGGAATTTTGTTAAAGCTTTCTAAACTATAAAAAGTGAAAATAAATTGTCTAAACTTTCCCAGTAAATTTAGGAAAAAAATAATTATTTAAAACATTTTATAACAAAGGCAGCTGAAAACTAATAATGTATAAAAAAGTAGAATGACTAAATCAATTGTTGAATATCTTTCTTCAAAAATGTTTGTAAATAAAATTATCAACCATCAATCTTGAATGACTGAAAAGGAAAAAAAACAGGAATATGAATGAAGTGTTATAATAATAATGAGTAGGGATATAGAACTATAAACCTAGATATGTAGACCATTTAAGAAAGTATATGTATAGTACTTTGCTAATTATTCTGATCATGTAGAAAAATCAAACATTTGTAGGAAAATAATTTTGACTCATTTTAGTTGAAGAAAATCTGAATAGACCTAAACATCAATGTGATATTATAGGTTTAGAAGTTGATCATAGACTTTAGCAAAATTGAGATGAAATTCCAGTTTTATGTTCTACTGTTTATAATACTTTGATCAAGTGACTTTGCTTCTCTGAGCCTCAGTTTCCTCATCTATAAAATGGGGGATTGCTTGTGGTATCTAGTTTACAGGATTGTTATGAGGGTCAACAGGGGTAAGCATATGAGTGGAACTGAGGCCAGCTTTCTGTTGAAATATTGGATTACATATGGGACAGTGACCATTCAGATCCTCAGATTATCAAACCATTGACGTCTTATGGAGATGTCTCAAGGACCTCACAGTCCTGAGCAAATGAAGGAATAAATCATGGCTGCCATTTCCAACATCAACAGGATATTCTACAAAGAGTGGGAGATGAATTGACATGGCTGTTTGCCACAAGGGGTGTATATGGTGCATGAATTGTACATTGAGAATTTGTAGAATTGTAGAACTTACTGTGCTTGTTCCATTCCAAATTTAGTCTTGTCCACGTGTTCATATGCAATTTGTTGAATAACGGGATTTTTAAAGAGCTTTATTGAAATGTAGTTCACCCACCATACAATTCACCCATTTAAGTGTAGAATTCAGTGTTTTTAAGTGTATTCACAGATATGTGCAGCCATCAATGCCATCAATTGTAGAACAGTTTATCACTGAAAAAAATGTCAGTGCCATTTTGCTCTCACTCCTATACTTCCTTCTCTCTCAGCCTTAGGCAAGCACTCATACATTTTCCATCTCTGTAGATATCCCTGTTATGGACATTTCATGTGAATGGAATCATATAATATGTGGTCATGCATGACTGACTTCTTAGCATAATGTTTTCAAGGTTTATCCATGTTGTACCATGTGCCAGTACTTCATTCTTTTTTATGACTATTACCTTTTATGGATATACCACATTTTATCTATTCATCATTGAGGGAACATTCAAGTTGCTTCAGTATTTTAGCTATTATGGATTATGTTGCTAGACATATTTGTATAAAAGTGTGTGGACATAAATTTTCATTTCTCCTGGGTGTATACCTAGGAGTAAAATTGCTGGTCATATGGTAAATATGTGTCTGATCATGTAAGTAAGGACTGTTTTCCAAAGTGGCTATACAATGTTATATTCCCATCAGCAGGACATGATGGCTCTGATTTCTCCATATCCTTGCCAACAGTTATTATGTGAAATTTTGATTCTAGCCATCCTATTGTATGTAAAGTAGGGTCTCCTTATAGTTTTGATTTTCATTTCCCTTGTGACTAATAATGTTGAGCCTGTTTTCATATGCTTATTGGCAATTTCTAATCTTCCTTGGAGAAATGTCTATTCATGGGTTTTGCCCATTTTTAATTGGGCTATTTGTATTTATATTACTGAATTGTCAGGGTTTGTTAATATTCTGGAAACAGGATCCTTATTAGGTATGTGACTCACAAATATTTTATCCCATTACATGGATTGTCTTTCTGCTTTCTTGATTATGTCCTTTGAAGTACAAACATTCTTAATATTGATGAAGTCCAATGACTTTGCTGCCACATCTGAGTATCCTGTGCCAAATGTAAGATCAAAGGTTTATGCTTGTTTTTTCTTAAGAGTTTTATAGTTTAAATACTATGTTTAGGTTAATCAATTTCGACTTAATTTTTGTATGTGGTGTAAGGTGATGATCCAACTTCATTCTTTTGTATGTGGCTATCTAGTTGTACCAAGACTATTTGTCAAAAAGACTGATCTTTCCTCATTGAAGAGTCTCAGTACCCTTGTTAAAAGCAGTTGACCATAGATGTGTGGCCGTATATCTGGATTTTCAAACCAATTCTGCTGATTCATACATCCATCCTTTTGATAGTACCACACTGTCATGTTTACTGTTGCTTTATAGTCAAAATTTCAAAATTGGGAATTTTTGTCCTTTTACTTTGTGTTTTTATTCCAAAATGTTTTTCAAAATAGTTTATGAGTTTCAGAATAAGCTCGTTAATTTCTGCAAACTTAGCTGGACATTTGATAGAGGTTGCATAGAATCTGTAGATAAATTTGACGAAGATTGCTATTTCATGATGTTAAGTACTCCAGTCCTCAAATACATGATTTTTTTTGCAGTTATTTAGATCTTTCATTTCTTTCAACAATGGTTTATAGTTTTCAGAGTTTAGCTGTTTTAAAATTTACTCTTATTAACTTCTGTTGTTAAATTTACTCCTAAATATTTTACTCTTTTTGATGCTATTGTAAATGGATTTTTTTAAATTTCACTTTCAGATTGTTTATTTAAAATATTAAAGTATTTAGAAATACAACTGATCTTTGGATATTGATCTATTTGTATCCTGCAACTTCACTGAACTCTTTCATTAGTTCTAATGGTTTTTAGTCAATTCATAAAGATTTTCTATATACAAGTTGATGTACACCTACAAATGGAATAGTTTTACTTCTTGCTTTGCAGTCTGGATGCCTTTTACTTATTTATTTTGCCTAATTGTCATGGGTAGAACCTTCAGTACAATGCTGAATAGAAATAGTGAGAGCAGATATCCTTCTCTTGTTTGTTCCCAATTTTGGGAAGGAAATACCTAGTCCTACTCCATTACATGAAATATTAGCTGTGAATTTTTCATAAGCGCTCTTTATCAGGTAGAGGAAGTTCCTTTCTAAAGGAGGTTTGATTTTGCCAAGTATTTTTTTCTGTGGTTATTAAAATGATCATGGGATTTTATTTTTATTCTGTAGATATGATGCATTGCTTTAACAGATTTTTTTATTTTGACCAACTTACATTCCTCTGGTAAGTCCCATTTGGTCATGGTGTGTAATTATTTTTATATTTTGCTGGATTTGGCTTGGTAGCATTTCATTGAGGATGTGTGCATCCATGTTCATAATAGATTATGGTCTGTAATTTTCTTTTGTGATTTTAACAAAAGATTCTGGGTACAGATGGGTTTGCATAATACTGGTATGATAACCAAAACTGTAAAAAAGAAGAAATCGAGGGAGAGGGAAAGAGATTGAGAAGAGCCACTGTGAAGCAAGAATTAAAACATTTTATCATTTTTAACTTTGTCACCTAAAGAACCATTTGAATCATCAAGAATAGAAAAAATAATAATTTTCCCATTGATTATTCTTCAAAAAATAGTTTCATAAAGAAATAGCCACAAAAAAAGTACATACTCATTAAAGGGTTAACTTGCCTAAGATGTAAGAGCTGTGCAATTAATGCTAGTTTTGTTTATTAACAGAACTTTTTTGTTTTTTTTGTTTTTATTTATTTGTTTTTAATATAATTTATTTTGGTATCATTAATCTACAATTACATGTGCAATATTATGGTTATTAAACTACCCCTTCATTAGGTCCCCCCCACCAACCCCATTACAGTTACTGTCCATCAGCGTAGTGAGATGCTATAGAATCACTACTTGTCTTCTCTGAGTTGTACAGCCCTCCCCGTGCCCCCCCAATATTACATCTGCTAATCGTAATGCCCCTTTTTCCCTCTTATCCCTCCCTTCCACCCATTTTCCCCAGTCCCTTTCCCTTTGGTAACTATTAGTCCGTTCTTGGGTTCTGTGAGTCTGCTGCTGTTTTGTTCCTTCAGTTTTATTCTTTGTTCTTATACTCCACATATGAGTGAAATCATTTGATACTTGTCTTTTTCGGCTTGGCTTATTTCACTGAGCATAATACCCTCTAGCTCCATCCATGTTGTTGCAAATGGTAGGATTTGTTTTCTTCTTATGGCTGAATAATATTCCATTGTGTATATGTACCACATCTTCTTTATCCATTCATCTACGGATGGACACTTAGGTTGCTTCCATTTCTTGGCTATTGTAAATAGTGCTGCAATAAACATAGGGGTGCATCTGTCTTTTCAAATTGGGCTGCTGCATTCTTAGGGTAAATTCCTAGGAGTGGAATTCCTGGGTCAAATGGTATTTCTATTTTGAGCTTTTTGAGGAACCTCCATACTGCTTTCCACAATGGTTGAACTAATTTGCAGTCCCACCAGCAGTGTAGGAGGGTTCCCTTTTCTCCACATCCTCGCCAACATTTGTTGTTGTTTGTGTTTTGGATGTTGGCCATCCTCACTGGTGTGAGGTGATATCTCATTGTGGTTTTAATCTGCATTTCTCTGATGATTAGCGATGTGGAGCATCTTTTCATGTGCCTGTTGGCCATCTGAATTTCTTCTTTGGAGAAGTGTCTGTTCATGTCCTCTGCCCATTTCTTAATTGGATTATTTGCTTTTTGTTTGTTAAGGTGCATGAGTTCTTTATATATTTTGGATGTCAACCCTTTATCAGATACGTTATTTATGAATATATTCTCCCATACTGTAGGATGTCTTCTTGTTCTACTGATGGTGTCCTTTGCTGTACAGAAGCTTTTCAGCTTGATATAGTCCCACTTGTTCATTTTTGCTTTTGTTTCCCTTGCCCGGGGAGATATGTTCATGAAGAAGTCGCTCATGTTTATGTCCAAGAGATTTTTGCCTATGTTTTTTTCTAAGAGTTTTATAGAACTTTTTATTTTTATTGATCTCTAAGTTTTACATTTTTAAAATTTAGAAAATGGCATTCTGAAAAAAATCAGGGTGAAAATAATTTATATTAGGTTTTGTTCCATACTGAAATCACCTGTTAAACTTTCTTTGCATTTGCCATATAATCCACAAAACAAATAGCTATATTAAACTTGAAACAACATATATTATTAATTATACAATTAAAAATCAAATTTCTGAATTATTGTTAGAAAAATTTTGAAATAGATACTAGCTCTGCTTAACTTTTTAATGATTCATATCATTTCATTATTTTAAAACTTATTCTTAATCAAAGAAATGGCAGAAAACAATTGAAAGTATAATTAGAAAAATATATCAACTAATTTAAAATTATGTTATGTAAATATTTTTACAACTCAGGTAAAGTAGTAATCACTAGGACATTCACTGCATTAAATGCACATATTAGAAATTAACAATGGCTCATAACAAATGATCTAAAAGACCAAGAAAAAGTATATAAGTAAACCTAAGGAAAGAGCAAATTATGATGATACAGGTAAAAATTAAGTATATAGAAATAATACAATACAATAATACATTTAATAAAAAATAATAGATAAAATAAGAAAATATCCAAAGGAAACAATTATTCATTGAAAAGATTAAACTTGGGGTGGAATAAAAAAGAAAGAATTGAGAGAGAAAGTGCATGATATCAATATCAACAGTAAAAACAGGAATGTTGTTTGAAGTTCTCCAGACATTTCAAAGATAAGAGCACACTAGAGCAACTTTATAACAATGAACTTAGAATTAAATGGTGTAGATTGTTTAAGAATAACAATTTTTAAAAGGGAAATAGTAGAAAATAGAAAAAATTCTATATTGTTTTTAAAATTGAATTTTACTGTAAATAAATTCTACTCACAGATGGCTTACCTTGTTATTTCACATTGAAAGAAGACATTTCACTTCACTAATCTTTTGTAAACTCTTCCAGAGAATAACAACAATGAACAGTGAACTCCAAATATCTTACAGTGAGTCAAAACATAATTTTGAATATTAAAATATGATAGGATATTACCTGGACATAAAATTACAGACTAACTGATCTTATGAACAAAGAAAGTTCTTAAACAAATATTAGCAAACCAAATCCAGTGGTACATTAAAATAGTAAATATGACATGACCAAGAAGTAAAAGTAGGATTTATCATTATAAAATCAATTGATTTAATTCATTTTACAAACAGAAAAAAAGAAAGTGTAAGTTGAGCATCCTAATAGATTCAGAAAAAAGCAAATGATTCAATTTTGCACCTACCTTGAAAAATCCTGTACTAAGCAATAAATAATAGAAGGAAACTTTAAAAAAATCTGATAGACTATTGTGGCTGGGATATTCCCTAGTCATCAAATACCAATTCCTGTATATTCCCCAGCCTCCTATACTTAGGTTGGCTGAGCCATTTGATAATTTCTGGCCAAAGCCTGTGGGCAAAAACATTTACCAGCTGGAACACGATCCTCCAATTTTCTTTTCCTTCACAGAAGCAAACACAAAGTTTTTTTGTAAAATATGAAAATCACAAGATGAGAAAGACCATTTAGACTCACAGTGAACTTTTATATTCAATCTGCTATATTTCTAGAAATGTTTGTTGTAAAATAGCATGATGTAGAATAATTTGTATTTCTTGCTCTGATTTAATAAGCATTCCATTTTGTCTATTTAAATTAGAATTCTGTTTATTAGAACAAAATTCTAATTATTAACTTTTTAGTAAGCCTAAATTAAATTCAATGGCATATATAGTTAAAACAAAACAAAACAAAATTAAAAACAAAAAACAGATGCTTGGAAAACAGCAGAAACCAGGTATTAGCCTCAAAATGATATGTCTCCATGTTAACTATAAAATCATTTGTCTCAAAGTGATCTTTGAGGACCCTGGAGAGTCCTCTGGGCAGCCTGTGCAGTCCTGAGCCCTGCCATGTTCAGTTAAAATTTCCTAACAGCACGTAATTGAAGTGTGCCCTCAAGTCATAGTAATATGTTAGGTTTTTCCCACATGCAGTAAATTCTCAAAACCAATAAAGATGATATTGGGAAAAACATATAGTGGAATTATGTGAAAAGGTGAAAAAACCCAACTCTGATGCTAAAAAAGAAAAGCCAGAATGATGAGAAAAATATGAACATTAAAAGAAAACTTAAAAATAATAAAACAATAGGGAATAAACTTAGAAACATGTAAAGAAAAAAAACTTCAAACAAATTCTGACATGTTGGTGTTAAAAAAGTAAACAAGGTTCCAGAATTCCATATTTATTTTTGTGAAATTTTATTTTTAAAAATAAAATTCCTGAACTCAAGTAAATTGTAGTTAGAGAACACATTTTTATTTATATATGTGTGTGTGTGTGTGTGTGTCATATATATATATATATACACACACACACATATACATACATACTAATAACATTAACAACAAAGATTAATGAAATGTTTGTCAGGAGTGAAATATATGGTTAAATGTTCCATATTATTATTTCAAAAAATTGTCCCAGAAACCCAGTGAGGTGCATACTGTAATTCCTATTTTATCAATAAGGAAAGTTACTAGGCTTACTAAGAATCACTAAGTTCACACATAGTAAACAAACTCCAGAGTTCAGTTTCAGAGGCAATATACTGGTCAATATACCTTTTAGGAAAGGAGATTTCAGATTTTAGGAAACAGAGATATAGAGGGGCATATTGTCTAAATCTTTGGCAATAATTCTTTTTGATTTCTTTAAATTTTATTTATTTATTTTTATTTTTGTAACATTAATATACAATCATATGAGCAACATTGTGGTTACTAGATTCCCCTCATTATCAAGTCCCCAAAACATACCCCATTACAGTCACTGTCCATCAGTGTGGTAAGATGCTATAGAGTCACTACTTGTCTTCTCTGTGCTATACTGCCTTCCCCGTGCCCTGCCCCTGCTATATTATGTGTGCTAATAGAGTAATGGCCTTATTACCTTTATCCCTCCCTTCCCACCCACCCTCCCCAGTCCCTTTCCCTTTGGTAATTGTTAGTCCATTCTTGCATTCTGTGAGTCTGCTGCTGTTTGTTCCTTCAGTTTTTGCTTTGTTTTTATGCTCCACATATGAGTGAAATCATTTGATACTTGTCTTTTTCTGCCTGGCTTATTTCACTGAGCATAATACCCTCTAGCTCCATCCATGTTGTTGCAAATGGTAGGATTTGTTTTCTTTTTACGGCTGAAAAATATTCCAATGTGTATATGTACCACATCTTCTTTATCCATTCATCTACTGATGGACACTTAGGTTGCTTCCATTTCTTGGCTATTGTAAATAGTGCTGCTATAAACATAGGGGTGCATATGTCTTTTTGAAACTGGGCTGCTGCAGTCTTAGGGTAAATTCTTAGGAGTGGAATTTCTGGGTCAAATGGTATTCTTACTTTTAGTTTTTTGAGGAACCTCCATACTGCTTTCCACAGCTGTTGAACTAGCTTACATTCCCACCAGCAGTGTAGGAAGGAGGATTCCCCTTTCTCCCCATCCTCACCTGCATTTGTTGTTCCTGGTCTTTTCCATGTTTGCCATCCTAACTGGTGTGAGGTAATATATCACTGTGGTTTGAATTTGCGTTTGATAATTAGTGATGTGGAGTACCTTTTCATGTGCCTGTTGGCCATCTGAATTTCTTCTTGGAGAAGTGTCTGTGCATATCGTCTGCCTATTTTTTAATAGGGTTATTTGCTTTTTGGATTTTGAGGTGTGTGAATTCTTTATATATTTTGGATGTCAACCCCTTGTTGGATATGTCATTTACAAATATATTCTCCCATACTGTAGGATACCTCTTTGTTCTGCTGATGGTGTCCTTTGCTGTACAGAAGCTTTTTAGCATGATGTAGTCCCATTTATCCATTTTTTATTTTATTTCTCTTGCCTGAGGAGATGCTTTCAGGAAAAAGTTGCTCATGTTTATGTTCAAGAGATTTTTGCCTATGTTTTTTTCTAAGAGTTTTATAGTTTCATGACTTACATTCATGTCTTTGATCTATTTTGAGTTAACTTTTGTGTATGAGGTAGGCAATAATCCAGTTTCATTCTCTTGCATGTAGCTGTCCAGTTTTGCCAACACCAGTTGTTGAAGAGGCTGTCATTTCCGGATTGTATATCCATGGCTCCTTTATTGTATGTTAATTGACCATATATTCTTGGTCTTATATCTGAGCTCTCTAGTCTGTTCTACTGGTTTATGTGTCTGTTCTTGTGCCAGTACCAAATTGTCTTGATTACTGTGGCTTTGTAGTAGAGCTTGAAGTCAGGGAGCATAATCCCCCCTCCCCACTTTATTCTTCCTTCTCTGGATTGCTTTGGCAATATTAGGGTTCTTCTGTGGTTCCATATGAATTTTCGAACTAGTTGCTCTAGTTTGTTGAAGAATGCTGTTGGTATTTTGATAGGGATTTCACTGAATCTGTAGATTGCTTTAGGCAGGATGGCCATTTTGACAATATTAATTCTTCCTATCCATGAGCATGGGATGTGTTTCGATTTATTGGTATCTTCTTTAATTTCTCTCATGAGTGTCTTGTAGTTTTCAGAATATAAGCCTTTCACTTCCTTGGTTAGGTTTATTCCTAGGTATTTTATTCTTTTTGATGCAATTGTGACTGGAATTGTTTTCCTGGTTTCTCTTTTTGATATTCATCGTTAGTGTATAGGAATGCAACAGATTTCTGGGTATTAATTTTGTATCCTGCAACTTTGCGGAATTCGGATAATAGATCTCATAGTTTTGGAGTGGATTCTTTAGGGTTTTTATGTACAATATCATGTTATCTGCAAACAGGGACAGTTTAACTTCTTCATTGCTGATCTGGATGCCTTTTATTTCTTTGTGTTGTCTGATTGCTGTGGCTAGGACCTCCAGAACTATGTTGAATAAAAGTGGGGAGAGTGGGCATCCTTGTCTTGTTCCCAATCTTAAAGGAAAAGCTTTCAGCTTCTCACTGTTAAGTATAATGTTGGCTGTGGGTTTGTCATATATGGCCTTTATTATGTTGGGGTACTTGCCCTCTAAACCCATTTTGTTGAGAGTTTTTACCATGAATGGATGTTGAATTTTGTCGAATGCTTTTTCAGCATCTATGGAGATGATCATGTGGTTTTTGTCCTTCTTTTTGTTGTTGTGGTGGATGATGTTGATGGATTTTCGAATGTTGTACAATCCTTGCATCCCTGGGATGAATCCCACATGATCTTGATGGATGATCTTTTTGATGTATTTTGTTTGCTAATATTTTGTTGAGTATTTTTGCATATATGTTCATCAGGGATATTGGTCTGTAATTTTCTTTTTTGTAGTGTCTTTGCCTGGTTTTGGTGTTAGAGTAATGCTGGCCTCATAGAATGAGTTTGGGAGTATTGCCTCCTCTTCTACTTTTTGGAAAACTTTAATGAGGATGGGTATTAGGTCTTCACTAAATGTTTGATAAAATTCAACAGTGAATCCATCTGATCCAGGGATTTTGTTCTTAGGTAGTTTTTTATTTACCTCAGTTTCCTAGGTGGCAATTGGTCTATTCAGATCTTTCTGTTTCTTCCTGGGTCAGCCTTGGAAGGTTGTATTTTTCTAGAAAGTTGTCTATTTCCTCTAGGTTTTCCAGTTTTTTGCAGTAATTCTTATGCTGTAGTTATAAATGATGCTGATAAGGAAACTAATTATCAAAAACTGGTTTGAAATGTAGCGCAGGAAACCTTGAGCAACTGCAAATTTCAAGGCTCTAGAAAAATCCGTAAAAGGCAAAAGTATCAACAGCATAATGAAAGGTGAACAATATAGCATACATATCTTAATAATACTGTGAAAGACAGACGCTACAAGTTCAGAGATTTTCAATATTTCAACAAAAATAGTTTTTAAAATGTGCTTGGAGTATGATGCGCAATGTGCAGAACATGAGCAACCGGCACTTTCTTTCCATCTTTATTAAGACCAATTCGTGAAAGAGAAAGATTAGAACAAACCTGTGTAGAATATAATTGAAACATAAAATAAGTAAAGAGATTTTGAAAGAACACCAATATGCTCTAAATGAGTTCAAATTCCCTCACAAATGAGAACATCACGGGATAATAAAGGAACTTACAAATATTGATGAGCTCTATCAGGGAGTGTTGATGAATATTGGAGAATAGAAATAGCTCTAAAAGATTATATACAAACAAATACATCTTGCCTTTCTAAAAAAAATAGGAGAAATTAATGTAAAATATAGGTTTGGGTGCTTGCTAGGTACACTGGTTAAGATTCTAAGATATGATTTCAAATACATAATATAAAGTATATGTTTTTAGGTCATCACTGATAATTCTTAACAGTTTAATTAGCTAACTTTACTGCAGAAGAAATTATTCAAGTTAAATTCTCAATTTTCCATTGTCAAGTCACCTAGCAATCCTCATGTTTAAGGTTTTAAGAACCAATTATCATTTACAAACACATTACCATACACTCTCAATCCCTTTTCTGAACCTGCATTCCAAATTTTTAACTTTGCTGAAACTTAGTTCTCCCCAAGAATACTGCCACCTCTGCAGATTTCTTAAATCTTCAGTATATCACTTTAATCATTCATTCTATCATATTCCATACACCACCAGCATCTGCTTTCTCCTAAATCCCTTAGCCACGCTGAAAAGATTTGTCGTCGGGTTCATGGTGAGTTAACTTAAAGTTTACCAAATATTTGTGAATCTTACAACTTTTCACTCTGTCCCAGTTTCAACTTTTAAACTGAGAAACTTCAATATTTGTATTCATATAGATGGCCCTTAGCCTTACCTGCCTGATCAGTTCTAGCAGCTTTGATACCTATATCATTTCAACCATCCACCCATGGCCACACTGTGTACTGTCAAAGTCCAACCCTAAAAATGTCTCATATGCAATAACATCCAATTTTTTGAAATATCTCATGTCCTCACAGGATTCTCTTTCCAATCTCATGTTGATTTACATTTCGTTGTAAACTCTCTTCCCTGTTTTCCAAACCCTTTCAGACCTCATATTTCCTTTATTAGTCTCTATAATCTGAGGTGTATCATTTTAATGACTTCCTTGCCTGGATGGAATTAAATAGAGTTTCAATGTATTTAGTAATATTATATATCCAGGAATGCCTAAAAAATGCCTGACCAAAATAATCTTTTCGGAGTTATATAATTAGGAAATAAATGACAATATACTATTAGTAATGTGATTGTTAAGTACCCTGAGTGATGATAAAGGTGAATAAGGAAATAAATTGAATGTATAAGACATAAATGGAACATCCTTCACCCTCCAAATATAAATGCTGGCATCTTATTGTCTTCTGTTGTCTTGAGGAATCTCATACAATAACCAGGGTCTTCAGGCATGATTAAGAAAAGACAGAGACAGGATTGAGCCTCTTCTAAGAGTTAGACAGTATGTCAATTTACTCAACAAAAGAGGAAAGAGAAGAGAGATTATGCCATGAGTGTGTCTTTTAACAATGGTCCCACCTATTAGCAAAATCAGGGTGTCTGGTTATTTCAAATAAAATCAGTTATTCCTTTCATCTTGGTTATTAGGAGAGATATTTAGAAAATGGATTGGCAGAAAACATGCAAAAGAAGTTTTCTGGAGATGAAAAGTAGGAAAGAAATAAATTTCTTCTTAAAACTGTTTTTATCATTTTGGGGGGAAATTTGGATTTCAAAGTATCAGATAAGGAAATGTGGAATATTTTAACATGCTTATGGCATACAAAATTATGTTGTCTGTTGTTTCATAGTCAGCCTTTCTGTAGCCATGTATTTAAGGTGTCTTTCTTAGAAGAAGCTGATGCTTGTCATGTAATATTCAGTCTTCAGACAAGTCCTTGTAATTGAAGATTTTACTCAATTGTATGTAAAATAAGTATTGATATGTTGGTTCAATTTACTATCTTACTTTTTGTTTCCTGTAACAAGTAGGACTTACTCTTTTTTCTTTCTCTTTGTACTTGTTTTCCAACAGATGTGTGTTTTGGGAGGATGGGGTATTTGTTGTTTACTTTTTGAATTTATGGATTAATATGTTTCATCAGTGCTAGAAAATTTTCATCATGAACTCTTAAAATATGGCTTCTGCCCCACTCTTTCCTGTCTCTTCTTGAATCTCACACCTTTTTACTATACTTTATCTATTTTGTGTATATGTTGATGAGAGCTGATTTTCTAGATTATCATCCATTCTGTTTAGAGTGTGTGGATATATCTTTCATATCATGAATTCTCTTTCCAGTAACATATGTAAATAATCCTGTTTCTTTGCAAAAGTCTTTCTCCAAGTGAAGTGAGTCACTCAGCATAAAAATGTGACTCTCTCTCTATATATACATGTGTGTATATATATGTATATATGTGTATATATTTATATATATAATCATATATACATCATATATAAACACATATACACACTATATATGTATATACATATATAGTGGGTATGCTAATGCCATATCACTCTTGTTTCCTTTTGAAGCCATTTATTTTTAATTACACTGTATATAGTTTCTATATATAGTTTCTTTGCTGCATTGGACCCAAAAATGCATCTTCAATCCAATTCATGGGTTTCCACCTCTGCCTAGAGTCGAAAGGGTCTAGTCCTTTGCTTAAAGGAGATTTCTGCCTCTACTTCTAATGCCCACTCACCTACTTCCTCACAAGTTCGTGGTACCAGCTACACTGCTGCTAGCAAGTAATGGATGAGGGCATCTTGCTGCACCACCACCTCCTCTAAATCCATCACATGCTGAGGGATACCAGGGCTCTGGTACAACCGGCCTCCAAAGCAGACTGTGTGTAGGACAGCAATATCCAGTTCCTCTTTGAGAACAGTGTGTTGACAAAGTCAAAGTGTAGCTTTGATGATTTATTGCATAGGTTTTATTTAGCATATTAGATGAACAATACATATAGAAACACAAGATTTGTGCCTAAGCCACAGGAAGCACTCTATAAATACTACTTGTCAGAACTACTCTTTACCAATGCTAATTATTAGACAGAAACCTTTGCAAGATCATCCATGAGTTCAATGTTCAACAAAATATATTAACTGCTATGTTATTGTACCATGTGATTATTATATATCAAATATAATCTGCAATAAATAAAGATATTTTGGAATAGATAGGCATTACTTTTCACTAGCTAGCTATAAACACTTGTATGAATTCACTTGTGTCATTGTTTTCTTTCCTGAAACATGATATGTAACCATTTTAATAAATGCCCTCTTACTAAGATCATATTAAATATCACATATAGAACTTATAATACAATGATGGTAGCTACTAGGCACCCAACAAATGGTTATTTCTTTCCCTAGGGTTACAATAGTTCTTTAACTTAGGTCTTACAAAGAATAAATTGCCAAGATGTTTGTGTGACAAAGATATTCCTCATAAACATAGAATAGTGATAAATGCAGAAATAAACAGCATGATTCTATATCTGATAGAGGAAGGCTCTTTAGAGACCATTACTCTTGATAGAAAATATGCATTTGGTCTTTCACTTCCTGTGCTTGCTTCTCTGCCTCATTTGAATGTGTCTTCCATGATCATTGACCATATAAACCATACTCTGTGGAGGAGTTTGTTTTCTTAAGAAACTGTTTAAATCAATTTATTTTAATTTCAAAATTCTTAATAGAGACGTCCTAAGTGGCACATTTTTCATCACATTTTCAAAGCTTACTGTCTTGTATAATGTCATTCTCTAAAACAGATCTGTTTAAAATACTGGTCCCTCAATATTTTCATTCCAAGCTCTTGAATGTATATATGTTAAGGGTTATCTGTATCTCTTTTTTATATAGGTATTTAGGTGAATAAAATAGTGAAAGAGATACCCCTGTTTTATATAATTGTGATTCAGCATGCATAAATCTGTGATCTGAGGTCTTTAGTAACTTCTTTTTTGTGTAGCCATACTACCAGTATTATGTGAGCAAGCCTCTTTTTTTGTGTGTGTGTGTGTGTTTTCTTTTGTTCATATTCTCTATAATTGTGTAAAGGAATATGCTATCTAGGGAAGAAACATTTAAATTATTATGTCATTCATAAATTTTCCTGTTATAATGGCAATGCTTAAAATTGCCATGAAGAATAATGCTTACTATTCAATAATAAAAAACAAGGAAACTTCTTAGTTACATTCAATATTCATAGGAAGCAATGTTTCACTTTAATTATACATCAAAACAAAATACCAAGTATAACTATAACTATTGGTTTTGATCAAAATAACTATTAGGTGGCCAGACAGAAATTTGAAATAGAGTCTGGGATAATTAATATTGCATGTATCTTTCATTTCATTTTAATTTTGCATTCAAATCAGTAAGTGTTTTCTGATATCTCCATTGTAGATTATAAAAACTGGTTTCACTTTATTCTTACAATGGAATTAATACTGTATCTTTATTATCACATCATGCATTTAAAATATAGATGTGATCAATTAGAATTTTGGAAAAGTTCAGATGATTTAAGAAGTGTATGTGTGCACACATGTGATACAGATATGTAGAAGTATTACAGATAAAAACTAATACTTGAAGCAATGGGTTTAATTAGAAAAATCATGTAATATTGGAATTGTGCTTGAGCACACCATTTGTTTATTTTTAAGAACGTATCATGATTAAAGAAATTGATAATTGAAAATATGTTAAGAGTTCTATCTGCCCATGTAGACTGGGGACAATTATCATGAAGTCAAGCAAAACAAATACATTTCATTTAAGAAAGCATTACTTCTGAGAAAAGTATGAAATAAATATAGCTAATAATTCTGTTTTCTTTCCTACTTCAAACTCTGGCATATATATGTCTTCAACCATGATATAGAAGTATCAGCAGTAAAAGGCATACATTTAAACACAGATTTATTTTAAAATTTTTTGTGTTGAAAATGATACATTTATAATGGTATTTGTAGCCAATAATGGTATTTATACTAATAAATACTGTGAATGGGAGAGGGATAGATGGAGCTGACGTATGGTGGCATTCATCCTACAGCAATTACAGAGCTATGCTCTAACTTGAATATACACTAACCAATAATTCAAAAATTTTAGCAGATAGTCTGTCTTTAATACATCTTATTTTCTAAGATAAAAGAGACAAAATGAGTGGTGGGACAAAATGAGTGGTTGGGTAAAAGGTTTATTCTGTAGCTATGAAAAATCACTGTATCAATTTAAATTTATCCAGCCTACTTCTTGTACTTTAACAATGTACATTGTTATGACAAATGCCATTATGTCAACCCTTTTTTATATGTGCCCTAGGTACTTGTTTCTTTCTTCCTTTTTTAAGTGAAATTATTAGCTTAATTTTTAATTTATTGAATCATTTTTCTAGCAATGTCTCAGGTGTGTAAGCCAGTAGGATTCTCAATGGGGGCTAAATCAAAGAGGTTATTGCTCAGAAGATTACCATGACCAGTCAAGGCAGTTTTAGTTTCAAGTACATTTTTGCAGGTCCTTGATTCCTACCTACAGTAATCTCTCTGAAGTTCAATTCTGGGCAGGAAAAAGAGGGAGATACACAAGTATCTTTTCAATTTAAAATCAGGCCTTAATTAATCTCAGCAGATTTCCTAATTGCAGAGGTTACCCCAGGTAGGTCATCTATTTCCCCATCTGTGGGATCTTATTGTCATAATCAGCACTTTAGTTGTTACACTGAGGTGGCAGAAATTCCTTTTTCTGTATAATAAGAGGAAGAATTATTATACCTTGTCCCTAAAATAATGTATTTGGTTTTGAATGCAAAGCCACCAAGGAAGATAAGTTTTTAAGAAATGAATGTAATGATTTTGTGAACAGAAAGAAAACACTATTTTATTAGTTGAATACTATTTACATTTCCATACATATAAAAGTTGCTTGTTATCTCTTTTGGAGTGTTTTGTATTATTCAATAGAACAGATTTACCAGGAATCTGCAGGTGTTTTAGGTTATTTAAGTGGGATGGTGAGAAATCTGACCAGGCCAATGGCATAAGTATTATTTTTAATTTAAGTCTTGTGTATTTTTTCTATTTTCTCTAACAAATAGTGTTTGATAATTATATTCCATCAAAAATGAGGTAAAATATGATTCACTTATCCTAGCCAGAGTTGGCCAGCAGTTATCAAATACCTGGGAAGAAATCTGTCCCTCCACAATTTTTTCCTAATGTAGCTATATACATAACTGTTTTTTAGCCAAAAATTAGTTGACATTTGAAGTACGGGATTTCATTTATTTGCAAATTCCTTTTATATTCTACTTGCTTTTAGAACTTAATTCCAATTCAAAATAAAGTTGTACGCAATTCCTCTATATTTTGGTCATTTTTATTATTGTTAAAAGCAAGTCCTTTAGATTACTGTTTCACATAGTCTACAGAAGGCCGGATAATGAGGTCAAAATTTTGTTATGCCGACATAAGAGCATAATCTATTTTGGTTGCACCACCGATTGAATACTGAATTATCTTGAAAATGATGTTTAATCAATAGGAAATAATTCACTTCTACGGTTGTATAATGATCTTCAAAGCTCCCAAATACTTCTATTTTATATATTATTTTATATGTCACACGGGAACAAATAATCTGTTGAATGAAATCTACTCTCCAATCAGAATTAGTACCCCTAAGTCCATTCTTCTCTGTCAAATATATGAATGGAAGAAATTCTGCCTATCCAATGATACAACTACTACAGATGCTAGGCACAGTTGTGCTATTGTCTGTACACATGTGTCCACAAGTTCTAAAAAAAAATCAAACTTATAAGAAAAAATTGAAGTGTTAAGCTGGTAGCATTGCATGTTAAAAAAAATAAGGTCTATAGTCAATTGATATGTAAAAGTTTTAGTCTGTATTATTTCAATTAAGAAATTGAAACTCCCACTCTACCTAGCTTAAGCAAAAAAAAAAAATCTATATCTAAATACTCATATTTAAAAAAAAGACAAACCTTGTGTTAATGTTAGTATCAGGCATGGTTGGTCCAGAGGATTCAAGTAATTCTCTCTCACCATCATATGGCATTGCTTTTCTTTTATAGCTTTATTCTGAAGTAGGCCACTTTCATGGAGATTTAAATAACAACCATAGCAGCTCCAGAATTGCATCCTGCTCTTCACTTACATCTGCAGAATGAGTTTTCCATGTGAACTCCAACTCTGATTCTCAGTGAGCAATGAGCCAATTTCCTTGTCTATGGGTTGACTAAATAGCTCTTGGTTATATGCTTATCATTCCCCTGCCCCAATGGGAAATTTTTAGAGCCATTATAAAAAAGCAGAAATATAGGTGTTGAGTAAATTTTACAGTCTAGCTCTTCAACCAATACACACACACACACACATATATATATATTAAGATATATATACATTAATCTGCTAACTCAGTTTTTAAAGTGCCAATGATTAATACCATGAACTATTCCCAAAACTGCAATCAGTCATGTCCTCTATGCAGTCTTATCCAGTTATTTCATACTGGGTGACTTCAGGAATCTCTAAATATAGTTCATACATTTATGTCAGGTTCAGAGGAATCTCCTCTAAGCACAGAAATCCATGGATATATAATACATTGTCTAGCAGCCAACCACATTATGCTTTGGGGTAACAATTTAAAAAATCACATTTTAACAAAGGAGTAAGTACAAATGATGTAGAATGGCCATTTGTCTTTAAGCATCAGTGATATCCTTTGCCAAAGGAAGAGCAAAGACTTTGAGTCCTGCAAATAGAGTGCTTTTCTAGCTTCATTAATTCCTTTTTCTGGGAGGACTTCCCTTGCCCATTATTTTCTGTGATTTTGAGTATAATGTTATTGTAGTTGACTTCGTTTTAGTGTGGGATTGGAGGCCTGAAGATTTCCATATGTGATTGAGAAGTTAAAAGTCTCTGTTTTCTAAGCTTAGAGTTTCTTCTACAATAAAACACCCTTAAAAAACATTTAAGCTCTTTTTTTTCTTCCTAGCTTTAATGGGATAGTGATTAATGTCAGAAAAATGATAACCTGGAAGAGGAGGAGGGGGAGTTCTATCATTTAACGACCTATCAGTGATTTGATCATTTCCCATTTCAAAGTGGCTTCTGTCTTGCAGTCTGATTCAGAGTCAATTCAAAGCATTGACTTGAGAAGCAAAGGCAGATTTAAACTGTTACTGTTTTAGGATGCATACAAGGTGCTGAATGAAACCAGCAGAAAGAATTCCATTATTCTAATCTTGTTCTACTTTGTCCCTACTTCCCTACTTTTTCATATCTTCAGGATTGACTTTTTTTACTATGGTCTTATGCAAAAATGACTCTTTTGTTTTTTTCATTCTGTATTTCTTTCAACTTTCTGATGGGCTAGGTTTTCAGGACATTATTTCCTATAAGACATTACTGTAGGCTACAAGAAATAATGAGCACACTTGGAAATCTTGAGATATTTCTACTAAATCTCCAAAGATTCAACACATTTAAATACTTGATCTAATTTCAATGTAAAACCAAAATTAAGCTATTACTTTTCTACTGAATAAAGATTGTGAACTTCCTGGCCAAGGATAGGGAGATTCACCTGGCCTCATACTCAAACTTTAGTAATCAATTTCATTTTATGTCCTCTCATTTACAACAAAATTCTTTAAGGAACCCACATTTCTATTAAGAATAACATTTATATTTTGAATTAGTAAAACTGTGATTCAAACAGATTTGATCAAAAGAAAAATGAACTCACTTGCTTAGAAGAAAGGACCAAGGTGCAGGTTAGCTTTTAGGCAAGACGGAGCCAAGAGCTCCACCTGCCTCATCTCCCTTTATCTTGTGACTATGATTTCTTTGAGTGATCTCCATGCTCCAGGTATTCCCCTCAAATCTCAAGAGTTCTGTGCTTGTAATTTGCTCATTATTTTCCTCAGAGAAACAGAGTATCTTAATTAGGCAGATCCTGTATCCTGTACCCATATCTGTACAGACAGAAGGGAACTAATAAACCCCACCCAAATCACTAAAGGCTGTGAACAAGGGAGGCGTGTTGAGTTTGGATGACTGTTACACAGCATCCATTTCTGTATGTAGAGGCTTTGTGGCAGAGGCTGTGAAGCTACGTACTATATTTCACAAACTCTCTTTGAAAGTTTTTGGACACAAATAATGTGTTGCCAATTATATGCACTTGAGGGAAGCCCAAAAGGAGAAAGTCAGGCAAAGGTGATCTCCCAGCAGCTTTTTTTTTTTTAAACTTCTGAGAATCAAGAGTAGGAGCATATAAATGGCAAGAGCAGCTTTGGTGGCTGAACCTGGTGTTTCAGTGTTTACTCATTAGCTGCCAAGGAGCAGTTAAAATGCTCAGTGCTGCCAAGTCATTCTATATGAGATAATATTATAGCTAGTCCAAATACTTATCTCCTGACTTTGGTATGTCCAAACTTTCCAACACATATGTATTTATATATAAAATAAATTTTATTTTCACAAATAATTTGCAATTTGCAAAACCTTTGCAAAGACTGTACAGAGCATTTATAACCTCCCCACTCAGTTCCCCCCATTATTAACATCCTAAATGAGTAGACTGCTTTTGTTACAATATATTAATCAGTATTGATACATTATTACTAACCAAAGTCCAGACTTCTTTCTGATTTCATTAGTTTTTACCTACTTTTTTTTTCTGTTCCAGGATTCCATCCTGGATACCACATTACATTTAAACTTTATACTGCCTTTGCCTTGTCTAGTCTGTGAAAGTTTCTCAGACTTTGTTTCTGATTACTTTTTATAGTTTTTGAGGAGTGCTAGTCAGATATTTTGTAGAATGTCCCTCAATTGAGATTGGCCTGGTGTTTTTCCTCATGATTTATTAGACTGTAGTAATGTGTTTTTGGGAGAAAGATCCGAGATATCAAGTGCCATTTTCATCACAGTATGTCAAAGGTACCTATTATCAACATGACCTGTCATTGCTGATGTTGACTGTGATGGTCTGGCTGAGGTAGTATTTGTTGTAGTGTAGGTTTCTCCATGGTATAATTACTCCCTACCCTTCTTTCATATTGTCCTCTTTGGAAGAAAGCCACTATGAACATACCACGGTAAGGGAGTGGGAATTATATGCTCCATCACATTGAGGACATTATGTATCTATATAAATTATTTGGAATTCTTTTGCATGAGATATTTAATTTTCTTCCTTAATTATTTAATTATTTATATCAGTACAGGTTTATGGATTTTGAGTTATGATCTAAAACTAGAATTTTATTACTCAAATTCTTCCAGCTTTGGCCTATAGAAGCTCTTTCCTTTGACTACTGTTCTTTTGACATAAGTCCTTAATGTAGGTTTTTTAATCTTTAAAAAAAAACTTAGCACTTCCTTACTTTCTGGCCCCATAAATGCTATAGGCTCATTTGCATATTTTCTGCTGAATGCTAGAATTAACTGTTTCTCCAGGATGCTCTAGAGAATTTTTTTTTTTTGAATGGAGAATGGTTTTAGCAACAAATATCTGAGCAATAGGTGTGTGCCTCTCTACTGCATTAAGTATTGACACTTTTAGGTCATCTCAGCTGAGAGATAAATTTATTGTGTATACTAACTCTGCATATACCTATATCTGTAAATATTTCTGTATGTGACCATCTATAGCTATAGTAAGCTAAACCATGAGTTAGCTTATAAGCTAAATCCACTTCCACCTGCATCTGGCTCTAGTCTCCTCTACTTGCCTATCTGTAAACTTCCACTTTCGGTTCCTGTCTACTTGTATGGCACTATCAGAATTGTTAGCCTTGGAATTGTTACCTTGGGAATTAGTATCTGAAATTAGTGTAGCTATAATATCTTTCCTTTAACTATGTTAACATGGTATATCATTTCTATCCTCCCCTTTTGTCCCCAGTAGTGTATATTTAGAGCAATTCCCTATAGATATCATCTATTCTGGCTTTGGTATTTTTATTTACAGTGACAATCTCTGTATTTAAATTGGCGTATTTAGACCATCACATTTAAAATGATTATTTAATAGGATTAATATATATATACAATGATTTAAACTGTTTTCTATGCATTAGACTTGTTTGCTGTTTTCACCCATCTGATTTCCTTGATTTGAACATTTTATTTGATTTCATTTGAACTCCTCTCAGCATATCAATTATAATTCTTTAAATGTTTTAATGGTTACTTTATAATATGCAGTACACAATGGGCAGTGCAAGTGACTTAAAGTAATCCCAATTTCTACTCTAATCCCTTTAGACGGAGTTGTTATTCATTTCACTGATTCATATACTATGGACATCTAATAAATTAATATTTGTATGTTAAACACAGATCTTTTATTGATTTATATTTTATATTACATATATTTTTATTTAAATCAGATCCCAAAGTGGTAACAGGGAAACATTGGGGCTTAACTACCCAAGACAATTCGGGCCAGAGATCTAACCACTATGCTTTGATTCAGAGAGGCCTTGAGCAGTGATTATTTGATGCACATCCTCAAGAGCCCATAATTTGTAAAATGGAAACAGAAAAGAAGTTTACGGAAAAGGCTCTAGGTCTAAAGAAGAGAAATCTGTAGTGGAGAGATGGAGAGTCACTTCTTTACTCAGTCCTAAATTTTGAAAATATAGAGACACAGGCCACTTCGAATAAAGGGAGAGTGTGTAAACAAATGAGGAAGGCCCTTAGATGCTGCCACAAGTAAAATGACTGTGAATTTTCCTCTTGACTTTCAATGAATGGCTCTGCAGTCATTTAGCAGGGAAACCACATTTTTGGGGAAAATAAGCAAAAAATTCAGAGATTACTGGACCTAGGCTATGAGCTAGTATTAACAATGTGACCCAAACCATGACTGGGCTTCAGTAATGAGAATATGAAATTTGAGGGGGTAGGCTATAAATTGTGCTGTGAACTAATCCATCTCCTAGAGGTTGTAGTTAGAATACATGTAGTAAGAATTCAAGAATTCCCCTAATTCTTGAATATCTATTCACATTAAATGTTCTTGGCAACTGGAAGAATCCCAAATTTGCTGCCCAAACTTTGGAATGAGGTCTATTATAGTATTAAAAATCAAGTGTTAACTTTTGTGAATGAAACTGTTACCAGAATAATAAACCAAAAGCAACACTAGATCTCTGGCAGAATTATAAAGGAAATCCTAAACAATAAAAAGATGCAGGGTTGTTATTTTATACCTTACCTCCATTTTCAGAACTGATTGGCCTGTGCCAAAATCATTTAGGACACAGTAGATGGTGGTTCATCATGGTAAACTTGATAAAATGCTTTAAAATCTATGATTCCAAATGCAATTGGATTTCCATATGCTGGAGCAAATTAACGTAGATTCTTGCACTTGATACGAAGCAGTTACTTTGGAGGGCATATTCAGTGTCTTATTTCTGGAAAACATTACCTCTCTAGCTCTGGAAATAATTTCTTCTGCTGTGGCTGTGACCTCATACTGCTCCACCTTATAGATTCCAACATGTTGATGGATTTTATAACCAGGAATTAGATGTTACAGGCAAGAAAACAAAATGGATCTTAGATTTGTGCTTAGAGAAATATATTTAGAAGGTGGGAAATATATTTTATGAAATCACAGGGTCATGCAATATTGGTGAAATTTTAGGGAGTCAAATGGTCTGTAAGATTTTTTTGTCAAAATGAAAATCAATGTGATGCATCTTCCCCATTCTGTCACTAAGAAAGTAGTAAGATCCCAACTTGCTTCAGTAAGACAAGTATAAAGCCTGACTCCAAAAGTGAAAACTCTTTGAATTACCCATACCAAGCATGCATACTCTATTATGCATTACTCTATTATACCCATTGACTTTCCAAATGAACCAGACTCCAGAATAATTGCTACATGTGAGTTCTAGTCAAACAGCACCTGCTATAGAGGGGGCTCAATAATCACGTGGATAAAAATGACCCATTTTGTGAGGCCAGTCATTCTCCTCAAATCACCCTAGTGCTGGTCAATATGTTCATGAACTAATTAGCCACTGTGACAGGAATAAAGTGTAGATAGTATGAAAAAATTTGTACTTTCCAATCCAAGGCTTATTTAGTTCCTTTTAATGCTATATCCATTCAGCCAACAATAGAGTTGAAGTTGATCCCCAACACAACACCATTTTTATAGTGAATTCATCAATAATCAAATGCCAGGTTGATTATATTAAATCACTTTGGTTATATAGGGGACAGAGATTTGTCTTCACTAAAATAGTCACCTGTTCTAGAAGCAGATTTGCCTCTCCTTTCTACCTGCTTTTGCCACAAATATAATCTGAGGACTAATAAAATTCCATGCACATTTCTATAATATCCACATGATATTATTTATGAGCAAGAGCACCATATTATATTAAAAGACCTAAAACAGTGGCTAACTAGTGTTTCATTGTAATCCATCACTCTGAAATAATTTGCCTTATAGAATAATGGAACAAACTGTTGAAGACACAATTATGTCAACTATTGGAAGACACTACCTTGCAGTATTTGGGTCTTGTTCCTTAGGGTGCAGAATAGACTCCAGACCATATATACTTCTGTGTCTCCCATTGCTCCATTTTACTGGTAACCAGGTTTGGATGTGTGAGGGCCCCATGTCTCTAGGATAGCTAATTACACTCTCACAGAATTATTGTCTGCCATCCCCTATAACTTTGGATTTTGCTAGTTTAGTGTTATTAGTATCCACAGAATAAATGTTTCCATCAGGAGTTCTAATAATGTTTCAATTGAAGTAGAAGTTATAAATGCCACTTGGTTATTTTGTACTCCTCATATCCTTAAAGTAACACTTCAAACTGTAGCTACATTGTAGTCTCAGACCTTTGCTGTCAAGGAAAATGGGGTTACTTCTAAAAAATGGATACAGAAAAGAGGAAAATACACCAACATGAAATCCTCTATAGGAAAGTTTAACAATGATGTAGAGTTGGCAGTGATGAAGATTTGGATTACCCGATCAGGTTCAGATTACCAAACAATTCAGGGCTGGCTAACAGCAGAAGGAAAAATGGAATAGGTAGTGGAGAAAGAAATCTGTAACTCTAACCATGGTCTAGTATCTAATTAAAACGAACAGAAAAAAGGTAGCTATCTATATATTTTTTCTAGCATTGTCATATGTGCATTTTTTTCCCTTTCTTGTATTTTATGTAAGGCATGTTGGTGTGATTGTCTTTATCATTTATTCTTTGGATTACAGCTAAATGACCAGAGATTATAACAATAAGAGAAGAAGAAATATTATCTGAAAATGGATACAATAATGGATGTTCTTGATGCTCCTCTTTCAGACACAGAATTGTATAAGGTAGGAGCATATTCTGCTATTCTCAATTTACTTTTTATTATTTAGACATGTAGGTAATGGATGTATATGTGGATGTTGAATTACCAAAAGGAAAGTTCCCAAAGAATAGGGCAGGAAGTTCACATTCGTTCCATATCTCAACTAACTTTTGTATTCAAAAGTGGCAGAAAAGCCAAAAGCTATATTACTAGACTGTTGTACTTAGATTTCAAAATGCAGGTAAGATTCTGCCACTTGACGCACTGGAGTGAGATTTGTAGGATGAACATGAATTGGGACACTTCTTTCTGCTTTGTTTTTATTTGTTTCCTTGTTTCTGAAAGAGAGGATGTAAAGTTCTGAACCTCAAATGGCAACAAAGCAATGGTGTTGGTTTTACTGAACACTTATTTAGTCACCAGCTTTGCTTAAGTTGACAGGAGCTGTGTTGGATGTGGCGTTCTTTTTTTTTTTTGGTATCATTAATATACAATCACCCAAACAACATTGTGGTTACTAGATTCCTCCCATTATCCAGTCCCCACCACATACCACATTATAGTCACTGTCCATCAGCGTAGTAAGATGCTATAGAGGGATGTGACATTCTTCTCTCTGGATCATAATAGTATGCATGCTTGGACCATGGCATTAGTAGAGTCCTCCTGATTCCAGTTCCTCTAGTTGTTCCAGTGATTTTACAAGCACTTATTTTCCTGTATAAACCATGCTTCTGATTAAAATATGCTCAGTGGTTTTCCTGCACATTTTCCTTCACAAAACCCTAAATGATACAATAATGTGTTCCTTCATAGGAAAATTGGGGTGTCATAACCAGAAAAAAAAGACAATTCACATCAGAAATGAAATATTTCATTATTGTAGTACCTAAAATAGTGTAATGTCTTATTAGTGATAAAAACTTACATTTAAATTTGTCAGCACCTGTTTTGAGTGGGCAAACAAAATCACTCACAAATCCCCTTCTGTATGTGTTAGGGGTTGAATTTATTCTCCTTGGCACTTGTTCCCACTGCAACAAAGAATTGAAAGGCAGAGACACAGTAGTGAAGCAGAATGAATGTTTTATTAGATTACACTCCAAAGGAGATGCAAGCCAGAGTCAATATAAACAAAGGCAGGTTTACTTGAATAAAGCAGAGAGGAAGGAAAAACAGAGGGAGAAAAGGGAATCTCAGTGAACTCCTGCTCGGCACTGGGCACATCCCCTGCCAACTCTTAAAGCCAGTGTCACCTGGCGTCCAGTGTCTGCTTCAATCTGCATGGCATAGAAATTAAGTCCCTAACACCCCAGGATTTGGGGGAGCCACAGAGCCCTGAATGGAGTTAAGTTATGTTCTGAGAACTTCCCAAAGGGAAAGAAAGGAGATTTTTAGGCTGGATCCTAAAGAGCAAGATTGTACAGCTGCAGTTCCATCAGGGTCACCCAGACAACAGGGACTTGCAAGCTCAAATCAGAGCTCTTAGCAGCCCCTACCCACTTATCTGAAGTAGAACAGAGAGAGTGACACACTCAAAGAAAGGAGAGTGTGGGCAGCCTCAGAGAGGCACACTTAAGGATTTAGGGCCAGGGGTTTTATAGGGCTTTCTGGGTAAGGGTCAGTGAAAGGCATGATGTATACAGGTGATTTATAATTCCTTTGAAGTTTTATCTTAAGGATAGGATTATTTAGGTGACTGTGTTGGTCCAGATCCTGGTATTCTTTGTCCACATAGATTTATTTACACTTCAGAGTTGTCTCCTTCCAGGGTTACAAAGTTACTTGATTAAGGGTCAGAAAGAAGAGGAAAAAACAACATACAGGTTAAGTTAAACAATAAGCTGGGCCTTTTAGCAGGCTAAGTAGATTGGCATGATTTAATTGATACAATGAAGATACCGGCTGGGCTTGGATACTTTTCTTTACCTGGGGAATATCTAGACATTCCCAGTTGTTCCTGGCCTTTGGAACTTCAACTAATTAACTCATTAACTCTGAGTCTTTTCTGTCTGTCTGGTATTATCTGGTTAACTCTTTGAGTTCCTTTTGGTGAGCTTTACTGGCTTTATTCTCTCTCCACCTCACTCACATCTATTTTTCTGCTCAATATATGTTTTAGTTAACTAAGAACTAATTACCTTGATTACCAGTAGGCAATTATCGACTTGGGAAAATGGTGCAATAGGTAAGGTTATGCTTTAAGAATGACTGTGGTTCTTTACATTGTTTAAGATGAACTTTTAAAGGAAAAATCTTTTCCTGGGGAATGAATGGATAAACCCACAAATAGGATACGTGGTGTGGGTAAAGTGGGGTTCCAATGGCCAGGATCCTCACTGAACTTAATGTAACTGGCCTGTTGCTATGCTACCGGTTCCACACCTTTAGGCAGTAAGACATTATTGTGTTAATGTAAGGAGTTCCGCCTAGTGCTCTGCTGGAGACTGGGTGGTGGGGCTGGAAGGCTGTAGGAGAGCGGAGCGGAGGCTGGAGTGGTGGCAGGGCCGAGGACAGAGGCTGGAGGATGGCTGTGCAGGACAGCTGTGCAGAGAGGCCCAGAGGTAGAGACTGGCTTGCTGCATCCAAAGCAGCAGTGATAACACAGACTCGCCCTGAGTGAACGGGATTTTAGTGACTGACCTGCCACCTGGAAATAAAGTTGGGTATAACCTTTTCACACCAAGAACCCTTTGCTGTAAATTTCTTTGGTAACAGTGAATCTATAGTGAACTTGCCTGGAGCTGAAACTCATTTGCAAGACAATTGGCAAAGTCGGCAGGGTTCATTGTTGACCAAGGAAAAAGGCAAGCTGCCCTTATGGTAGGGGTGCTTCAGCCGGTTGCTCCTGTGAATGGAGAGACAGTGGATTGTCCCCCAATGGGTATGTGGTCTGAGGTGGCTTGCCTTCTAGAAGACTGGGCCCCACCCCAGGACTGGAGGCAAGTGGAGGTGACACCTGAAGCTGTAGAGCTGGCCCTTCGTATAGTAAGTAGATCCTTTGAGAAGCAGAGTGCTGGTGAGGCAGCAGGGACTGTGGGTTGGCTGCTTCTCACAGTATTAAAAAGGTCTACAGAAGAGACCCAAGAAATGGTGGCATGAGAATGAGAGCTGCAAACTTCTGTGGATTCCCTGAGGAGGCAAATGGCATTGATGTGAGAGGCAGCATGAGAACATGAGCTGCAAACTTCTATGGATTCCCCGAGGAGAGAAATGGCATTGATGCGAGAGGAGGCGGCACGAGAACGCGAGCTGCAAACTTCTGTGGATTCCCTGATGAAGGAGATGGCTTTGATGCGAGAGGAGACAGCACGAGAGCGCCAGCAGCAAGGAGCCATTGGAGACGAGATGGCAGTGCTGCCAGGTGTTCTGAAGGAGAAAGAGGCCATCAGGGAAAAAGACGAACTCCTGAGGGAAGCACAGGTGGAGGTGGTCCGAGAATGTCAGTTGGGAAGCATTGAGCTGAAGGTAAGAGACCTTCTAGAGACTGAGGTAGCATTGCTGAGAGGTACACTAGAAAAGGTAAAGGGTGTAGCAGAGGAGGCGCTTGGGGGAGGGGAGAGAAAGGTGCCATCCGCCCCAGTAATGGAGGAGCTGGAGAAAGATGAAGGGGTGGTGCCAGAGGCACTGGTGCCTCCTGTATTGAAAGCACACCCCATGGTTGTAAAGAAAATAAAGACCCAGCAGCTGAAGGTTCCCCAAGGAGAGGAGCAGCGCCCTCCCCAGGTCGTGGAGCACTCTATGGTCCGCCCCTATACTCAGGCTGAGCTGGTGGGTTTGGGCTCCCGGTTTAGGCAGAAGCCCTCAGAGTCAATATCAGCTTGGCTCCTGCGTCTGTGGGACTTAGGGGTGGATGGAATTGTTCAGTCGGGTCAGAGATGGGAAAATTGTCTTCCCTGACAGTGCAGCCTGCCTTGAGGCAGCGATTACAAAATGCACATCAGACCCCAGGGAGTCACACCCTCCTCGACTGGCTCATGGCTGCACTTCATGCTGTGTGGCCCAATCCGGGTGACCTACCACCCTCTCCTGTTAGATGGCAGACATATGCTGAACTCCAACAGGTGCTACGAGAGCTAGGCATGAGAAATGCCATCTATAGTCCAGAGAATTATGGCCCAGATGAAGAGATTTTCACTACTGGGATGAGGAATATTGTACTTCAAATGGCTCCTACATCCCTCTTTGGGTCTCTAGTGGCCATTCTTTCCCCTCACTTAGGGCATCCCATAAGTGAGGTGACACGTACAGTAGCAGATTTAGGAGAGGCTGAAGTCACGAAAATTCGGAAAGAAGTAAGACCTGTTGCTCACAAGAAGAATTTACAGGGCCCCGTGAAGGTTACAAGGACCCAGATGTGGGCTGATTTAATACGGCCAGGAGCAGATGGAAAGAAATTAGATGGGAAGTCAAATAGGATCTTCCTAAAGCTATGGCAACAGCTGAAACCAGAGCAGCAATTCTAGCCATTAAGACCAAAGAGGCAGAGATTAGAGACAGAGCCACGAGTCCAGCCTGTGTGTTTGCAAGACTTCCTGCTGGAAATCGAGCCAACCTCACTCGAACCCACACAGGAAGATGATTGGGGAACACGGTTTGACTGAGGGGAAGGTCAGGGTATCTGCCCTGAGGGACCACGGGGAACCAGAGACCACATGATGGTTGGAATGGACATGCTTTGGACTTGATCTACATGGTGCTTTGAACCTAGCTGAATCCTCTGGCTTGAGGATTATTATAATTTTTGTTACCTGTATCTTAATTTTTATTATCTCTGAGTTATTATCCTCTGCTGCTGTTGTGGAATCTGGTTACAGTGCTCCAGCTTTCTCGCACAGGGACCATTGCGGAAGATGGAAAGCGTGTAGATTATAAGGTGAGAATCCTGGAGCGGAGGAGTGTGGGTAAAGTGGGGTTCCTATGGCCAGGATCCTCACTGAACTTAAATGTAACTGGCCTGTTGCTATGCTACTGGTTCCACACCTTTAGGCAATAAGACATTATTGTGTTAATGTAAGGAGTTCCCCCCAGTGCTCGGTCGGAGACTGGGTGGCCGGGCTGGAAGGCTGTAGGGGAGTGGAGTGGAGGCTGGATTGGTGGCAGCGCCGAGGACAGAGACCCAGAGGACGGCTGTGCAGGGCGGCTTTACATAGAGGCCCAGAGGCCCAGAGGACGTCTGTGCGGGACGGCTGCGCAGAGAGGCCCAGAGGACGGCTGTGCGGGACGGCTGTGCAGAGAGGCCCAGAGGTAGAGACTGGCTTGCTGCATCCAAAGCAGCAGTGATAACACAGACTTGCTCTGAGTGAACGGGATTTTAGTGACTGACCTGCCACCTGGAAATAAAGTTGGGTATAACCTTTTCACCCCAAGAACCCTTCGCTGTAAATTTCTTTGGTCACAGTGAATCTATAGTGAACTTGCCTGGTGCTGAAACTTATTTGCAAGACACGTGGGTCTCTTGGGAAGAAAAAAAAAATTACACTCTAACCATTCCATTTTTTAAAGTTTAACTGCATTAGAATTTTCTAGATAGTTTAACCCAACCCAGATCAAAAAAATTATGCTAATTTGCTCCAAAGTTGTATTCAAAGTAAGCATTTAGGAAGGCAGGACTGGTGATCAGGCTTAAAACCTGTACCACAGTGGTAAATTATTGGAGCAGAGTTCTGGCTAGAGAAGAATGCCAGATAACCTACAAACCTAGCAACTTGATTTCTGACCATTTTAACTATAAATATTAAAATATATGTACCTTTGTTTGTTGTCTAGGTGGAATTAAGTGGGTCTTGAAGAGTCATAATACCCTGAAGGTACTTAAGATTCAGTTATCTATATTTAGGGCATAATTTCATCACCGAGACTAACCATGATATCAACATGTGTAATATAGTCCTCCTAACATTTTTTTTGTGACTCTTGAGTCTCACTCAATCCTGGGAAGTATGCAAGATAGTCAGTCCTTTTTTAACTCCATGTGAAATATGAAGAAATGGAGGTAATGACTCACTTGCCTGAGGCCATAGATAATTGGTGAGAGAATTAGGCAGAGCAACCAGGTTTCCTGATTAGCATCTCCATGATCTCTCAACTGGTCCATTTAGTTAAGAGCTCAGAATATTTTGTCAGACAGCTCTGACAATCCTTATTTTGCCACTTAGTCATTGCTTGTCCTTGGGCAAAATGTTTAATTTCTCTAAACCTCCAAGTCTTAGGAAGGCTAAATGAATGAATGAAGTTAATTGCCCATTTTTCCTTTAATAGAATCCATTAGCTTCTTGTCAAGATAGTCTCTTTATAAATCTCAATATGCATCTCAAGCATGTTACTTCCAAGCGAGACTTTCTGCTGAAAATCTTTCTTAGAATGCACTTTCTTTCTATTGCTCACAATAGTGTAACTTGGTCCATTTATTATTTCATTCGAAAACTGCTTATTAGGCACCAACTATGTGTCATGTGTAGTACTAGACATTGGGGATACATTAGGAAACATAACCAGATACTTATCCAGTTTTCAAATAATTATAACCCAGTTAGAGAAAGAGGTTAAGGAGTATGCCATTGTTATCCAAAGCACCAGTATTAGCTCTTTGTAGCTCCCAGGGGAAATTGGTGTTCCTGGCTAGGGATGAATAAACCTGTGTGACCTAAATCAGTCTAAGGAATGGCTAGATGGGGAGAAACCCATTTACTGCTCATGATGAGGCCCAGTTCCATACTTCCCCTCTGGTCATGCTCTAGCTCCCTCCCCAAACCAGTGTGTGCTAGCCTCTCCAAATGCCCCTTTCTGGAGAAACTCTGCTAGAAGATCCCAAGTAACTGACAGGTGGTAGACCAATTATGCAACAGAGAGGAAGAGAGAACAGCCTCTCTCCATCCCTTGTCACAGAGGCTGTGGGAAGAAACACCTATTGTTATGTAAATTGACCAAGGTCAGGTGAGAGATTCTGGAAATACTGCAATTTTAACCCCATACTCTTAAAAGACAATTTTAGTAATTTCAGAACACTAGTATTGTTTTCTGTATTCAACAGTATAATTGATGTTGTCTAAAATAAAGCTTTTTTTTCTGTGTAGAATTGTTGTACTACTCAAATGTCCTAAATAATCAACTGACAATAAATACATACTTTTCAACAAGGTAATGGTTGTTTTGCAAAACAAGGGAGTTTGTGTTGTATCATTTCTAGTTTATGATGAATGTAGTTCTATTAGAAGCAATGGAACTAGAAGTAACAGGGCAGGTTTTTGAGATATTTGAAAAAGGAAAGTTAAAATCAAACAAAATATAATGTAAATTAGAACTTAAAAGTGAAGGAATTATATCTACATTTTCATATATATTTAAAATATTTACAGTAATTTCTCTCTTCTAATAATTATATGCATCCTAATGATTTTTTGCAAACCATTGCCTTAGCACATCACCAACAGATTTATAAGTCTCATAGTTTGCTGTCATTTCATATTTAATTTTTATTGTATAAGATTGTTTGAAGTTAATAAAATAACTGTAACTGTTTTCATTTTAATTTGTTATATACTTATGACATATTTTAAATTTCAAACTTATTTCTCATGACCATAACTTATATATGCATAAAATTATCAACAGATTTATCTGTATTTGGTGATAACTCAGCACTTATTCTATTTATTTTTTGTTATAAATTTGATTGCATTTCCACTTAAGCAAAAATCTTCCCTAAACATGTGTTTCCTTTTCAATGCAATGTATATGTATTTTTGTTATATAAAAGGGAAGGAAAATTTACTTTGAAAAGGCAGATTTTTCATGTTTTTAAGAACTAATCAAGAGCTGTTTGAAATGACTGTTTTGAATTTGAATCGATCTCTATCAGTAAATCTGAAAGTAGCCAAAAAGAAAACAAACAAAAACATCCACCGATTAATTATGTGTCTACATGTGTTGAGGGATGGACCAGATAGTTTTATTTTTACTATATCCTATAATCAGTAGACTATTATTTCATCATAAGCATGAGATGAGCAGGAGTATTTAATATTGCCCAATGTGGAAGATAAATTAAAAACAATATACACTACACATATTGAAGACATTCAGTAAAGAGTTCATTGATTTTCTTTTCAATAGTTACATTGCTGCTTTCAGGTATGAATGGTGATCAGTTTATTGGCAGTACATGTAAATAAAAGCAGGACATCTGCTTCACTTCAGGACTAATATTATACCTACTTTACCTTCACTTTATATAAACCAAAATTAGGTCTACAATAATGAAGATTTTCATGCCTTAGATGATCTGAGGCTTTTCTTAAAAAATCTATAAAGTAAATCTAACCATTTTAAATTCCAATAATTCAAATAATTATTACAAATACCTGTTCACTAATAAGTAAATGAATTATTTTCTTAGCAATATGCTCAGTTCCCTTGCTTCAGTGCACTCTCAATTTCAACAGAATTCTCAGTGCTTATCCCCAGATGTGAGCACTGTTGGAAGTAATTGCACAGCCAGATAATTGGTGTCACTGTGAATTTATGTTTGCCAGTCTCAGCTGAACCCTTGATGTTGTTTCTTCTACTTTTATTTTCCTCGTCTCCCCAGGGTGTGTTCCAAAACAACCTCCACTCCTCAAAATTCTGAATTTGCCCTCTTTGAAGGCAATCGTGCCTCCTGTTCTTACAGCAGATAAGTTCTCAGTTGAGATTCCCTGGGTATACAAAAGTACGATTACTATATACATGGATCTCCTGTTACAAAGGAAATACTCATTTTCATACAATTTTCTTCCAATTCCTTTCAAGGATTCTTTTTTTTTTTCCTGAACTGTCTTCTCTCTTTAGTTTCTCTACCATCTCATTGGACCTCAGATATATAATTGAAATACATATATTTGGTAGTTAGGACAACCCCCAAATGGGGCCCTTGTCCTCCAGAGTAAGGTATATCATAGTGACGATATCATAGTGAGGGAAGCCTCCAAGACTGTGCCCTTCCTCCATACAAATTGCTAAATTAATAAAAAACATTCTATTTTGGGAAGGGGAGCAGATTAGTGCCATACTTTAAATTCTTAAAGGTGGCAAAGATTGTGGTCCCCATCATATCTCTTTTAATTCACTGCATGGCACCTGTAAAAATCACATAGATTCCTAGGAATAATCATAACCACTACAGCTGTTGTTTCAGATATGGTATCTGCTAGAGCTGATTACTTCAGGCTCCGGTATGTGGTAAATCATTACATAGCTTTGGTGAATGTATTCTTTTATATTCTGACCAGGAAAGAGAATCAGAAACAGTTCACATTCACCAAGCATGAATAACCGTACACATTTATAGTTCTTGGCTGGGGTTGTGTTAATTCTCCTGTTCTCTGTCATAATATAGTCCAAAGAGATATGGACCATCTGGGCATCCTGCATAACATCACATTAATGCACTATATGAAAGACATCATGCTAATTGGACCAGATGATCAAGAAGAATCTATCACATTAGATGGATTGCTCAGAACATGTACTCCAGAGGGTGAAAGATAAACCTCAAGAAATTTCAGAAAGCTTTCATGTCAGAAGCTTTTCCAGAAGCCTTAGGGTCAGGAAAATAAACATGCCTTCCTAAGTAAAAGACAAAGGATTGCATTGTATCTTGCAGCTGTTAACATAAAGAAAGAAGTATAAAGCCTAGCATGCTTGGTAAAGTTGTGGAGGCTGTGTATCAAACACCTAGAAATACCCTTTTGACCCATGTACCAGAAACAAAGGCACCAGCTTTTACTGTGGGGCACAAGACCCTGAAAATCCAGACTAAATGGCAAGCTAATGTGACACTTGTGCTGTTTGAACCAGCAGACACTTTGGGATTAAAAGAGGCAGTGGTGGGAAAAGATGTAGTATGGAATTTATGACAAGCCCCAAGAGAGAACATAAACCCCTAGTGATCTGGAACAGGTTTTGCCAAAATTGCACCTGGAATTGTACTGCACCCTTGGAGATGATGTGACCATGTGGCACCAGTTCACAGCTGCCTGTAAGTACTCATCCTGAGTGAGAGCTGCAGAAGCTCCAGCACAAAAATTCCAGTCAAACCTGTGCACCAAGAGACTGACAAAATTTTCATGTGATTTCTAGCACCTAAGACTGTGCTCCTGGGAAAACCTTGCTCCCTTTGAGTTCCTGTCTTGAGAAGCTCAGGAATGTCAAAAGAATTTACTGTTTAGTCTAGTCAACACCTGTCAATAGCCCCTGATCTCCTTTTCTTAAAGGCCTTACTCAACAGGGCTTAAAATTGTGCATCCTTTGCCCTTTGAGATGCATCTCCTACAGGTCAGGAGTGTCTTCCTCAATGGCCTGAAATGTAATCAGGAAAAATAGAGCCTCTGTCTCCCAGTCTTGGTGGGAAGATAGAATCCTAATTTTAATAATTGTCACTGGGCAGACAGCTGGCCTAATCACATTTACACTGAGCAACACTTTGTATCATATGAGTCCATTCTGCCTCCCTACTCCTTTATTCTCCCTTTGTAATTCACAGCCTTGGCACAGATCAAGATGGATGTCAGTTTTTCCCCTACTGTCAGTAGTTAACAGAATAAAATCTGTTTTCACCGCTTTACCTAGTGTTTGCTTTCTGACATAAGCTGGATTTTGTCAGATCCACCAATGTATAAAGTTCGGTGGAACCAGGCTAATATGCTGTAAAATGAAAGAATTACACCCAGGGTCGTTGGTTCATTATCTTGATTGAGGAGAGATGTCTTGTGTCACCATCAGTCCCAGTGTTCACTTTCTGCTAACTTATGCATCCCTGCACCATTGCCTGAGTATGCAGAGTGGCATCCTCACAGTTGGGAGGGTGCTTTTACCTGACCAAAAGCCATCCTGAGAGGTCCCTACTGAGAACAGAGATGCAGTCACCCGGACCGAATGACTCAACTGCTGCAGTTTGTAGTTAAATGGGACACTTGCTATGTTCCCAGGAGTCTCTCTGGGGACTGATTCATCTAACCATGCAGAGCCTAGGGTTGTGGAGATAGTTAAGTACAAAGTACACTAGTGTGTGATTGGGAATAACGAATAACAGGCCCACTCTTGTTTTCCCTTGCTTCCTGAACCTAAGTATTTTTCTTACATGGGATCTAACACCATATGAAATTCACTGATTCAAAGTACATATTGAATCTTTTGAGGATATGTGTCCTAATAAAGTATCTCTTTAATTGTAGCTTCAACAGGCATTTCCAAAGCTCTGTTAGGCTGGCAGCTTACAGACCATAGCTCCATTCTCACATATCCTTTGTTGAGATAGATTTTCTGGCCTAATACAATGCTGTGTGGGAACCTTTGCCAACATATCAAATACTTGGTAAACCTTCAAATGGTGCTGCTGGCTAGAGCTTCGTGGCACAAAAGATAAACTTCCACCCAGAATATGTATCTATTCCTTTGTTAAAGGTAAATTAACTATCTTTATGAGTATTTCTTGATTTTCTATTCTGTTTATCCATTTGTTTTTTCTTTCCCTAATATCACAATGTCTCATTAATATAGCTTTATAGTAAGTCTTGAAGTTGGTCATGGAAGTCCTCCAAATTTGATTTTCTCTTTCAGTGTCATATTTGCTATTCTGGGTCTTTTGCCGTTCCATACAAATTTTAGAATATTTATTGATATCCACAAAATAACTTGTTAGGGGGTTTATTTGGTTTGTATTGAATATATAGATCATGTTGGGAAGGACTGATACCTTAATAGTATTGAGTCTTCACATCTATGAACATTCAGTATCTATTTAGTTCTGTGATTTCATTTGAGTATTGTAGGTTTTTAGTATGGATTTTATACATATTTTGTTAGATTTATACCTAAGTATTTCACTTCTTTGGGTGCTAATGTAAATGGTATATTGTGGTTTTAATTTCAAATTCCCCTTGTTCATTGCTGGCGTATAGGAAAGCAATTGACTTTCACACATTAACCTTGTATCCAGCACCTTTGCTATGGTTGCTTATTAATGCCAGTAGTTTTTTTGTTGATTATCTTTAAATTTATACATTAATAAATTTAAAAAGACAATATTATTTCTTCCTTCCCAATCTTTATACATATTATTTCCTTTTTTTATTGCATTAGCTTCTAGTATAATGTTGAAAAAGAGTGATGAGGGGAAATTCTTGCCTGATCCTGATCGTAATGTGAAAACCTTGAGTTTCTCACTATTAAAGATGATGTTAGTTGTAGGGTTTTTGCAGATGTTCCTATGAAGTTGAGGAAGATTCCCTCTGCTCACAATTTACCAAGAGATTTTATTATGGGTGGGTGCTGGATTTTTTTCAAATGCTTTTTTTGTATCTATTGTGATTATGTGATTTTTAAAATTTTAGCCAATAGATCTGATGGATTACATTAATTGATTTTCAGATTTTGACCTAGCCTTTCCTACCTGAGAGAAATCTCACTTGGTCATGGTGTATAATTATTTTCATACATTGTTGGATTTGATTTGCTAATATTTTTTTAAGGATTTTTGCATCTATGTTCATGAAAGATACTGATCTATAGTTTTATTTTCTTGTATTATCTTTCCATGGCTTCGGTTTTAGGGTAATAAATATTGTCTCTACTTCTATCCTATGAATAAAACAGTTGAGAATTGTTTTCTATTTCTTGTCCTTACTCTTTGTTTCAACTTTTTTCTTCCTCCTTTTTTCTTGATTTTGTGGTTTTGACGATGCCTTTTATATGATTCTATTTTCTCTCCTTTCTTAACATATTGGATATACTTCTTTAAATTTATTTTAGTGGTTGTCCTAGTGTTTCCAGTATGGAATTAATCTAAGTCCATTTTCAAATAACTATACTACTTCACAGGCTGTGTATTTTAGAATAACAAAATAATCCTAATTCTTGCTTCCCAATCAATGTAGCATGGCTGTCATTCATCTTACATATAAGTATATATAGGTATATATGCATATACAAAGATATATACATAAGCATGCATAATCAAATACATTGTTAGTATTATTTTGAACAAACTGCTATTAATGCAATTACGAATGAGAAAAATAAGTTTTTATATTATTTTCACTTATTCTTACTTTGATGTCTTTATATAGACAGGATTCTGACTTGTATCATTTTCCTTCTCTCAAGAACTTCTTTTAATTCTTCTTGCAAAACAAGCTTATTGGCAACAAACTCCCTCAGTTTTTGTGTAAGAAAGTCTTTATTTCTCCTTCACTTTTAAAGGATAATTTTGCAGGGTATAGAATTCTAGTAGATGGGTTTTTTCCTCTCAACACTTCAAATAATTCACTCCAATCTCCTCTTGCTTTCATGGTTTCTGAAGGAAAGTCAGAGTTAATTACTATTATTTTTTGTTCTTCAGTAAATAAGGTGTTTATCTCCTCTGACTTCTTTCAGGATTTTTTTTAATGTTTGATTTTCTGCAGTTTGAAAATAACATGAATAGATATGATTTTTTTTTCCAGCATGTGTCCTGCTTTGTGTTCTCCTGCTTCCTGGATCTGTGATATAACATATGACATTAATTTGAGAAAATTCTAATCATTATTATTTGAAATATATTCTGATCCTTTCTCTCTTCTTTTGGTATTCCTGTTAAGCATATGTTACACATTTTCTAGTTTTTCCAGAGTCCTTAAATATTTTGTGCTGTTTTTTCCAGTCTTTATTCACTTTGTTGTTTGGTTTTCAAGAATTCTATTAATGTACCTTCTAGTTCAGAGATCCTTTCCTCATTCATATACAATCTACTAATAAGTCCATAAAGGCATTCCTCATATAAGTTACAGTGTTTTTATCTCTAGTGTTTGGTTTTGATTCTTATTAGGATTTTCATGTCTCTTGTTTCATTGACCAACTCCTCTTGCATGCTGTCTTCTTCTTCTATTTGAGTCCTTAGCATATTTATTATAGATGTCTTAAATTCTTGGTCTGATAATTGCAACATCCTTGCCATGTCTGGTTCTAAAGCTTGCTCTCTCTCTTCAAGTTATGTGTTTTCCCTTTTTATATGTCTTGAAATTTTGTTTTAATAGTCATACATATTGTACTGGGTAAAAGGAACTGCTATAAACAGGGCTTTAGTGATGTAGTGGTGAGGTGTAGGGGGAGAGAAGCTGTTCTGTAGTCATATGATTAGGTCTCAGATTTTTAATTAATCTATGCCTCTGCACTACAAACTTTGCAAGAGTTTATCAGTTTGTTTGATTCTCCTCCCTTAGGTGAGACAGAATAGCTAGAATAGGCTGGAGTTGAATATTTCCCTTCCTCCAGATTAATTCGGCTCTGATAGTACCCCATCAGGTTAGTCTCTTGTTAAGTAGTTTCCTTTGAGAGCAGACCTTGTTAAGAAGAACAGAATGCTTTGATGTATTTCAAAGTGCATCCAGTTCCTCTCCGCTGGAAGCATGAGGGTTTTATTTTTTTCCCAAGTATTTGCTGTGAGAACCTAGCTGAGCTCCTGGAGGTAAATATCACAATACTGTGGAGGTCCCTCTGGAGTTTATAACTCTCAGAGGTTCTACAACACCTCCAGCAATTCATCAATTACAGTTCAAGTTTTTCTACCCCAGCACTGGTTCTCATGGTAGTCTGCTTGCAAGTCTCTGCCCTGGTAAATTAAGACTCTCTGTGTTCACCTGTCTCCCCAGTTTTGGAGTCAGAAGATTGCCCTGTGTCTTCCCTTCACTTCAAGATACAAGAAGAGTTGTTAATTTGTCAATCTCTTTAGCTTTCTACTTGTTATTAGGATGGAGCGGTTACTTGCAAGGTCCTTGTATGAGAATTGGAAACCAGAAGTCTCTCTTGCCCAGTTTTGACCATAAATGGATAAATGCAGCAGCACTGGCCTAAAAAAAGGCCTGGTGGTCAAGGTAGTAGACCTCTAATGACCTTGATTACATCACCAAGTAAGCCACTGAATCTAAAGTGGTAATAGCTGAGGGCTAGAAGAATATGGAATGATAACAGAAAGGGACATATATTTTAGCTGCAATCTCAAGATGAACTATAGGAGCTATAGAGTGTCCAGTTAAATTTATATTTTTAGAATTTTCTCCAAGCAAAAGAGGCCTACCAGGATCCTGGAGAATTTTCTCCCTAAGAAGTGGATTCAAACAACACCAGGTAGGATCTGTTGACACAATGATGAGACACTCAGATCCCCTATTGGAGAACACTTGTCCAATTGCTAGGAGTTCTGCTCCCCCAACCCTTCTTTCCACAGTCTTAATACCAAAGATACTCCCTCATAAAAAGCCTGAAAAGTTTCTTTTCTATGTGTGCTTTCTGGGAAACCCCACCTGTAACACATGCCTTATAGTCAAATGCTTTAAGGTGTTTGTTTTTATCATCTCTATTCAGCTCAAACTCCATGTGTAACTGTGTAACTTTCTAAAGGTCTCTTCATCATTCACTACTCTCTTAAAAACTCCTCCCAAGAAAAATCACCCTGGAATTTTATTATTAATACTCAGGATATTTCAAACTTACCTAGATCTTTAAACAATATTCAGAATAGTTATATCCTTCCTCCCTTTTAAAATTCACTGATGGTAGACATGACAACACACTGCCTTGATTTTCCTTCTACTTTTGGTTGCTCCCTCTCAGTCTTTTTAAGAAAACTTCTCATATTCTTCCATTCTATTAGCCTTAGTATACTTTAATATTACTTCTAAAAACTATTCTATTCTCAATTATACATTTGCTCTGAAGGATTGTATCCATTCCCCTATATCCAAGTAGCAGTTATATACTGGTGACTTCTGGCTCCATAGCTCCTTCCTTAAACAGCCAGCTATTTATGTCTGCATTTGAGAAGCTCATAAGTAGCTCATTGTCCAAAACTGAGTTCATCATCCTTTCCCTCATACTAGCTGCTGCTCTTTTTTTCACTGCCAATTATACAAAAGCTATGTCCTTGCTCTCAGTTCTTCAGGCCAGAACAATGGTGTCAGCAGTGGCTCAGCTTGTCTATTATTGCACCATCCTCATACATTTAGTCACCAGAGCTTTTATTTTAACCTCTTGTACATTATTTACTTAAAATGAAAAAATTTCTCCTTTCCCATTTCCCCTTTCCCATCTAACTAGCAATAATTCCTAAAGAACTGGTCTCTTGGTTAATAAGTGTTGGCTTTCTCACTTTATCTGCAACTTGTAACCACTATGATTCTTCTAAAACACAAATGAAGAAATAAATGTCACACTATGCTTAAAGCTTACCAGTGACCTTCTACTGTTTTGATTGGATAAAAATTTTCTGACTTGGCTTACAGGACCTTCAAGATCTAGCCCCTGCCATCCAGTCAATCTTCTTTTACATGCTTCACTGCATTCTCTGCCTTGTCCATATTAAAAAGCCTTTGTGATTCAGTTCCTTGAATATTATATTTTCTGTCACTGCTTGATTTTTCCAAATGCAGTTTGCTGAAAATTTACCTTAAATCTGGACTCCCCTATTTTAAAGCTATTCATCCATCCATTTAGTATTACTCTAGTTGTCACTGCTTCTGAAAAGCCTTTCCTTCCTAAGTGCAGAATTTTTTAACAGTGCTCCCATGATGATTCATTATCACAGCACTCATCACACTTTCTTGAGATTTCTTGTTTGTCTTTCTTCTCTGTTAGATGAACAGGCCATGTATAACTTGCTATGCGTGGTATACTCTATACCTAGCAAATTGCATTTGATGTGTTAAATAATTAATTATGTATATATTGGTTTATTCCTATTTCTCATTTTGGCACTCCCACCTCTCAATCAAGATGGACTTCTATCTCATGTCTTTTTCCTTTAGTCAGATATTAAAGACCATAGGTATCTGCTACTTGTACTGGCAATTTCCTTCCAGCAGTATTTAAAATTGTTAAAATGACAGCCAAAAAAATGCAGAGGACCAATACTGTAGGCTATTATTTCTAATGTTAGGACAGCAGATGTAAAACTAGGTGGATTTTTGAATACACAGATGTTAAACTAGGTGTATAATTAAAGATGGGTACCTAAGAAGCATTTTAGAATGAACATATTAATTTCTTCTCTGTGTATTTTTAGGTACTAGATTCAGACTGAATCTACTATTCCACTAGACATACACATATATTTTTGTCATTTTTCTCTAGACAAATATGACTTCTTCAAACTTCAGATGTAATCAGAATGTTAGTGGGATTGGGGCTTTTGTCTCTATAAAATAAGACATGGTCCTAGAGTTACAGTGACTTCTCATTTTATTATTTTGTAAGACCATTTGTCTTGCCTCTCCTAGTGCTTTCACAGAGAGCCACAGATGTCACTGTCTGACAGCAAACCTAGCTCAGTGGTGGCCTGAGTGTCTCTGTAAGTTACCCCTCCCAGCTGACCTAGTTTATCACACCTTCAGAGAATATAAGCTATTCTTAGGGCACCAGGTACCCTGACTGGGCAGGTTTTGCAGAAGCATTTCTGTCACATGTTAACTCATGGTTAATATGAAATATTGAGTTATTTCATCAAATTTGCTTCATGAGGTTTCATAAATGGTCTACTAGAAGTTCTTTTTTTATATACTCATATCTAGGCCATGCTTCATTAAGAAGACAGAATTTTGTGAAGTAAACATGAGACTGTTGTTCACTGTTTTATATTAAGCATTTTTAACATTTATTGACAAAACATTTCATGACTGAGGTTAGAAGTAGTCTGGGATTAGCAGCACTAATGATAGTAAAATAAAGAGAAGTTGAGAGACTCCTCTAACAAAGTGCAAGAGATCCTTAAGTGTGTCAGAGATAATTTAGCAAGGGTATTTAGAAGGTATGATGTTACTGGGAATTATTGCAAAGTCTCTATTTAATGGATTGCACGTGATCATGTAGTATATGTATGTGTTTGAGTTGAATCTGACTTTGATTAGGGTTCTCTACTGGTGACACATTCTCCCATGGGCAGTGTATATGTGAATAGTCCATAACTCAAATAATTTAAAGACCTAAATTTGCCTTTATTAAGCAACATATCTTCTTGTTTCCTCCCTGTACTTCATATTGGAGAACCTCTGGAAAAAGCCAAAAGAAAAGAAAGAAATCTTCCCTCTGGCACCATTCCCATTTTCTGACTCTGCAGTTCCCAAATAAAACGCCCAATTCTTATTGCCACATTCTAGTTATATTTTCTTATGAGAGAAGAAACCAGGAAATTTTTAAAAAAGGGGTCAAAAATTATTTGCAAAAAGGCTGAGAGAACATAGTTATTGGCTTTGTGCTGCTTCTCCACATCTTTCTTTCTTAGTTTTAAACTTAAGTTTGAATTTTGATAACAAAGAATACACAGAAAAGAGAACACATTACTTTCATAAGTCAGTCAGAGTAAGATAATAAAAACAAAAAGAATTTTGTGGTTCCTACTCTATATGAAGCATTATGTTTCCTGACTCATGTAAAAATAGTTCATTAACTTATCACAAAACTTTATGAAGATAAGGAGGCTAGGATTATGCTAATTTTACAAAGGAGATCAATAAGAGTCTAAGAATTTACAAGACTTACTCAGGATTTCTCATCTAGTAAGTGGCAAGTCATTGATTAACATCAGACTGAGTGCTTTGCATTAAAAATTATCCAATATTTCTTTCCTTCTCCCTTGAACATACCAATAAAAGAATAATCAGAAATAATATATCTTGCATTTGCACAATATCAATAGCTAAAAAGATACTTTCACGAAATTAGTCCATAGAAGTATTGTCTATAAAATAAAAAGAATATATTATTTTTTGTATCAATTTTACTGATGAGGAAATTGAGACAAGCAAACTACCTTTCTCCAGGTCTCCCAGAAGGTCTGCTCTTCATTGCTTTCCATTCCAAGCTCTGCCATTTCTTCTACACCATGCTGCTCAAGAATTATATTTAAATTTTTCTTTTCAATTATAAAACATTCAGACTTTCCTTGGCATTAAATATTATGTTAAAAATATGAAGCTGTTTCAAGATTGGAATATGAACATTTTGGGTAGAAAGGGTTTGCAGTAGAGGACATATTTACTTATACATCAACAAATTTTAAAATGTATAGTCATTTATGGACAGTACATATTTTCATTGCATCTGGAATGAAATTTTGTTTTACTCATATTTTTGACTTTTTTGAAACATGCCTTGCCTACGGTTAGATGTTGTCAGACAATTCAAATTAGCTATGGTGGCAATGACTTTTAAAAGAAAATTATAGTTTAAATCATATACTTTAAAAAATAGACCTTCTAAAAATCATTAGGCTTTATGAGCTGTTTTAATTATTTTAATCTCATGCTTCAGCATGGAAATCTCCACTGCCAAGTTAAATCTTCAGAAGAGAATGAAATATAATTATCTTTTTGTATTACATGAAAATTAATGATATCATCAACACTTAAGATGTAAGTTCTTTCAAGAATTTAACCCATTGCTGTGTCTTAATTTGAAATAAAAGATTGTTTTAAGCATCTGCCTGAGTGCATGCAATTAGAAATAATGGGGAGTGCAACTGATGTGTTGTATGCTTATGTATGGCATCCCAAAGAAAAAATCTTGTGAATTAATGTATGAGATTCATAAATTAAAAGGGTCTTATTATACCCCTACCTCAATTCAAATTTCCCATGTTATATAGAATAAATTCAATTTCCTCCTTTCTTTCTCTTTCTCTCCCTCCCTCTCTCTTTTTCCTTTCTTTCTATCTTTTTTCTCTTTTGTCCTCCCTTTCTTTTCTTCCTGCCTCCCTTTCTTCTCTCTCTCTCCCTTCCTCCTTTCCTTTTTCTTTTGTAATGAGAACTTTAAAAAAGTTTCCAAATATACAATACAGTATTGTTAATTATAGTAACCATGCTATACATTAGATACCCCAGAACTTGCTCATCTTATAGTTGAAAGTTTGTACCTTTTTACCATCTTACCTCATTTTCCCCATTTCTGCCTCATTTCTGCAACCACAATTCTAATTTATTACTATGAGTTCAGCATTTTTAGATTTCACGTATAGGTGAGATCATACAGTATTTATTTATCTTTCTCTAACTTATCTTACTTACTTAGCCCTTTTGCCCTCAAGGTTCATCCATATTATTGCAAATGGCAGGATTTCTTTGTTGTTTCTTTTTGTGGCTGCATAATATTCAATTTTGTGTGTGTAAACACACACACACTATGCTTTCTTTATCCATTCATCCATTGGTGGCACTTATGTTGTTTCCTTCCTCTGACCACTGTAAATAATGCTGCAGTGTACATAGGATGCAGACACTGATTTCATTTCCTTCAGATATGTGTATCCAGTAGTGAAATTCATACATCATATAGTAATTCTGTTTTTAATTCTTTGAGGGACCTCTCCATACTGCTTTACATAGTAACTGTACTGATTTACATTCCTATTAGCAGTGCACAAGGCTTTCCTTTTCTTCACATCTTCACTAGCCATTGTTATCTCTTGTCTTTTTGATCATAGCCATTCTAACATGCATGAGGTGATGCCTCATTGTGGTTTTGATTTGCACAGTTAGTGGTCAGTGGTGTTGAGCACCTTTTCATGTAACTGTTGGCTACTTGTATGTCTTCTCTGGAGTGACATCTGTTGAGGTCCTTTGCCCATTTTTAAATCAGGTTTTTTTTTTTTTGCTATTAAGTTGTTTGAGTTCCTAATGTATTTTGGATATTAACTACTTATCAGGTATACAATCTGCTGATATTTTCTCCCATTCCATAGCTTTCTTTTTCCTTTTGTTTCAATGTTTAGGAGAATATGTGATTAACATATTTCCTCAACCAAAAAGTAAGGATAAGCCAATGTATACCATGGATATTCCAGGAGGTAAATATTTCTGTTGGTGTTACTTCTTACTGTCTTTGAATGCTTAGTATACAACAGATATTGTCATGTTTACTTCCTTTAAATTTCTCAAATTTCTTATCATTATTTCAAAATTGGTGTTATTATATCCATTTTTAATGAGCAGTAGAGACTAAAATGTAACAAATATCACATACCTAAGATCACATAGGACAATGTGATCAGAAATTCATTTCTGGACTTGTTTGTCTCAAAAGATACTCATTTTCCTCTATGATGATTCCAGGAAAAATCATGAAGTTGCCAAAGTTGAACTTAATTTCCCCACACTTGTGGCATTTTTTTATCTTTTACAAGTATTTTTCATGGTTTATTTAAGCATAATTGGATTTAAGAAATAAATGTTGCACAAAAAGATGAGGGATGAAAATCTCAATTTATTATAAGTAAGTCACAGGGATGAAACTACAGCATAGAGAATATAGTCAATAGTATTGTAATATCTTTCTAAGTTGAAAGATAGTAACTACACTTATTGGGGTGAGCATTTAATAATGTAAACCTGTCAAATCTCCCTGTTGTACACTTGAAACCAATATTGCATATCCATTAAAAGAAATGTGCCCTACACAGTCCAAGAGTATGTCTAATGTGTTTTATTCTCCCTCTAGTATTTATTTTAAAAAATTAAAAAAACTGTGAATGAACAATGAATGTTACTGTATTGTACAGTTTTACATGTTGCTGGTTCTCCTGCTTCAAAACTGTCTTTTTTCTCTATCACAGGCTCTTTGCGTTCACCCTTATTTACAGAGTCACTTAGGATTTCTGTTATGATTGTTTTCTGTTCTACTTTCTGTATGGGTTTTCCTACCCAGTACTACACAAGAATTCTCCTAAAGACAGTGGGTGTCTATGCTTAACAATGAAATAGCACCCCAGTGCATTTACTATAGCTTTTGGGGGATCATGCCACAGGAAATTCCCAGACATATCTTGAACTTAGTTTGTCCACAATCAAATTTGTTAATCTCTTGCAAGGGCCCCATTTTAATATAACCAGATCACACATTTCTTGAATTCCCTAAGTTGTTCCATTATATTGTAAGCAACCTAGTTTGATAGGACAAATTCTGCTGTTCTTAATATATGCCTTCCCCAGAAAAATCACTGTTAATCAATCATTTCTAGCACCCAAATACAACTCTGCCTCACCATCTTCATGATTACTGACCTAATTCAGCCCCTCATTATTTCTCCACTAAAAAATTAGTATGTTTTAAAATGAATAGAATTGTTCTTTTTATAAGTAAACATCTATATACACTGTATACAAGAATGTGTCTATCATTTGTGGGGCAGATGGGATGCTATCTTGTCATGGATTCTATTTTTCAAGGGAAAAATATTGGGCCAGTAGTGAATGACCTCACAAGTGATTAAGTTCAGGTTTCAAGATATCTCATTGATTGTAATTGACAAGTTCAACTAATCAGACACATGCTCACATTTGCAGAATCATCAATAAGTTGTATTATCATTATTTTTTTATTTCCACAGTATTACTTACAGACTCGTAAGCACTCATCCAAACATACAATGCTTGAATATGGACCTGAAACTATGGCTGTAATTGCAGTGCTCCATGCTATACTTAAGCAAAGCTATGCAAAATGTCACGTTGAGCTCTGAAAAATTAAAATGTTAATAATTTTATGAATAATTGCCTAATTTGCACATTCTGGGTTTAATTTGAATGCTGTACTGATTATACAAGCCTTTGAATAATTCATGTATAGACCTTCTCCATTACCCTGACAATCAGAGTTGTACGCTGGTTCCAAAAAGCTGCCATGTGACATTACCTACTATGATTGGGGATGTAATCCTATGTTAGTTATTTTTCAGGAAGAAATAAAAATGAAGATGAGTACCTGCAGAAAATTAACTGACAAATTTCTGTTTTAGGCGACCTTATAAAAACATACATAAAGATATCTTTGTCATTTCTTTTTCTTCTGATCTCTGTCTTGTGCACACTCTAAATGTAGATGTAGATTTCTTTATCCAAGAATCAAGATAAAAAACCTGATAGCATAGTTGGCTATATGAAATGCAATCATAATTTTCATACTCTAATAGAAGTCTCATATGCCACTTGAGCTTTTGTAAAGAACAGGACATATTGAAAGGCTTTGTTTTGGAAGATTCTGAAAGTCAGGCCAATAAATGGATATATAGCTCCAAACTCAGCTGTCTGATTCCCCAAAAATTACCCTCAAGTTTATCTCAGAGGTAATTGGCTTTACCAGTAATTTTCCCATCATCTGGATGCAGGTACATCTTAGTATGGCAAGGGTCCCCCTACTCCACTAGGGATCTCCAGTCCAGAGAAGTGTGGGCCACTCAAAAATATAATTCACATTCACATTGTAGTAAATCTTTCATCAGTGTCACCATTCAGCTCAGTGGTTGAGTAGAGACTCTAGTCGGACTACCTGGGGCTCAATCACATTCCACCCCTAACTTGCTCTGAGATCTTGAGCAAGTTACTTAACCTTCCAAAACTTTAGCGTTCTCATTATATTGGTTGGGGGATGAATGTAAAAGCAGTACCTATTGTAGATCTTTAGTTGAGAAAGTACTGAGATATAAAGAACAAACATACTGTGCAGCATGTAAAAAGATAAATAAAAATGATTTATTACTTTCTTTATTAATGTTTCCATGGGTAACCTTTTTTTTTTCTAGTTTTTAATTTTTTGGTGTAGATCTAATCTATTTTATATATGGAAGATGGCCTAAAGGATGGTATAACCCTTTTTCCCTAGTTCCAGATTCTCACTGACCATATTTACTGGGCACTTTCTAAAAATAGAAATCCTCAGCCCCTCTTTCCACCCCAGCCTCTCCAGTTCTGATTTAATATGTCTTGGATGACAGATGAAGAATCTGTATTTAAAGAAATGCTCCCAGTTATTTCCATAATCAAACTAATGGGGAACACATTGCTTTTAGTCATGACTATTTGGCCAGGGCTTCAGGGGAACTAAAACATCCTACACGTGTTTGTAAAATCTTGTAAACTTGACATGTGTGCATTTTCCTGGGGAAAACTATTTATCAAATTTTGTCTCTTAAAACGTAAAGACAGTATCTAAATTCCCTATTTCTATACCCAGTGTCTGACAAAGAAAGAGCTACACAGTTTGAGTGTATGAATGTGACCTTCTCTATGTCTCTGCTAAATGATGATTTTGTGGGGTGTCTATATCAGGGATAGTATAATAAAATCACACCATGAACTTCATCTATTTAATAAGTTAATAGTGTTTTTAAAAACCACCTCAATTTTTGGTTTCAGCATCAAGTATAGATAACTTTCTTTTTAATGTTAGGTTTGGCAAAAAAAAATTCAAAAATAGCAAATAAAATGTTGGAAAGACTTTATCTAGTCCCACACTCATCTTTCCTTTTTCTTGACTTCGTCGTGTATACATTGTCCATTTTATTTTATATCGTAATAATGTACCTTAAAACTTCTCTGAAATAGGAAATGATATAAACATGTTAACTACGTTATAACCTTAATTCTTTAAATGTTATATATCTGATGTATAAAGCTTTTTAAAAAAAATAATTATTCAAAATGAACCAATGTGTAGCCATGTTTATCAATGGAAAAATATTACAAATCATGAGAAGAGTTGATTTTAATTTTGTACAATAAAAACAAATTTAGTTTATGGTAGGACTAAATATCAAGGTTGATATAAAACTTCTTTTTATTTTTGTGGATCCATACAAATGCATAATTTTTATTCATATATGTGCCCTTAAATATTAAATTAAGGAAGGGACACAGACACACACACATTGTGTTAATCTCTTAGATATAAAATTGATAACATTATTCTCTATATTTATTTTTATCATTTATCAGTTTTCCTGATGAATTTCTATAGCAGAAAACAAATAGTTCTATTGGGGTTCCAACTCCAGGTTAAAAGAGCAAGTTTGAGTTAACATTGAAAATCTAAGTAGTTTTTTCGAAACCTAGATTAATGTGTTTATACTCATTGAAAAATTGGCTTTTTGTTCCCATATGTGTTTGTTACAATGTAGTAGACAGGGATTATTTAATAAGTAGAGACACTGTGATATCTCCTAATAGGTAATTAGGATTGCATGTTTATTTGGGGAGGAATAGAATGAAGGAGAAGATGGGAGATTAATTCCTTATCCCAGAGACAGTGATAGATCAGGTTATCTTTGGTGACTGACATGGGACCAAAGATATTACTGATCTTGAAGTATTGAAACTTAAAACATAATGCCTGCAGTATCTGTTCCATTTAGTTTTAGCCTCATAAACTGTAAACCCACCAGACCTTTTCTTTCTTGGACTGCATTCTATGTGGACATTGACTCAGTAAAAATCTACTGAATTCACTGAGTATATTCTATTTATAATATGTGTTATGATGTCTTTTGTTTGGTATAAATAGCCCAATGTAACAAGGAGAGAGGAACAAGGAGAAATAGAAACAGAGGGAATGATAGGGAAACACAGAATGAAAGGGGCACAAAGACATTGGTGAGGCAGAAGGAGAGAGAGGCGGAGAGACCAGGGGAGAGGAGAACAGAAGGGGGGAGAAAGAGGCATGACAGTGAGCAAAAATGATGCAGAAAAGTAGACAAAGAAGAAAAAGGTGAGAGAATTAAAGAAGAGGAAGAGGTAGACGCTACCTGCTTTACACATGAAGTCTCAGCAAGAAGAAAGAAAAAAGAATAAAATTTAACTGGTAGTCTAGCCATGATTATATAAATATTTTTGAAAAGAGAAAAGTAGGGCATAGGTGTCATAGTTATAATGATACAAATGCCATAATTTCATATGCATCTATTGCTGGGAGCAAGTCTCTTCTTCATTTTATTTGAAAATTTGGCTTATAATATGTAGTGATCCATCATTTGTAAGAGAAATGTGCAGAAAGATAAATTGTACAGTAGTCTGACAAATCTTATTAGAGCAACATACAGAAGAGGAAAAATTAACAGCTAATCCATTATAAATGTCAAATCCACAGTGCCACTTTCTTTGTAACTATTGCATTTCCATTTCTTTCTCATTAATTCTTAGTCCTTATGAAATAGTTTTCATTGGTTGGTCAGTCATGTATATCCATGAACTTCTAATCAAATATGTCACCATTGCCTTTAATTTAAAAAGCATTATTGCAAAAGTCAGTGAAAATTTGGTTCCTGAAAAAAAGATACAAATGCATACCTAAAATTAATTACAGTCTTTTATGTTAAAGTACAGGCGGGAAACTATTCATTTTTTTTTCAATTTTAGATTTGTCAGAAGTAGAAAAGAAAAAGAAGCTAGCATATTATTTTCAGGAAGTCCATAAACACCTTATTATTTATTTACTAAATTATTTAGGGGAAAATTTGATTGATAGATAATGATCTGAATCAGTCTATTTATGGAGGATAATTATTATTATTTTTTCTACATGGTACTTTTTCCTTCCCCTTTCTTTTGGATCTGTTGGTGAATTGTTTCTTGTACATGCAAGGATATGATAGAGGCAGGAATAAAGTCAATCAGGATTTTTTCCAAGTATAGTAGATTAAAGGTAGTTGCAGGTACTCTGCTAACTCCAGCCATAAAACATGGGCACTCAAATGGATCATCTCTAAGATCTCCTCCAACTCATGCAACTATCATTTGCTTGATAGACTCATGCAAATGGCATTCCACCCCGAGGTGGATGGATGAAGGGAGAGGCTGGAAGTCCCTGGAGTGTCTGTTTTCTTAACTAAACTTTGCTGGACAGAAAAACTGAATCAGTAGGAGTAGTTGCCAGGGTTAGGGCTGAGGTAAGAAGTTAAGGAGCTGCATTCCAGGTAACAAAGAGCATTGTGTCCCTACATAGAAATGTGAGAGAGAAATGTGACATGGGGAAAATACTTTAATTATTTAATATGCAGAAATAGTATCAGGTAATGTGGACATAAGACATGTTTAATGCAAAAAAAGGGCTTTTTATGCCATGTTAAGTTGTTTAAATTTTAAAATGTAGTATGAGGAAAGCTTTGGTGATTTCAACTTGATACTCAATCTTGTACTTACAAAAATCATTTTGGTGACACATGGGCAATTCAAAGTGAAATTGCCAGAGGAGGCAAATATGCAGAATTAAGACAAAAGAAAAGTTGAGATTCTATGCTTGTCTGGGGGCATTCAAGATGGTGAGAGAAATTTGAATGACACTTAAAAGTATAGAATTGACAGACTGTAGGGACCTCATTAGTGATGGATGGTGGATAGAGTCAAATGGCCTCTAGAAGGACTCTTAGTTCTGACTTAGGTTGGATGGATGGTGATGTAACATTCCAAAACTGGGAATATGAGAATAGGATCAGGCATGAAAGGAAACATTAATGTGTAGGTGCAGTGTTATGCCAGTGTGGGAACCAAAGGGTAAACCATAGTTTTGGGAATGCCTAAGCAGAGAAGGAAAGAAAAGGATAAAAAGCAAAGTAAGCTTGATTGTATATGGACATGTACCAGACAGTCTACAGTGTCTCATCTATGTGGTAATCTTAGCACTTATAATTTTACTCATAAGCAAACTGAGGCTCAAACAGAATATGTAACAGCCCAAATCACACAAGTCAAAGGTTAAAAAGCCAGGAATAAAACCCAGTTCATTCTGGCAACCAAATGTTTTTCTTTCAGCTATACCAGGAGTAGAAATTGAAGCGTTGTTAATTGGAGTTCAAACACATCTAACATAGACATGTTGACATTACTTAAAAACATGGTATCTTGGTTATTATTTATCTATGCAGATGAATACATCATGCAGGGATTTCTCAGGGATCCTCAATCACATCTCTCCCTAATTTTCTTTTCCCAGTTTCTATTAAATTATTATACACATATAATCACTCAAATGCATTTTTTCAAGAGCTAAAGAGGTCTGGGGTTGTATGCAGTCCAGTTTGAAATATTCTTCTATCCTAAAGTGAAAATGTCTTCACCTGTAAATGAGAATAATTAGAAAAAAAATTAAAGATACTTACACTGTCATATAAGAACTTATTAAGAAAAGGACAGAAAAGCCACCCCAAATTAGGCAATTTTATCTAGGTGTTTTGTTTAAAATATGTCTAGAAGTACCATATGTAGATCACAAAATATATTTTATGTCTGAAAACACATATTAGACTACAAAATTGACTCTCATAATTTAAAAGGAACAGAATGGACGTACTCTAAGTATGTTTCATTTGGTCAAATACAAATGAATTTAGATTAGCTAAATTTTTGTCACACATACTTTTAAGAGAATGTGTCATGTACTATAAAAAAAGAATTGTTCATTTCAATTTGTCTAGGCTTAAATACAATACAAGAAGATAAACATTAAATTATAGCTGGAGATTTCTCTTTCAGAGAAGTTTTATTTTTGTTTCAATTTATATGCAAATTTAAACCTAAAGCAGCATACATTTATAAACAAAAACAGGAAAGTTTAATATGAACTTCAAACATAAGTTTGTACAGAATGATATCTGTATCTCAAATAAAAAAACACTTGTAATAGAACTTTAGATTTCTTATAACAATGTGTTATAGAGAACAATGAACAATGCGGAAATGGCTAAGTATAAATACTTTGTGATCTCCTTTTACATAATTTATTGACTAAAGTTCAAATTACAATGTGCATACACGTTACACTCAAGGCATGCTAAATGTCTGAATGTTGAAAACATAATAAATATCAGTTTTTGATACCTTACTGTATGGTAGTTGCCATGCTAGTACTTTTTACAAGGTTCATTTCATTCTATTCCAGTCTAAAGTTTGATTTTCTCTAAGTCCAGAGCAAACTATCTGGACCAGTAATGGAAACCTTTTTAGTCATCCAATTTACCATTCATTCAGTCTGCTTACTGCCATCCTATCCATTTTTTCTAGATTTACTTCTGTTGTTCTTTCACTTAGCTTATCTGAAGTTTTCTGAAACTTCTCAGATGTTTTTAACATATTTCCTTATTTTCAAAATCGTAGACTAGACCAAGATTACTATCATCCCATTGAGAATATTAGTAGAAAATCTCCAAATCAGCTATATAAGTACCGCGCGCTGATTGTGCCACTGGAGCTCCCTCAAAATCAGCTACTATGTTAGGAATTCACAGTGAAAAACTTTTAGTCAGGACAATGTACAAAATAAGAAGTAAATGTTTTATGAAAGGATTTAAAAGTTACCGAAACTAAGTCACATCCAGATTATGAAACTTCTGATTCAGTTTTAGGGAAATTACAACAGTCTCCTGTATATGGAATTACCTTTTTTTCTTATTATTTTCAATTTAACAGGCAGTAACTAAGCCTGATATATTTATCTCATCCATTATTTTAGGATCAGGTAAGTTGTCCTATCAGGCATAAAACTCCCAGGCCTCCAGTAGTTTTAGCCTTCCCAGGATGCCCGAGACAGTGTAGTCAAGAGGGAGACCAATCTTGTACATCTCAGATTAAATAAAAACAGGAATTCCAACTGTGGACATAGCAAGAAAGACTTATGGCAAGAAGCGACTGTTAAATTCCCTAAGCTTGAACTTAAAAAGAAAAATATACCACCATATTCTACATTACCTGGACCTTGCCTCTGCATCCCACCTTCTCATACCTGACCACCATTCCCACCACCCTATAGCCGTATCTGTCTTCCCACTGTTGTCCAATATGAATGAGCTCATTTGTACCTGTGACCAGAAAGCATCTCCTAGATCATTATTAGTCTGGCTTATCCTTGTCCTTCAGTTCATACATCCTCCCCTTCCTGCTCCCAGGAGGGCTTTTCCTGACATGACGCCCAAATCTAGAGTAGACCTCAGTAATTTCTGCTCATGTCACCATCTGTAATTTTCATATGAACACATATTACTATTTTTATTTTATTTTCTCTGTCCCCTACCATCTAGATAGAATTCAGGACATAATTAGTGTCTGGCCTACTGTTGTTGCTCAGAAAATTGTTTGAGTGAGTTGATTTAGTTAGTACAAAGAAAAAAAATGGGTAGAATTTAAACTGAAACTTGAGACTCAGCACCTTTCAATATTATATACATTTTAAACATTTCTAAGAATGAAGCAATTGCATAATATTACTGAGCTACACATAACCCCTGTAAGCATTAACAAATGAAAGCAAAAAAGGAAGAACAGGGCTGACAAGATGGAATTAAAGATCAGCTCACTGAGACCTAGAGCCCAGTGTAACTCCAATTCTATAAGATTATCCCATTTTCAGTGTTCCCAACACACTACACTGACCCCCAAACTGGGGTCCCATGAGTCCTATTTTTAATTACATCTTAATAATGCTGTGATCACCACTTAATTTCACTGCTCCCCCCCCACCAGCAGCTAAATAGAATAAAAGAATTCCAACATAGAAGCAACTTCCCCAAAAGGAAACAGGGTTTCTAGCAATTTATACCTGCAGGGTGTTTCCACAAAACAATGTAGGAATTATATACAAATCCCCTCCTGTCTATAAATAGCAGGGGACTGGGACAAGAAGCAATGGTTCACAAAGCAAGAAGGGGAGTGAGACATGGTTGACTAAGTAAGAAATGATGTTCTCACACATCATTTCTTGCAAGAGTGAATTAGCAGAAGAAACATGGGATTTTCTTCTGTGTTAAACATTCCCCCATGGTAATGTGAGGTCCTGTAAACAAACAAGCAATATCCAGTTGAAGATTAAAAAAAAAATCCCAACCAGAAAACTCCAAGTCAGTAGGAATTGGAATCAACATTGTGGACTTAACAAATATAACTGTCCCTTCTGAATTACATTTTGGTATTTGTCCTCTACAGTACCTATTTCACCAGCCATTGCCTGTTGTGTAATTCTGTGGTATCTTGATAAAGTATGTTATAGTTCTTTGTGAAAGGGACGTCTTTTGCATATCTTTATATCATAAACAATGGTGGTGGGTCTACACAGTTAAATCCTGATGGACCCAGTTACCCCATATCATTAATTGATACTAGTAGTGACAATTCTTACAGTATCTAAGTAGAAGGAAAAACTGTATAGAAATATTTGTTTATTCATACACTGATAAATTTGTATTAAGCTTCTGCAGTGTGCCAGGAACTGCTACAGGCACCTGAACAAAACAGAATTCACCACCATCTTGTAGCTCACATTCTGCTTGGAAAAGAGAAGCAATAAACCCAATAAATAACTATATAGTATGTCAGCTGATCATAAAGTGACTGAAGCAAAATAAAGCAGAAAAGGGGATAGGATTGCACATTGGGACCTCTTTGCTTGTTTGTTTCACCTATGCAGATTTCTTTTATCACCATCCCAAAAAGTACATATACCTTCCTAAAATGCTGAAGGAAGGAAGCCTGTAAATCCTATGAATTATTGATGCATCCAAGGCAAAGATAAACATTATTTACCCCCCTTTTTTTGTGGAGTATACCTATTTGTGTGTGTTCTGGTGCATGAGGAGATACTTCTTAAACCTCACATATGTATTCTTTGGGTGGAAAAAGCCATACGTATCTTTACCAATACAGTTGATTGCTTCTTATTTTTAAATGATTATACAAAACCATGGTATGTGTTGGTCATCTATGATACCAGCATTAATATCTGATATATAAGAGTTAACTCCTCAGAGCACCATTTTTCTGCCTTCCCACCAAAAAAGAGAGGAGGAAGTTTATTTCTTGCAAAATGTGCTCATCTGCACATCAAAAGGTACTAACCTATAGTATACCCTTAATATAGCATTGATAGTTAATTAAAAAGTGAAAAATGGAGTTTTCAATACTAATAGTCTACAGTGGAAGGAACTCAAAGCCTGTATGTTCTAAACCATTTCTCTCTTCTCTGTCTTTCAAGCGAGCAATAAACAACTGCATTGCAAAACTGCATTAGGGCTTATAAATGTGAATTAATTAGGCATCAATAAAAATATGAAGTCTCAGAGGCACTGAGCTTTAATAGTTGGAGTTGAATATAACAGTAGATGTAGATTCAGTAGAAATGAATGTCCATCCTAAAATGTGCAAGATGGAGGGAGCATAAATACAGTACAGGAATTGCCGACTAAAGAAAAACACTGCTGTAAATTTTAAGTTTTCATTATGGCCAGTTCTGTAATTTTAAATTATTACTGTATCATTCCTGTTTTCTCTATTTTTGATCCAAACTTTTGAAAATATTTTTATTATACCAGGTCTACTTTAAATTAGTAAGCTTAGTTTAAGATTAGTCACAGATTTAATTTGTATGTACTTTTGTGTACTCGTTTAAAGAACACCCTTTTAGGATTATATATAAAGAAAAAGTTCAGCATATCTTGATTTTTTTTTTACTTTAGATTTAGTTCCTTAGACTAATTTTCCTTATTTTAGGAAAAAGGACTGTATGCACAGCACTATTTCTAAATTGATTTTCCAGCAGCTGGATACATATTATTTTATACCTCTTGAATGAAGTATTCCCATTTAACTCAGAGCAAAAGATTATTTTTACAAACTAATAAGCAATAGATAAACAAGTTCTATATAAATAAGTAAAAGCAAGGTTAGAGAAATAACACAGTAGAGCCAACATATTTTAGAGAGCTCCTGAGGAAAGGACTAGAAATTGTGCTATATTAACAATTCTTAGTTTGAATTCAGAATTTCATAATAAAAATTTGGAAGCATATGTCTTCATTCCATAACTTGTACAACTGTTTTTCTCTAACAGATAGACCCTTTTTTTTCCAGTGGTTACAGACAAAGTGATTTGCCTTTAACTCTAGTTTTCCATCGGTCCAACTTTTCAGTATCATAGCCCATCAGCATTTTATTTTCTAGATGGTAATGACTCTGGCATTTCTGAATCTCCCCAATGCAATTACTTAGTATTTCAAATATTTATGGAGAAACTGCAGACAACTGAGTGGCACATTAGGTACTTCCTTTAACAGATTAGTAAATCGGACATCTAGAAAGGGTATGTCACTTTACAGTCTCACACCCAGCATGATCACAGAAAGAAAAGAAAAAAATAAAAGTTTAAATCCTAGATCTCGTAAAGAGAAGACAGGGGGTGCATTTATGAGATTACTGTTTACTAAAACTGAGTAGATTTGTCAGTCACTTAACTTTTATGGTCCTAAATTCTTGGAGAAAATGGAACATTGTCAGATTGTCACATCCTAACAGTACTTTACACTCCATAGTGTCTTGACAGCAAAATAGGAAACAGTGTTATTCAAAAAGTTACCAAAAACAGAAAGTTTACTCTGTTAGCAGTGTCAAACAACTACTCCACATTTCTCACTCACCATGCTTTCAAGGACTGGACTATAAGTACCTTTCAGGCCAGCATAAATTACTCATTCGATCTGCAGAGGAATGGCTGGCACGATGATGCAGTTCTGTGCAGTCAACTACGAGGCTGTTCTTAGTTCAGGCCTTCTGCTCAGATGTCACAGCCCAAGAGGTTTAAGACAACCACAGGGTCCCAGCCTTCCTCAGAAAACTGACCCAATAACAGGAATTTACAGTATAATTCCTGTGAACTAAAGAATGCTACGTTTCTTCTGCAAAACCCTTGACTCATACTGTTGAACTTTGAATTGCTTTGACATGAGAAAATAAAGCAGATTAATAAGAATGTCAAATAAACTCTGCTCTTTTTGAGATTTGAATAGCCATAAATTAGTAGTCTGTATGTTGGCATGGAAATGTATATACACATACAAATACAGATACAGATGATAAATTTAAATACAGACACAGACATAAGTCCAGGTATAACTACAGATATATATCCATGACTCTGTGTGTGTGTGTAGTTGGGGGAGGGGAGGTTAGGGAAGGGCCATAACTGTGTGTGCATGGTTGGGAAAGACTGACGTGGAAATATTGGTAGACTTCCCATATTTTATTTTCAAAGGTGGCTCAGCTGAAATTAACATGAGAATGAAGATTACCAATGTTAAAAAGGAAAATCCATGTCAAAGAAAGTGATGCATCCTGGCTCACAATAGTATCTTTTAGGCAAATAAACCTAATTCTTTCCCAGTGGTGCCTTACTTCTACTTCTTGATTGCAAATGTAGCTTGTTTACTGGTTTGCTCTTCATTATGGTCTTAATGAACACGCAGAGATTCATCATAAAAAGGAAAGCATTTGGGCAGATACCAAAATGGTGACAAGTTACCTAGTAAGCAAGGATGTTGTCACTTTGCTTTTAGTTTGTCAACTTGGCAAATATTTTTTTTTGCAAAATGCTTCATTTTGGTCATGTTCATTGGGGAACTCCCTTATGGGAAAATCAGTGAAAATGTAATTATTAGCCACAAATTGTTAGCCACAAAATCTAGTTTTATGTTAATAACCAATTTAAATAAAAATTGTCATAATTTTATAATAACTTGTCAGTCCCTTTTTATCATTCAATAATTACAAGCGAAGAAATCACATTTTCTTTTAATTCTAATAAGGGCATATTTTAGATTAGTATATTATTTAAATGTGTAAAATGCAAATTGACAACATCTGGTACTTCAGTACAAGATGATATGGCACTGATTGTAAGATCAAGGTTACAGAACTTGACACAAGCATTTCAAAAATAGCAATGATTAATTCGAAACTGCAACTACTGCATTTTGATGCCCTTTGAACTTTGTAACGAGAAGATCTGTAGTATCTTCTTAATTGGTGCACAGAAGTGACACAGGAATAAATAATAGAAATATGATGTACTTAAAACATGAAAATGGCTGGACATTTTAGTGTATTTAACATTTATAACTAAAATATTTTAAGTGGTCATTGACATGTGATATAGACAATTCCACTGAAAATTCATATCTATTAAAATTATTGTGAGCTAAATTATCAGTTCATTGAACAGAGTTCAAACACCATAGCAAGTTATTTGAAAGACAATTTATATGACATTAGTCAATAAACAAACATATATATTGTGTGTATGGAAATATTATATACACCAAAAATTAATAAAAACCAATTTTATCTATAATAGTAGCTAATCATTTCTTAAAATGTTTCCAAAATAAACAAAATTAGTTTTAAAGGTTAATTCAAAATAAAGCAGTAATTAATAATAAGTTTACTCAGTAATTAGTATTCTGTATGTTGGTGAGAAAATGTTCAACATGCATTTTTTAAATTTAGCACAAAACAAACATGATTATGTTTCATTACCAAGAGATAAAAAATATATACTTAACCCTTTTAATCTACTGCAAGTATTTAAAAAAGTATTAAAAATGAGAAGCTCACAACTGCAACAAAAAACAGAAAAGCACTAAGCTAACGTAAGTAAATCAAGTTTTGTGTCCTCAATGCAGATTCCTTAATCTACTCAAGATTACCCTGAAAGAGTGTATAATGTTCATCTGTATCTCTGAAATGTTTTAAAACATGTGTTTCCTAAAAGTTTTATGAATGGCAGATAAATATACATAAAGAATAATCAATAAGACAGTGAATCTAGACTTTAATAAAGTCTTGAAATATTTTTAGTATTAGTCTTGTGGGTCATTTGAAAAGTCTAACAGAATAGTACATCAAAAGTCATGAATTTTATTCTCAATTTCTATGATCATTGAAATGCCCTCAGATGAACCTCTTTAACCTTTGTGTCTACATGGGGAGAAAATTAAGATAATAATATTTGCTTTTCATCAGATAAATATTTTCCCACAATTCATGGCTACTATTTAAAAAAATAGTTTTTAAGTCTAGGGAAAAGGAGATGTGTCATTTATAACTATAAAATATTATTTCAGAACTGAACTATGAATCTTCAGTTGTTATGAATTTCAAAATTAATCTCAAAAGGAAAGTTTTATGCAGATAATTTTTTCTTGGTTAAAATGTCATGAACTTGGCAAAAGATTTAGTGATTTAGGAAAGGACTTATATCAGAATAAATTTCAGAATTGGAACTTTCTGAATGTCTCCAGGCATTTTAAATAATATAAAACTGTCAGTATCCCAGTGTTGTGAATTTTTAGCCCAACATACAGACAGGACTGTGTCCTAGAGGATGACATTAACACTAAGGAGGGATAGATCAGTTCCCATGAGCTTTGGGTTTTTCTTCCTTTTCCTGACTTCATTCCACTTTATTCAGAGTGAGCACATTTTCCCAGCAATGTCCTCAATTGAATCTAAAGGTATAGATCACAAACAGATATTGAATTCTCAGTACAAGTAAGAAGACAGAAAGGAAGAGAAAACAAGGTATATATTACCATATTACACTTATGCTTCAACTCATTTAATATGACTGCAAATCTCTTAAAAGGAATTCATTTTTTTCATTGAAGAAATTAAAGTAAATTATTAAGAATCACAGAGAAAATGGTAAATTTGTTATTTAGTAACAGGTCACCTGGCTTTAAGTGACTTTTACTTTTGAAGTACCAAGTAGGAAATAGATGATGCCTCCTAAAATTAGAATATTTCATTTGCAGGTAGGAATGATTGTGTTAACTAACAGAGATAAAATATATTCAACACAAAGTAAAAATATATATATGTGTGTGTACATATTTGTAGTTCTGCACTATTACATTTCTAAAGAGTTCTTGGCTGACCCCTTTTACCTACTTTTCTGCTGAAGCAAACCTGCTTCTTTCCATTCTTGACAATGACCTCTGCCCACTTGAGCTCATGTAGCTTCACTACCTTCCCTGATAACATTTTCTCTCTCTGCTTGAAACAGACAGAATGAAATTGCATATCTGGTCAAAGAGAAAATTTTACAGTGACATGAGGTAAGTTCTACAACATGATTTTGAAATGCATTTAAGTATTCTAATATAGATAAACATGAAGTAAGAGGAATATGTATATTATTTTCCTGTTAGGTATTGCTTTGGGAAAAAAAGAATGCAATTTTATATTTGTTAATAAAAGAATTATGCTGAGGATCAAGAGATCTGTGCACAAAATTTTGAAATACCTAACACCACTAAGCTGTACACTTCAAAACAGTTAATGGCAAATTTAATACTACATATATTTTTTAACCACAGTTAAAAAAACTTTCTCCAAAAAACAACAAATCATGTTGCTGCTTTACTTTAAGAATATTAGTAAGAGAATTATATCCTGTTTATATGCTAACATTCAAATTTGCAGTTTCTTGGAACAGTTATAAAATGCAAATTGTATGCCTACATTGTACATTTTTATACACTAGTGGCTTAGATGTTTACACATGAGCTTTTCACAGTTAGCTTTCTAAAACTTTCCAAGTTTTCCAGCTTCACATATTGATACAGTGAAACACCTGAGGGAAAATTTTCCAGATAAAAACTTTTACAATATTCTTCAATATTCCTGTATTTACTACCATTCTCCTGGAGTATAGATTGAATAGAGAAGAATTACTAATAGTCATCCAAATATCCATTTACAGATACTGAAGTACATTGTTAAGCATTGATTAAACTAAGGTTTTATATGAAAGAGAATATAGTTTTTTTCCCCTTGTAGATTCCTAAATAAATAACATATTTCAATCCAACATTGTATTTAGTATGTTCCCACATTTTTATAGATATATTGTTAAGTAAAAACAGATGCTTTGGGTCAAACAACCACTCCTGTTTACAGCAGTTCCTTTTATCCAGTAAGTCATATCCAGCCATGAATAAAACATTGTAAGGAATAATAAATGAAGACAAAGAGCAAGCATCAGAAATAGACAATGCAGGCATTTTGTAATTATCTGACCTGGAACTTAAAACAATAATGGTTAATATGCTAAGAGTTTTAATGGATAAAGTAGACAGTATGCAAGTACATGTGAGCAATGTAAGCACAGAGATGTAAATCTTAAGAAAGAACCAGAAAAAAAATGCTAAAGATGAAAAACACTAACAGAAATGAACACTTACTTTGAGGGGATTGATAGAAAATGTACAAGGCAGAGGAAAGAATCTCTGAGCTCGAGAATATATCAGTGGACTTCTTGAAACTGAAAAACAGGAGAACAAAGACTGAAAAAAAAAAAACAGAATGTCCAAGAACTGTGGGAGAACTACAGAAGGTACAAGGGTGTATACATGTGGGAATACCAAAAGGAGAAGAAAGAGAGAAAAGAACAGAAGCAATAATTGAAATAGTAATGACTGAGATTCTCAAATTAACGTCAGAAACAATACTACAGATCCAGGAAACTCAGAGAACACCAAGTAGGATAAATGACAAAGAAAACCACATCTAGGCACGTCATTTTCAAACTGCAGAAAATCAAAGATAAAAAATCCTGAAAGAATCCAGAGGAGACAAACACCTTATCCATAGAAAAAGAAACATAAGAATTAAATCTGATTTCCCATCAGAAACCATATAAGCAAGAGGAGATTGGAGAGAAATATTTAAAATATTATGAAGGAAAAACAAAAACCTACTATAATTCTATACCCTTCAAAACTATCCTGTAAAAGTGAAAGCAAAGTAAAGACTTTCTCATACAAACAAAAACTGACAGAAATTGTTGCCAGTAAACCTCTCCTGCAAGAAGTGTTAAATGAACTTCTGTAGAAAAGGAAAACTATACACAAGTCAGAATCTCAGGTCTACCTAAAGAAAGAGCAGTAGCAAAGAAGGAATAAGTGAAGGTAAAATAAGGACTTTTATTTTCTTATTCTTAATTGAGTTAACAGCAGTTTGGTCAAAAGAATAGTACTAACAATGTATGTAATTGTGTATACTTATGTTTATATCTTGTATATGCATATATGCTCATGGATACTTAGGATATAAGTGAGATGGGTGACAGCAATAACATTGATTTCAAGGGAAGAATTATGATTGTTTTGTTATTTTAAAATACACTACCTGTGAAGATCCATAATGTTACTTGAAAGTGGACTTAGATTAGTTGCCATTATATATTGGACACTCTAGGGCAACCACTAAAATAAGTTTTGAAAATAATTACAACCCATATGCTAAGAAAGAGAGAAAATTGAATCATATCAAATATTTAATTAAAACCATAAAATAAAAAAAAGGGGAACACAAAAATCAAAACAAAGAATTAGGGTAACAAAAAACAGAACTGAACATTGTAGATATTGATCCAACTATTTAGAAAATTACTTTGAACATCAATGTTCTAAATGCTCCATTTAGAAGACAGAGATTGTTAGAATGGATCAGAAAACATAACCTAACAAGATGTTGCCTACATGAAACCCTCTTTATATAATAAGACCATATAGATTAAAAGTAAATGGAAGGACCACAGTGAACATTATACTTAACAGTGAGAAGCTGAAAGCGTTTCCTTTAAGATCAGGAACAAGACAAGGATGCCCACTCTCCCCACTTCTATTCAGCATAGTATTGGAGGCCCTAGCCATGGCAATCAGACAACACAAAGAAATAAAAGACATCCAGACTAGCAAGGAAGAAGTCAAACTGTCCCTGTTTGTAGATGACATGATAGTGTACATAAAAACCCTAAAGAATCCACTCCAAAACTACTAGATCTAATATCTGAATTCAGCAAAGTTGCAGGATGCAAAATTAACACACAGAAATCTGTTGCATTCCTATACACTAATGGTGAACTAGCAGAAAGAGAAATCAGGAAAACAATTCCATTCACAATCACATCAAAAAGAATAAAATACCTAGGAATAAACCTAACCAAGGAAGTGATAGACCTATACCCTGAAAACTGCAAGATGCTCTTAAGAGAAATTAAAGAGGACACTAATAAATGGAAATTCATCCCATGCTCTTGGCTGGGAAGAATTAATATTGTCAAAATGGCCAACCTGCCTAAAGCCATCTACAGATTCAATGCAATCTCTATCTAAATACCAACATCATTCTTCAGTGAACTAGAGAAAATCATTCTAAAATTCATATGGAATGACAAAAGACCCCAAATAGCCAAAGCTATCCTGAGAAGGAAGAATAAAGCAGGGGGAATTACACTGCCTGACTTCAAGCTCTACTACAAAGACAGAGTAATTAAGACAATTTGGTACTGGCACAAGAACAGACCCATAGACCAGTGGAACAGAATAGAGAGCCCAGATATAAACTCAAGCATATATGGTCAATTAATATATGATAAAGGAGCCATGGATATACAATGGGGAAATGACAGCCTCTTCAACAGCTGGTGTTGGCAAAACTGGACAGCTACATGTAAGAGAATGAAACTGGGTTACTGTATAACCCCATACACAAATGTAAACTCAAAATGGATCAAAGACCTGAATGTAAGTCATGAAACCATAAAACTCTTAGAAAAAAATATAGACAAAAATCTCTTGGACATAAACATGAGCAACTTCTTCGTGAACATATCTCCCTGGGTAAGGGAAACAAAAGCAAAAATGAACAACTGGGAGTATATCAAACTAAAAAGCTTCTGTATAGAAAAGGACACCATCAGTAGAACAAAAAGACATCCTACAGTATGGGAGAATATATTCATAAATGACATATCTAATAAGGGGTTGACATCTAAAATATATAAAGAGCTCATGCACTTCAACAAACAAAAAGCAAATAAGCCAATTAAAAAATGGGCAGAGGAGCTGAACAGACACTTCTCCAAAGAAGAAATTCAGATGGCCAACAGGCACATGAAAAGATGCTCCACATTGCTAATCATCAGGGAAATGCAAATTAAAACCCAATGAGATATCACCTGACACCAGTTAGGATGGCCGCCATCTAAAACACAAACAACAGCAAATGTTGGCGAGGATGTGGAGAAAGGAGAACCCTCCTATACTGCTGGTGGGAATGTAAATTTGTTCAACCATTGTGGAAAGCAGTATGGAGGTTCCTCAAAAAACTCAAAATAGAAATACCATTTGACCCAGGAATTCCACTCCTAGGAATTTACCCTAAGAATGCTGCAGCCTAGTTTGAGAAGGACATATGCACCCCTATGTTTATCGCAGCACTATTTACAATAGCCAAAAAATGGAAGCAACCTAAGTGTCTATCAGTAGATGAATGGATAAAGAAGATGTGGTATATATACAATGGAATATTATTCAGCTATAGGAAAATAAATCCTGCCATTTGCATCAACATGGATTGAGCTAGAGGGTATTATGGTAAGTGAACTAAGCCAGGCAGAGAAAGACAAGTATCAGATGATTTCACTCATCTATGGAGTATAACAACAAAGGAAAAACTGAAGGAACAAAACAGCAGCAGACTCACAGAACCCAAGAATGGACTAACAGTTACCAAAGGGAAAGGGACTGGGGAGGATGGGTGGGAAGGGAGGGATAAGGGGGGGAAAGGCGTATTACGATTAGCACACGTAATGCAGTGGTGGGGGACACGGGAAAGGCAGTATTTATAGAGAAGACAAGTAATAATTCTGTAGCATCTCACTATGCTGATGGGCAGTGACTGTAGTGGGGCATGTGGGGGGACTTGATAATAGGGGGTCTCATAACCATAATGTTCAAGTGATTGTACATTAATGATACCAAAAAAAAATGTAAATGGAAGGAGAAGAGCATATCATCTGAACACTAATCAATAGAAAGCAAGAATAGCTATCTTAATTTCAGGCAGAGCAGCTTCAAAACAGGATAGGTATCAGCAATAAAGACGGAAATTATGTAACAATAAAGGCTTAGTTTTCCATAAAATCTTGCTTGAGATCAGGAGATTTGAGGAAGAAGTGATGGGTGTGTTCCTTATCTTGATTGGTGTGATGGTGTCATGGGTATGTACATTTATTAAATCATATCAAACATGTCACTTTAAATATTTCTTACCATAAGCCAATTATGTCTTAATAAAGTATTTCAAAATCTTTCCATATTCTTCCAAAGTTGTATGTATCAAAAACAGAACAAGTGAAGAATATTTTTAAAATAGCACACTTAAGTTTTCCGGTTTGTTAGAACACAGAAAATGATAACCATACTTTTTCTACATTTATTTTTAAAAGCATAAATTAAAATAAAGCAATATATACAAAATATTATCATAATATAAGCTATTATATATGTAATATTATATATATATATATTATGCAGGAAAGAGAAAGACTTTGTATTTCAGATTTCATTTTTATCTATAATGTATAGTGCTTGTTTTATTTTGTTGTTTATATTATAGTATTGTGATTAAGGACAAAAAACCCTCTAGACATCTAGATACAAATCTGAAACCTGTCACTAAATCTAAATATCTTTTTCCATACATATAAATGAGCAATAACAATACTTGCATGCTTTGTCTGAAGATGGAGTTGATACACACAACTTAAAAGAGTTTCTGGCTCATAGTGGATGCTCAAAAAAGCCTTTCAATATTACTAATGTTAGATCACTTAATTTTCTGATCATTCTGTTTATTGAAATTTCATTGCTTAGATAAGTATTTAAAATTATTCATGTTCTGTTTATTTTCCATAATCTCTTGCACGTTCAATTTTGAAAAACAGGTACAAATTTTTGTGAATGTGAATTAAAACGTTGGAAACTAATTTACAATAAAGTTTCAATGAATTAAATGCTAAGATCTGTCATTAAACATTTCCTTTGTGCAAGATGTCAAATGAAATCAAACATCATTATATGGAACATAAATCTTAAACTGTCAAGATGCAAAATAAAATATGAGATTTCTTTAAGATTTTATGCATACTAAATATAAATGAATCTATTATTTGATTTATTTATGAAATTAGGGTAAGTGCACATGTTCATTTTTAGCTTTGGCATTTTGTGCATGAGTTTTTTAATTTATAATAGTCTTTGTAAAACCAATATAACAATGGTAATAATTAATGCTTCTATAGCATTGTCTACTTGCCAAGCACAAATTTACATTACTTACATGTATACACTAATTTAATCTTTGTACAAATCCTGAGGTAAATATACTGTTACTCCCACTTCACAAAGGAGTATATTGAGAGACAGATAGGTTGAATAGGTTGCCAAAGGTCATAAGCTAGTAACAGGCAGGATTAGAATTTAGCAAATAATTCTCTTTTGTTACTTACTGATATTTCTTCATAGACTTTGCCATTAGAAGTATAGTATGCCCTACCACAATCTGTCTGTGTATGTATACATGCATTTCAAGTTGTCCATTTATCTCAGTATCTCTATCAACATTTCGCTCATTTATTATTTCAAATCATTAAAGTTCAATAACTGTCAGCAATATTCCTCACAGTGTATGAACATATCTGTACTTACCCATGCCCCTTTCTGTCATTTTCACACTATTTAAATATAGTGGTAAATATGTGCAGCAAATAAAGACAGAAACATTAGTACTGCTTTGGCAATGCTAACATTATATATTGCATAACCAGTCTCCATATGGTGCATTTAAGGATGTTGTCTTTGGCATAGATCTCAGCTTGATCTGAATTTTTTAAATGAATAAAATATTAGAGTTGAGGTTGTGCCCAGTTTTTTCAAAGAAAGTATATGTTGCTAGAATAAACGCTTAGCAATGTACCATATGCCTTTTATTTCCCATTGCTTACGTCATAAAATTTAAGTGTTCCTCTGCAGTTAAAATACATTTTTTGTTTGATTCTATGAAATTCTTAAATGATTCCTTCCTTTGATAAAGCTCAAATCATGGAAAGTCCATTTGAGTTTTATATGTTCAGGAAAGATGTTTAAGGAAAAGCATACTGTATGGGATAGGAATAATACTATTGATTGAGGTATGTACAAATTATTTGATAATGCACATTTGAATAAGTGACAATACCTAAAAGAAAAGGCAAAGTCATCCCCAGCTTTTTGTCCTGCTTCTGATAAGAAACCAAAATGACTTTCACAAACTACTCTACAAATATAATTAAAGTTGATATAACAAATTTTAAAACCTAACATCTTCTTTCTCTGTGTTTATGAGTCTATTTCTATTTGGTTTGTTTGTTTTTCTAGATTCCACAAATTAGTGAAATCATAAGGTATTTGTCCTTGGTCTGGCTTATTTTTATTAGTATAATACCCTTAGTACATCCATGCTCTTGCAAATGGCAAGACTGCATTCTTTTTATGGTTGAGTAATATTTCTTTGTGTATATGTATCACTTTATCCATCATCTATCAATGGACACTTAGGTCATTTCCATATTTTGGCTATTGTAAAAAGTGCCATAGTAAACATAAAAGTGCATATATCCTTTCCAATTAGTGATTTTGTTTTCTTCAGGTAAATTCCCAGAAGTGGAATTACTGGGTCTTATGCTATTTCTGTTTTTAGTTTTTTGAGGATCCTCCCTACTGTTTTCCATAGTGGATGAACCAATTTTACATTCCCACCAACAGTGTACAACGGTTCCCTTTTCTCTACATCCTTGCCAACATTTCTTACTTCTTGTCTTGTTGATGTTAGTTACTTTGGTGTGAGGTGATATCTCATTGTGGTTCTTGGTTTGCATTTCCCTGAGGATTAGTGATGTGGAGCATCTTTCCATGTGTCTGTTGGCCTGTATGTCTTCTTTGGAAAAATATCTATTCAAGTCCTCTGACCATTTTTTAAATTGTATTATTTGCTTTTGTCGTGTTGAGTTCTTTATGTATTAGTCCCTTAATAGATACATCATTTGCAAATATATTGTCCCATTTACTAGGTTGCCTTTTTATTTTGTTTATGGTTTCCTTTGTTGTGCAAAATGAAACTGGATCACTGGCTTATACTGTATACAAAAATAAACTCAAAATGTATTAAAGACCTTAATATAAGACCTGAACCATGAAGTTCCTACATGAAAACATAGGCAGTACACTCTTGAACTTCAAATTAGTAATTTTTTTCTGGATATGACTCCCCAGGCAAGGGAAACAAAAGAATAAAATAAACAAGGAGGACTACATCAAGTCTAATTTATCTTCAAACAAATTTTAGATAAAGATTCACAAGCCAAATCACTTTAGTGACTCCCAAACTGGAACCCTAGTGTGCTGCACTGAACTCAAGGGACACTATGGGATGCTTTTAATTTTTGAGGGAAACACGGACATCTTTGGGCACCCATAAAAAAACTACTGTTAAGTTTTAATACTTACTATTTAATAATATAACTCTTAAGCATTTATTTTGGCTTAGAGTTGTTTTGAAAAGTTACTAAACAAGGGCACAATTAATTAAGGGAATATGTGAAACTTTGTTTTATGCACTTCCTTTATTTTGTTATATTGGAATTTTAGTTATAATGGAAATTATAGGTAATTTGCTTTTAGAATCTGGCCTATGTATAGAGAATTCATCTAAAGGCAACAAGAATTTTAACATGCTGTCCCCATCATCGTGCTCTATTTCCCAAGCAGGTCTGTATCATTAGAGAAAAAGTAAAAGAAATTAATTGGTTTTCCTCTGCAGTTTGTTTATTTTCTGTCAACAAAGGGTAAAAATCAGAAATCACTTTTTAACATTTTGCTTTTGCTTGGTATTTATTAAAATGCCTCCCCCAATAGCTTCTACTATTTTCCTAGGCTCATCTTCTCATTTCACATTTTTTGCTTGTTTGTTTTTCCTATATTTTTCTACCATGCATTTATCCAGATGTTTGGTTTGAATTAATAGCTGTTCTTTTCAAAGAGAAAATATTTCTTACAGGATGTATTTTTATATTCAGCACTACAGAAATAAACTA